>CM063510.1:16917295-16929795 GCA_032207245.1 Pardosa pseudoannulata
ATGAAATTTTTATCAGAGGTATTAGCAACAAAATCTTTTCATAAAAGTCTAGGAGTCTATTTCACGGACTAATAATTATCTAACGTTTAAGTTATATATCTTTGAAAATTAAGAAGTTTGTTCGTTTGGGTGTTTGTTTTATATATATACTAGCAAGTTTGCCCGTGCTTCGCTACGGTGAACTTAATATATTACTTTTAAACAAAGATTTATTTTTCGTGAATAACTCTCTAAATTCGTCACAGTTCAGTTCGAGTCATTGGCATATTTATATATTTCTATTATAGGCGTATTATAACATTATTCAGTTTTTATAATCAAATTTGTATTATATTAAATTTGCTCAAACATTTTTATGGTAAAATATAAGTTTAACCTTAAATTACATTACTGTATTACTTCTGTACGTTGATTAGCAAAGTTAACAGATTTTGCCATATTACGTGATAGAATAGGAAGCAGAGGTTTTGACAGCAACAGTGCAATTTTGGTGGAACAAATAAATGTTGTCTCAAATTAAAGAAATTTATGACAAACCAATTTGCCTATGAGAGTCGCTGAAAATTGTACTTTTTGTTGTTAGAATATTGTTGATAAACATTTCATTGCAAATTAAAAATTAACCAAGAATTAGATTTAAAATTAGTTCTCATATAAAAATGCTATAATTTGCGTCACATAGAAATGAAAGTGAATCACTTTATATCTCAATTTTCAGGTCAAATCGAATAGATACTACACAGACGATGTTTAAATAATATAAAATAAGAAATGAATAAATGAAATATTTAATGAAATGACGTCATAATGATAGAAAAATATCATTTTCACCTTTGTATTATGTAATAAACTAAAAATTTTAATCTTCTGCTTTTAACCGAGGAAAACTGCGTTTTAGACAATTACTTAGGATGACGTCACATTGCTAGAAATATTGCTTCTTTTACTTAGTTATCATGCGATAAATTAAAAATTTAATCGTTTGCTTTTAACCGGGGAAAATAATGCTTGGAATAGTGACATGAAATGCTCAAAAAAGGGGGGAGGAATGGATTTCGAACGTTAAAAATTTACAAAAACCTTCCCAGGTATATACCTAAACATTTCCCAAATTTTCACGGCGATTGGATGCATGGTTTTTGAGTCTATTGAGTACATACATACAGACAAACAGACACAAATTCATTTATATATATATATAGATAACCACACGCTTTCACTAAATGAATTCAACGTCATTTTAAACTGCATTTCCAGCATCGGGATACTTTAGAGGAGCATGAAGATACACAAATGATTGAGCTTGTACCAGGTAATTCTCAGCCAAAAAACAAACCATTTTTTGCCTGTCTCATAGGGTACTTTATAATTCTGTAAACTTAAAAATGTTTCTGATCCCGTCATATGACGACTGTATGCTAGTAGAAATTAAAACGCATAAATAAGAAAGGAAATATAATATTTTACGCTCCAATCGACACAGTTTTAGTTATTTCAAAATTTAAACTATCGGTATTGGTAATAAAAATTTTAGACATTTTACTGTTCTTTAAGCTGTAAAAATTGATACTTTTTATTAATAATAAATTTTTAAATTATTTTCATTTCATAATGCATGATTTGAAAGAATTTGCATTGATTTCCAGCCTTTGCTAAAGTTATGAACTTGGCTAAGTCCAGTCTTGGTTTCAAGCTTTTTTTGTGTTTATATCCTCCTTTACAGACTAATAAAAACATAAAAATTAATATAACACAAATTAAGTAGAATTTTGTACAAACGTTTGTTTTGTGTCTATAATCAAGCTACTTCCATACTGCTGCGAAAAGAACTTCCTCACTGTCGTGTAGTCCTCGTTTGTATTTGAGTATCAACCTGTGATCAAATGTATAGTGATGATTTATTTTTAATTGCGTTGTGTTAAGTATTTTTGTACTAAATTTAGAATTCTGAGAAACTACAGACATAAAAATGAAAATAAACTAACAGCTAAATTGACAGCAACCGAGACTAGCTTAATATTTAAAAAAAAGTAAATTTATTATAATATATATACATCTATTTACATACAAAACTGATGCTAATTTTCATAAAATAAGTTTTGACAACATCTTCTAATTTAGTTCTGACAAATTTTTTATATACTTAAGTAATTTTGTAAATAAATAGAGGACCTAATTTCAATTTCAAAAATGTATGTAAATTTGGGGTACCTTTGTGGGTCTAAAATGTTGGGCCCGGAACACTTCTGGTTGAAGGGTATCTATGGCTGATCAGGAGAGGGAATCTATATATCATCCGTTGGTCTCGTCAGGGGCTTCCTCCTGAGTCTTTGGGGTGCGGCCGTACTATTTAGTGCAGGAACACTTCCTGTCGGACTTGGCTGGACTCTCCTAGTCTGGACTATCGAGGTCCTTCTCCTCTGGATTCACGAACAACTTCCGTCGAACCCGACTGGACTCCCGACTTTCGAACACCTTCTTTTGGGACCTCCGAACCTCTTCTCTGGGACATCCGAACCATATTTTCATCTTTTAGATTTTTCATATTTAATTATTTCAACCTTGTCCCTTTTTCATTTTGTCGTACAATCGGGATAGTTGTAAGAATTTCATTGATCTTCTTCAATCACGCCTTGAGACCGCCAACGTGCCAAACCTTACCCCTTCTAATTGGGCACTGCCCCTTAGGGACTCATAAATACTCCACAAAGGTATATTCTTATGTAATGTCAAGTACTGAGACGGGATTCTAATCTGGGCCTGGGATCAGAACCCCGCCCGAGACCATCGTACAAGACAACAATATCCGTTGAATAGAAATTTATGGTCCTCCATCTCTTTACAAAGATGTGATGAGGTCAGATTTAGATCCCGAACATTTTACTTCTTGTATTAATGAATCAATTATATAACAGATCTAAATCGCTTCATCACACTCACTTTCAGACTTTGTCATCTTAAGAGCCTGTGGTATGTACTGAGTCAACTCATCTCTTTGTTTGACATGCAGGGATCCTACTCTTTCTCGCATCAACATGAATCAACGCTCCTTTCCTCAGTGTGGCTGGCTACATGGCTGTACTTTTTCATTTTTATTTTTTACTATTTTTATTTTTTATAGCCCGTCATATGATGGGATCAGTAAAATTTGTCATTTTCCAGAATTGTAAAGGTACCCTATGAGGCAGATAAAAAAATCACTTGTTTTTTGGCTGAGAATTACCTTTCTACAAAAATAATCGATTAAAATTATCACATATGTACCTAATCTATTATTTAAGCCAAATATAAAAGAAAATTATTTACGTAATATCTAAGTTTAAAGATAAAACGTATGAAAATAATTCAGACGATATTTAAATAATTTAAAATAAGAAATGATTAAAGAAGATGGTTAAAGGAATGATGTCATAATGCAAGAAAACTTTTTACCTATTTATTATGTGATAAATGGATAAATTTAATCGCCTGCTCCTAAAATAGTGCTTGATATAATGGCATTAAACACTCGAAAAGGGATACGAGGTGGATTTTGAACGTTTTAAAGAGGGCAGTATTTTTCGCTGTGATACGACGCTTATTACTACCAATTTATTTTAGAATCGGATCTATAGCTTAGGAAAAGATAAACTTGACTCGCTTTGAATTTTGCTAACAGTAACTCATCCAAAATCCAGTGTGGATGCTCTATCCAAACCAGGTCCAACCGCTTCATAAATTCGAGGACAGACAGACATATAACTTAGGCTATTATTACATTACGAGAAGAAAGTTTAAGTCATAAAAAGTTGAAAAAATAGTAAACATTTATTTTAAAAATAATAAAACAATTTTAAAAATAATAAAACAACTTTAGGCATAAGAATTTAAAAGAAAAAGCAGAAAATATTAAATTAATTAGACATTTAGAAAAGTTTAGCTGCTTCGGGGCCAGAACCGTCAACCTGATAAGTACGACAGTGAAATGGGCAGAACCCCTACCGAACGTGCTAAGCCTACATATGATTAAGGAACTATTTACAGTATATGAGTGTCGAGTAACACAGTCCAGTTTAAATATTACGGTCCGTCTTCGCTGCTCCCTCTTATTCTATACTAAATTCATATCAAGAATGAATTTAGTATAGAATAAGAGGAAGAATAAGACTTCAAATAATAGCATTAAACGCTCGAAAAGGGGAGATGTAGTGGATTTCGAACTCTCTTTGAATTTGGATAACCCTAACTCATAAAAATTCCAATGTGGATGCCTGTATCCATTCCAGGTACAACCGCTTCATAAATTCATGGACAGACAACTTAGGCTATTATTATATAGGGATGAATATTTTGGAAAAACCAGCTAGCCGCAAAACATGAAGCACGAAGTGGCGAGAGAACAGTGTATACGGTGACCCGTCTCTTATGCAATTCTGATTTACGCTACTCTCTCATGCGCCTATCTTTTCTGGTCCGGGTGAAGTCCTATGAAAATTTATGCTACATTTCATCCAGTTGTATGTTGTGGATATAAACTTTTGTTTTATTTATACAGTTAAAAATCTACATTTTAATCGCATTAGGATATTAATAAAATCGCATTAATCCACCATATGCTGCGTTTTTTGCTAAGCAGTATCAAATAACAGAACTTCGATATTTATAACCGAACAATGAACACAAATTGAAAGAAACAAAACCCTTACCTATTACAAGGATAAAAAGTTAATTAAATTAGATTCACATTAAAGAATAACAATTTAAACTACTTATAATATAGGGAGTTCATTATGCTTAAGTATCCAAATCCTAAAGACCTGAATCACGAAACACAAAGAGATTAATCCTCACAGAAAAAAACTGAATTAAAGATGAAAGTTAAAATAATGTGCAGGGTATGCGATAAATGAATTTTCCACTCTATAAGGCTTTATGCGTTTCTTGGTCCAAATGGCACTAAATTTGATATACTGATATTTCAAATGATACACTTGAGATTTATTAAATGAAAAATAGTAAAAGAAAATATTTCCACTGATAGGTGGTACTATAGCGCCAAGGGTATTTGCATACATTGAAAATGTGAAATATCATTGTTAAAGTACAGAAATATTAATTTTCTTCTTAGGGTATAAAGACAGTAGATTCTACACAAGCATTTGTGTTAACTTCTCTGCACGTCAAGTATTCATTGCAAGAACAAATGCTACGGCTAAAATTCTATTACAACAAACAGCAGAACTCCCTTAAAGCTGTAAAATAATTTTTTAAAATGAAAGTAATAAGATAGGTCACGATAAATTATTAAATATAGTTATTTTCATTACAACAACACCTATTGGTGAAGTTTTGTACTATTACTTTTCCGATTCTTCATCGATTCAAAACGTATTACATTATTACTGTACAATTAAACATCATACACCACTCCCCCCATATATATATATATATATATATATATATATATATATATATATAGATAGATAGATAGATAGATACATGAATATATATATATATATATATATATATATATATATATATATATATATATATATATATATATATATATATATATATATATATATATATATATATATATATATATATATATATATATATATATATATATATATATATATAAATATATATATATATATATATATATATATATAGATATATATATATATATATATATATATATATATATATATATATATATATATATATATATATATATATATATAATATATATATATATATATATATATATATATATATATATATATATATATATATATATAGATAGATAGATAGATACATGAATATATATATATATATATAGAGAGAGAGAGAGATAGATAGATACATGAATATATATATAAATATATATATATGTATATATAAGTATATATATGTATATATATATGTATATATATATGTATATATATTTATATATATGTATATATATATATATATGTATGTATATATATATATATATATATATATATATATATATATATATATATATATATATATATATATATATATATATATATATACATATATATATGTATGTATGTATGTATGTATTTATTTATATATATATGTATACATATATATATATATATATATATATATATATATATATATATATAAACACACATATATATATACATATATATATATATATATATATATATATATATAAATGTATGCACCTATATTTATTTATTTATATATATATATATATATATATATATATATATATATATATATATATATATATATATATATATCTATATATATATATATATTTATATATATATATATATATACATATATATATATATATATATATATATATATATACCTACATATATATATATATATATATATATATATACATACATACACATATATACATATATGTATATATATATATATATACATACACATATATACATATATGTATATATATATATATATATAAATATATACATATACATATATATATATACACACATATATACAGATATGTATATATATACATATAGTATTTAGTATCTTAACTGATATACGTGTAATTCACTGTTGGGTTAAAAGGAGCAATAATTCCATAAATTATATACCACTAAAACCGTTTTATATGTTTACTTTTAAACTGTTGATGAATATTTGTTTTCATTAAAGTTTGTTTTTTCTCGAGGGAGTGATGATCCTAACACCCACCTACAACACGTGCAAAAAATCATCGGTTTGAACAGCTGAGAGAAAGATTTATTTATAGACATTGCACAGGAAAGAGGTGTTTAAATTTATATTTTAAGGTCTTCTTAAGCACTTTGCTGAGCAAAGAGCGGCAGAAATGAAAATATAATATGCCATCACCCATAAGCCGAAGAAAAAGTAATAATTTAACGTTTAAGAGATAGTCCTCTTTGTTTAAAGATTATAATGCGAAAAACATTTCACCTTTGAGGATTTTCATTCTTCCATTACACATTCAAAGAATTTCAACTATCAGATTAAAATGAATATAATAATAATAATAATATTAGGAAAAATTGGTTATAAAAGTAAATTACGTAAAATAAAAATATATTAAATAAAACTGTTAAGTTCTTTCTTATCTATATACTTAATAAAGAAAATGTGCTGATAAAAACAGATAAAAGTTTATATTGGGTGTATAAAATTTCGTTAATGGTTAATAGTTTATGGTTAATACTTTAGGCTTAAGTAAATGTATAATTCGACATGCATTAAGTGTAGCTCAAACTTAATTTTTAAACTCTGTTAAATGCTTCGCAAAGAAAATGTAACCTTTAAAACGAATATTGAAAAGTGATCGTGTATAAAATTTCGCTATTGATTAGCAATTTCGTAGAAAGGTTTGTTTGCCATTTCATGTACAATTCGACATGCTTAAAACGTAGGTTAAAAATAATTTTTTAAATGTAAGTGAATATTTTATGAAGAAAATGAAACTGATTAAAGTAAAGGTAAATAATTGTGGTACTAGTGAACTTATAAAAAGAATGTTGAAAAGTGATCTTGTATGAAAATTTTGCTATTGATTAGCAATTTTGTAAAACATTTTCTTTTTCCTTTAATGTACAATTCAACATGCATAAAATTTAGGTTACAAATAATTTTTAAATATAGTCAAATATTTTATGAAGAAAATGAAATTGATTAAAGTAAAAGTAAATAATTGTGGTGCTAGGAAAATTTCAGAGAATATTTTATGCTGGAATAAATGTATAATTCTACATGGACTGGACGTAGATTAAATATAGAAAGAGGACAAGGTAGCCATAAATAAAAGCTAGTCATGATCTAATGGTTAAAAGATGATTTTGCAAGCATAAAACATCGCTAGTGGGTAGCAATTTAGATAGGTACTTTCGGATAGAGCGTATGTATAATTCGACATGTGTAGTCCATATCTCAAACATAATTTTTAAACACAGTTAATATTTCATAATGAAAATGAGGAGAATAAATCTAATGGTAAAATATGATGTTGCTAGCATAAAAGATCACTAGTGGTTAGCAATTTAGAAATGTACTTTCAGATTGAGCGTATGTATAATTCGACATGTGTAGTCCAAATCTCAAACATAATTTTTAAACACAGTTAATATTTTATAATGAAAATGAGAAGAATAAATCTAATGGTAAAATATGATGTTACTAGCATAAAAGATGGTTAGTGGTTAACAATTTAGAAATGCACTTTCGGATTGAGCCTATGTATAATTAATAATGTTTTTTCAGTATAAAAACAATTTTTAATACATTTAAAATTCCACAGGCAAGAGGTTAAAGAACTTGTAAAAATTTATTCTAAAGAACTCGAAAAACATTTTTGAAGATTAGGAATTTAACTCTCGAAAAGTACTAAGTTCCTTTAAACAAATTATTTAATAGTAGTTTACGGAAGTCAGGATGACCTTGAAATACTGCAAATCAGTCACTCCTGGATTCCGTCCAGATTTTTGGATCTGGATGTGTTGCATGACATTTGAAACAATGACAGAAAACAAAGGAGAGGCATCTCTCTTGATGATCATCTCACCCAGCGGTTAATGAACAGGAACAGGAGAACGCCGAATATAAAAACACCATTTTCCTCAACGCCGAACAAAGGGGGGAGAGTTTATTAATAGGATAATATCAGTACTCCAAATATATTCCACGCCATTGTGGAGAAAAGGTGTTTATTTCGAGAGACTAATCGCTGAGGTCCTTCAGATGACGAAAATCGAGCAAATTTTAAATGTAGACAAAGACTTATGAAAGAAATTGGGACAGATAAAAGAATCGGTACAAAATAGTAATGCTAGTACAAAATTTCCGCTTGCGTTGAAAGATACAGTCCAAAGTTTAACATTTAAATTCAGTTAAATATATTATAAAGAAAATGGATTCGATAATAAATATGTAAAAGATAGAAGAATCGGTAAAAAATAGTAATGCTAGCACAAAAATTCCGCATGCGTGGAATGCTGTCCAAAATTTAATTTTTAAATTCAGTTAAATACATTATAAAGAAAATGGAATGGATAAAAATTGTAAAAGATAATTTTACTAGTAAAGGAATTTCGCAAGTGGTTAGTAAGGGTGTAGAATACTTTGTATTTAAGAAAATATGTAGTTCGACAGGCGTTAAACGTAACCCAAATGTAGTTTTTAATTGCAGTTAAATATTTCATAATGAAAATGAGATGAATAAATCTAATGGTAAACGATGATATTGCTAGCATAAAAGATCGCTAGTGGTTAGTAATTTAAAAATGTACTTTCGGATTGAGTGTATGTATAGTTTGACATCTGTAGTCCATATCTCAAACATAATTTTTAAACATAATTAAATATTTCACAATGAAAATGAGAAGAATAAATCTAATGAGAAAAGAGGATGTTGCTAGCATAAAAGATCGCTAGTGGTTAGCAATTTAAAAATATACTTTCGAATTGAGTATATGTATAATTCGACATGTATAGTCCATATCTCAAACATAATTTTTTAACATAATTAAATATTTCATAATGAAAATGAGAAGAACAAATCTAATAGTAAAAGATGATTTTGCTAGCATAAAAGATCGCTAGTGGTTAGCAATTTAGAAATGTACTTTCGGATTGAGCGTATGTATAATTCGACATGTGTAATCCATATCTCAAACATAATTTTTAAACACAGTTAAATATTTCATAATGAAAATGAGAAGAAGAAATGTAATGGTAAAAGATGATTGCTGGCATAAACGATAGTAGTTAGTAATAATTTAGCTAGTAGTTAGTAATTTTTAAGTATACTTCGAGGTAGAGAAAATGTATAATTCGATATCTTTTAAATGTAGTTCAAACATAATTTTTAAACAAAAGAAAGTGGGAAGAATAAAATGAATACAAAAATTGATTTTGGTCGTCTAAAATTTTGCTAGTAGCTAGAAATTTTGATGAGTACTTCGAGGTTGGGTAAAAGTATATTTCGACATGTTTCAAGCGTATAATAAACACAATTTTTAAATGCAATTAAATACTCTATGGGGAAATTGAGAGGAAATAAATGAACTTTAAAATATGATGCTGCTAGTATAAAATTTTTGCTAATGGCTAGTAATTTTGATATGTACCTTGGGGTTGAGTAAAGGCATAAATTGACAAATCTTAGAAGTAGCTCAATCATAATTTTTAAACTCAGTTAAATATTTCCTAAAAAAACAAATGGCAAAATAAGATGTTGCCAGTATAAAATTTCGCTAGTAGTTTGTAATTTTGAAGTATACTTCCAGGTAGAGTAAATTTGGTATGTTTTAAATGTAGTTCAAACATAATTTTTAAACAAAAGAAAGTGGGAAGAATAAAATGAATACAAAAATTGATTTTGGTCGTCTAAAATTTTGCTAGTAGCTAGAAATTTTGATGAGTACTTCGAGGTTGGGTAAAAGTATATTTCGACATGTTTCAAGCGTATAATAAACACAATTTTAAAATCTAGTTAAGTACTTCATAAAGAAAATGTACTGATAAAAAAAGATAACAGTTTATATTGCCTAGTATAAAATTTTGTCAATGGTTAATATTTTATGGTTAATACGTTGGTCTTGAGTAAATGATAATTAGATATGCATTAAGTATAGCTTAAACTTAATTTTAAAACTCTGTTAAATGCTTCGCAAAGAAAATGTAACCTATAAAACGAATGGTGAAAAGTGATTTTGTAAAAAATTTCGCTATTGATTAGCAATTTCGTAGAAAGCTTTGTTTGTCATTTCATGTACAATTCGACATGCGTAAAACTTAAGTTAAAAATAATTTTTAAATAGATGTAAATACTTTATGGAGAAAATGAAACTGATTAAAGTAAAGGTAAAAAATTGTGGTGATAAGGAAATTTCAGAGAATATTTTATGCTGGAATAAATGTGTAATTCGACATGGGATGGACGTAGATTAAATATAGAAAGAGGACAAGTTATCCATAAGTAAAAACTCGTCAAAGTTTTTTCAGGGTAAAAACAATTTTTAGTACATTTAAAATATACCGAAAGCAAGGAATGAAAAAAACTATGGATCTAACAAATAGTGATACAAATTAATCATTCCCTGAGCGTTAAGATTTGTTTATTTTTTAATAGTATAGAATAAAAAGAACGATATAAGTGTAATAAAAACAGTAAAGTTACAAAATTTTAAAGGACTTAAATTAGCCACATTAAATTACCTCTGGCGATATTTTATTAACTTCTTTGTTTACAGATATCTAAAAACATAAATCTTTAGGATATGCTTAATATTGTTACGAACTTCAAAAGCTGGGTTCGGGGATTGAATGGACTTTAAAGACTATAGCACGGAAACAAGTATTTATTGGCAATCACTTCAAAAATACAATGTCATCGCGGAACAACTTGAGCACAATGCCTCGGGCTCACGTACCTCTTTCTGCATCAAACAACAAGCACCGGTAAAACACAACACACCATGCGTACACCGAGAGACCCACTTAACGACTCTACTACCTGCCTTATATAGGCCTGAAGAAACTGCTGGAATATTCCAGAAATCGGAACCGGAAGTTGTCACGTGACGGCCCACTTGGCAACATTTAGCGACACTTGGCGACAAAAAATAGGTTGCCAAAAATGTCGCCAAGGAGCCGATATCTCGCCAAATTGGCAAGATACCCATACAGTCCCATGCTAAATTTACGGTTCACTAAACAAATTCGTAACAATATGTTTAGAATAATTTTAATAATGATTTACATAAATATACTTAACTTCCTTGAATGTTTTGATCTAATTCGTAAATGTAAAAAAGGTGTGACTTCTTTGGAAGGAGAAACGGGAGACAAGGTGGCCGGGAAAAAGTTTAAGTTCCCTTAAAAATCCTCTATTACTTGGTTCTTCTAAAATAATAATGCCTTAATGTAGGTAAATTTTGGATAACAGAGTCTATTTTTAATACTTCTTATCTTTACACACTCATACACACATTTGCAAGTTATTCTAAGACAATTCAAACTAAATTTATTTAATTGTTACATTATTTTAAAATAAAGCGTAATAACGCTTTTACTTCTGTAAATAAATAATTCTGTAAATTATGTATCTAAGAATTTATGCAATTGAGGTATTTTTTAAATTATCATTCTTTGAATTATGAACTTAATGCAAATTTTTGAATGATGAGTTGCTTCCTCTGGGCGAAAAAGATCTATCGAGAGATATATTTCTTATCTTCTTTTCTCTTCATCATTTTATGATGTCTTGCTCTGCAGCTACCAGAAATAGAAATATGAAATCCTGTTCCATATATTTGTCTTTGCAGGCCATTCCTTATGGCACGAAAAAATTTTTTATATCCCTATGTTAAGCATATGTCCAAGCTTATTCGTCCCATATTTCATGGACTCCTGCCGAAAATGAAATTTATCACCTTTAAAAGGTGACACCATCTGAACCAAATATCGGTAAAAGGCGATAAATTGTGTCAGACCTTAACGCC
>CM063510.1:16939795-16989795 GCA_032207245.1 Pardosa pseudoannulata
GTGTTTATGTACGTATTTATTCAGACTATTAAGAATTAAACTGCAAAGTTGAAAAAATTTCAACTGTTGTTTGTATATTAGTAACTCTCATTCCTTCCCTACTGGCCCTAAGTGTCTCAACTTAAAGCGTAATTGATGGTTTAATTGTAGGAAGAGTTAAAACAAAACGGTGCCAAGTCTCTGGCACCCGTTCAGCACTTTAACCATCATTCCAAGCGACAATGGCTAGCTGCAGCGATAAAAAGTGTATAAAAATAAGACAAAATCAAGGCAAGACACGAGACCTGCCGAGTGTCAACAGCTAGGCTTAGATCTGTGACAGCAAACTATGTGCTGAACAATGAATGAATCGCAGAAAGTGAAAAACTAATTCATTAGTTTCGCATACACTTTCTCTGTTATTTCGTCGGCTATTTGAGTACAAGGAAAAGCTATTAGAAACTATATTTAGACCCTGCTAGAAAAATACAACCCCAAAATAGAAACTATTAACACTTTAACGCCAGGCTGTGTATTTTGAAACCAACTCATGTATATTTTTTCATTAAATCTAGAATTTTCAATAGAATTCCTAGATTTTTCTGTATTTCTTACAATATGGGAGGATAGTTTCGTCAGAAACATTTTGAGGTTTCCACTTTAGTTAAATTTTCAAGTTTTTTTAGAAAGATATACCTAAAATATCAGTTTGGAGTCAATTTAATGTAAGATATATTTGAGTTTTGCTGCTTCTAAATTTTTTTGGATTGTATTGAAAATTACATTTAGTACTTGTAAGAATAATGCATTCAAAAAAATTGTTAACACTTAAATCTTAGGTTGTGAGTCTTGATTCAGTATGCCAAAAAAGTTCAGGTCATATTTCTATATCTATGTTTGTCCATACATTTTTTTTTCTTTTGTATCTAAAGATATTTAACCACGTAGATATATTTTCAACCTTTCATCTTTCATAGATTTTTATTTACGGCTGCGAATTCGATGCACGTATCCGGCCTCCACTTTGGATGTGTTCCCATTTTCATAGTGTTTAACAGGTATCCTAATGTGAAATCCCTTTTTATAAGATTTAAACGAAACGTAAATAACCAAGATTGGGAAATATTGAAACAGCTTTCAACTTATTCTTTACTTCTCTAATACCCATTTCTACGAAGAAAGATTCATTGAACTACTTAAATTTAGAAATTTCAATACTGAATCGAAATTATTATTATTGCTTTGTTAGGATTAGATTATGATAGAACATAAAAATTAGATTTTAGGAAAGTTGTGTAAGATTTTGTTTTAAAAATATTTAAATGATTAAGCAATATGATATTGGTGATTTTTAGGGAAATGATGTAGTTTCTAAGTTAGGTGGGGTTTTGAGTTAATTCATCTACGTCATTACGATGGAAATTTGTTTTAGTGTCTTATCTTAAAGGAAATAAATTATGCTACTTTTCCAATTTTTTAATACAATTGCTTGATTTGACTTTGCATACAATAACTTAAAATTGTAATATCATTAAATATTTTTCAATATGATCTACTAAGACTAGACGCAATAATGTTTTAATTTTACATTAATTTTCAAAAGCATCGGTAGTACAACCTATGTAGGCCTTGATCTTTTTCTATGTACAGACCGGCCAGAAAGTATAATACATGTCTATTTTTGCATTAAGTTTATCAATGTTTCTATGCGGTTACATACATGATTGACAAGTTGCAACCACAGAAAATGCTCTTTGTAACTGAAAGTGACAAATTTAGATTACATTAGAGGATAAAGATTTGGGCAAACCAATATTTTTCTTACTATATTTTAAAAAAAATATTGATGTATAAATATATTTATTATATTTGTTTTTTATTTCGTATGCTTTCATTTTAATTTAATATTTTACGTTTTACATAAAATGTTATAAATTAATGAATAAATTAGTAAAATTTAATGTTGGAGATTTTTTAAAATTTAAATGTTTACATTTTACACTAATTACAATTAATTATTTTGACTTTTAAATAAAGACAATCGTATGAGCTAGTTCCTTATAGGTATATTTTATGATATTTTTCTTCTGCAAACAATAACTTGTTAATTATCGGCAAATCAGTATTATTATGTTTTTTACAAATTTCCGACATGTAAAGGTAAATTTACTAGTTTGTTAATTTACTAATGTATTTAAAGAGAGATGTTTATTACTGCATAAATCACAGGGATGTACAACCTAATGTTATATTTTATAATATGCAATAAACAAAGTTAGTATTACATCTGTAATTTTAATGTAACTATAAATCACCAAACGTTTCAAAATATAGTAAATTTAAACAGTATAATTATCTGAAATTAAAACAGCCCACAAAAATGTTTTTTAAAACTATATGATGTCTTTAATTAATATACACAGATGAAAGCTTTGCTAGAAGAGGCAATTATCTTAATAAAATTCAAAGAATTCTTTAAGCTAGAACATCACCTAGAGTATCCTCCTCAATATTCATAAAATTAAAAATGTCTCAAATTTTTAAATTAATTGCGAGCAATAGCTGCATATTATGGTAATTGCATTAATGCAGTTATTACTCGTAAAACTGTGTTATAATCATTCAATACATAGGAAATTATTCATTAGATGCAATGAATGATTATACTGTGCATAATCATTCATTGCATAGTCATAGTTATTATTAATAATTTAATTCTTATTCTTAGTTATATTTAAAAATCTATTATTGTTGTAGGAATTTCATTTGCATTTCCATTAATCATTTCCAAAACAGTCATTCATTACGACCTAAACATTTCTTCCATAACCCATGATCGAATGAACGAATGGACATTTTTCAATATATTTCAATTTATCGAGCATATCGAATTATAAAGCAAACAACCGAGACACACAAATTAATAGTTTCTCAGAAAAGAGACATCATCGCAGAACTGGCAGAATTTCAGCTATTATGTTTAGCACAATGGAAAACAAGTGAGAAATAAGAAAGAAAAAAAATTAGAGTGAAACCGAAGTAGAAATACAGTAGACAGGAAGCTGTCGAATGTCAAGTATTTAGTTAGATGTCTAAAGGCAGATTAGAGTCTGACAACCAAACAATTTACGGCACACGCGCTCCATGCGAAATAAGACTGGCAGTACAGTTTATCAAAATAAATGACTACGGGGAAAAGGAATAAGTTGAAACAGCTGAACGCTTGATTAGCAAGTAAAATAAGGGGAGAGCGTATAACACTTTTTGATAACGACGCTTTGAATAATGTAACCAGATTTTATGCTTATAACAATATCTGAGGAAGAAAAATTCATGGAAGGATCTGAATGTTGCTGGAAAAATGAATTGAATACTCTTTATTCACAAACAACACGAGATATAAAATATTTCTGCACAGGGGTTTTGTCATAGGTATATATCATTCCATTGTATGTTATATTTACATTTATAGATACAACGCACAGAATTATACTATATATATATATATATATATATATATATATATATATATATATATATATATATATATATATATATATATATATATGTATATATATATATGTATATATATATATATATATGTATATATATGTATATATGTATATATATATGTATATATATATATATATATATATATATATATATATATATATATATATATATATGCATATATATATTATATATATATATATATATATATATATATATATATGTATATATATATACATATATATGCATGTATGTATATATATACATATATATATGCATGTATGTATATATATATACATATATATGTATGTATGTATGTATATATATGTATGTATATATATATATTAATATATATATACATACATATATGTATGTTATTGATAACAATAAACGATCTGCAGAATTAGATAAATAATTTACCTCCCCTTTAATCCACACCAAACCAAAGTCTTAGAGCCTTTTCAACTTGCTCATCTTTACCAGTTCTATTACATTCCCACTAGGTATTTTCATTTTGTTGATGTTTTCTATTAAGTTCATCACGATTTTTCTAAATTTTGCACAATAGATGCTGTGAAATGATTAACTTCGCTGCAGTATTGCACTGACTAATTTTTGGTAACCTGTCATAACGATTTAAAATTTCCATCTTTTGTTTTAATGTTAAATCCTTTCGCTTTCTGGATTCCAAATCGACAAGCTGCATGTAAGCGAGCAAGGCATAAAATGTGAATACGCTCCTTTTCAGTTCCGATAAGAATGCGTTGCCTTCTGCTTATCTGACCACCATTGACCACAAGCAGGGTGTGCGTATTTCTGAAAAATTCCAGGAACTTGTAAACCACATTCTTTTGTTAATTCCCCATTTCCCAAGGTGGAAAAAGGAGAATTCTGGGAAATTCAAACAGCGAAGGGAACGAAACGAATGGGTTCTTTCTGAATACATTGTGAATATTCCTTAGACAGTTAAAATAAGGTTCGAAAACTGATAACATTAACCGATGTAATATCACATAAAGCGATAAATTTAACATGTAAATGAATAGAGAAAATCGAAACCAAGGGATTTCGATAACAATAAGCGATTGATAACATTAACCACGATCACATTAAGCGGAGTGCACTGATCTAAACATACTGTATTTAGAAGTTAATACAGCTTAGTTTTATTATTAGAAGATTCAATGTTTACATTGGTTTTGAATGTTTTTATGATTTTCATAAAAAGACTATTATTTTCAAAAGAAGTATAATGTTAAAAGCAATCATTTGCAGTATATTTAAACAATCAATTGATATTTTATAAGCTACTTTTACAAAATTTACACTAGTTAAAATATTAATGACTGATATTATTAATATTTTTTTTACGCTTTCCAAGTAAATAATTTTTATTCTGTTACTCCGAAGTTATGTAAAAGTCATGGTATCAGGTTAACCAACTATCTGGTATAAATTTTCTTGTTCACAGATGGCAATGTCACTAGTTAATAAAAAATGCATAGAGAATCATGTTTTTTTTTTACTTTCAAACGAGAAAATTATATTTTTGTTATCAAAAAACTTTATAAAAGCTATGTATTGGGATACATAAATGGAAAACAAGCGCTTTTTCTAAGATAAATAAAGAACAAGTTTTATCATTACCAGGAAAATAATTCTTTCATAAAATTACCCTAGTTAAAAAATATTAATGATTGATATTATTAATATTTTATTACGCTTTCCAAGCAAATAATTCTTATTCTGTTACTACAAAGTTATGCAAAAGTCATAGTATCAGGTTATGCAACTATTTGGTATAAATTGTCTTGTTCACAGATGGCACTAGTTAATAAAAAATGCATAGAGATTTATGTTTTATTTGCACTTTCAAACGAGAAAATTATTTTTTGTTATCAAAAAAACTTTATAAAAGCTACGTATCAGGATACATAAATGGAAAACAAGTGCTGTTTCTAAGATAAATAAAAAACAAATTTATCACCATGAAAAATAATTCTAAATTTGTACCGCGGCTCCACAAAATCGATCGAACACTTTAGAAATTTGCAGAGGGAGGGGGATGGTTTGAAATGAAATCGGAAAAGAAAGTTTATTTTTTTTCTATATCATCTCTATTTGATTTTGAATAAAAATGTAGCATTCAAAATATTGATTTATTCAAAGAAATGATAATGAAAAGAGACATGAAAAAAAAATGTGTCGAAAAAAGGTTTAGACATCCAAGCATTTCAGATAGGTTTGTTGGTAAAAATGTGTCTCTTTCGTTTCTGTTTTGGTGGGATGATTACAGATTTATATTTTGAATGATCATTTTAGTTAGGGATCTTCACACTTTGAGGATAGACGGTATTTTTGGAGCATAATCTTCAGGCAGAATCCTATTTCTTTTTCAGAAAGTATTTGTAAGAGGCTAGATGTTCCACATACGTACTGGTAGTTATAATTAAAATAAAGAAAACAGCCTGAACTCGATTTAAAAATTTCATATTGTTATTTTATATAGCAAAATAATAAGCAACATAACTATTTGCATCACCAACTCTTACAAGTGCTTCCATTTCCTTGCATAATAGAAATCTAGCTCTTGAGCTTATGTCTTCCAACGCATTTCCTATTCTAGGTTAGGATTACTTTGATATTTCATCTTTGTTGCCACATATGCTAAAAATTATTTTTTATAGGAAACTGAATATACGCTTATGCTGTCAGCCAACATCGGAATGATTCTGATTACACAAAGTCATGGAGGGATGAGAAAACAAATGTCACCACAAAACCCCAATCAAAACCTCAGTGTCAGGATTATGCTCATTATAAACGAATGGGATGCTAGAAACTGACATTATTTATTTTCCAAACAAGACAAACAGTTACTAACTTAAAATCAGCATTGATACAGTGAAGGACACAAATTATTTACACGTATTTATTACAGATTAATTTCAAATAGTATGTCCGTTTTTCAACACCCACTCACATATGTGTGTTAGAAGATTATATAAGTGTATATGTAATATTAAAATCCCTAATTTACATACTTTAATATTAATTGAATAACTTATGTTCATAAAGTACGCTGGGGGTTTACTCGGTAATTCTAACTTTTCTCTCCAGGCACGCTATAGACTTAATTGAGCCTCTGTCTGTACTACTTTAGCCAATAATTAGCGAGTTCTCTTTAAACATGGGTATTTTTTTATCACGTGATCAATTGTGCTTAGGGATTATTCCTAGTCTTTTTACCTGAGAAATCCCTACTTGAAAAGTGTGTTTGTGTGCAGGATCACATTGTCTCATTGCACGATGTTGTAAAAGTGCTTCCCTGTTGTATGAGTTTCATGTATCTCACCAGAAATAAACTGTGTTGTGATTTTGAATGAGTCTCACCCATGTTACATATATATACCAATATATAAATGTATATTTATATATATGTATGTATATATACATATATACATGTAATATTAAAATCCCTTATTTACATATTTTAATATTAATTTAATAAGTTCTGTTCATAAATTACGTTACTGGGGTTTGCGCTATAATTCTTATTTTTCTCTCCAGATACTATATAGACTTAATCCAGCTTCTGTCTGTACTTCTGTACTTCTGTAACCAACAGAAAACACGTTCTCTTTAGACATGGGTATTTTTATCACATGATCAAATGTGCTTAGGGATTACTCGTAGTCTTTTTACCTGAGAAATCCCTACTTAAAACGTGTGTGTGCACGATGTTCTAAAGGTTCTTGCCTGTTGTATTGATGGATGTATCATCAGAAATAAAATGTGATATGCTTTTGGATGAATCTCGACCGTATTTCATACACACACAGATATATATATATATATATATATATATATATTCTATTATCATTAGACCTCAAAATCGTTGTAAAGAAGTACAGTGTTTATCTTGAACAAATTTAAAGTTCCACAACGTAGTTCTTCGCTTTCTTTGACGGCTGCGGGATTGCAAATTACTAAGATATTTTAATTGCCCAGTAAGCCCGGGAAAATTCACATAACAGGGGCTAATTTCCCGCGTAATCGAGGAATAATAATTTCCCTGGTTACATTTATATATATATACTATTATCATTAGACAAGATATTCTAAAAAGTATAAAGGTATAAAGGAATAAATTTTTTATATTAATATGTTTTTTATAATGACATTAAAATAGTAATAATTATGTAGGTAATTTCTGTTACTTTAACAGACAGCTCAGAATATTAACCTTCGATACAAAACCTTTTTGCGTAGAGGTTATATTGAAAATTAACGATTTTCATAAAAAAATGAAATTTTAAAATATTTGATTTCAATAGAGTAATTAATTGTGGTGAATTTCCTAATATTTCAGTTTATATGCCTACAAAATTGCTAATAGAAGTCAATATTTTATTAAAGCCTTTTGTAATTTGTAGGCGATTTGTCTATCCTTTTGAATTTCAAAAAATTTATTCATTTAAAAAATGTTCTTTATAGCACAGAAACAACTGACGATATGTGAATTCCTTATTTTGCACCATAAAAGTGTAAATTAATGCAAAATGTTGCTACATTCATTCCATGCAACTGCGTTCTAACGATAAAGCTCTTAAACGATGAAATTGAAATGAAAATAAGACAAGAAATCTTGTAAAGCTGACGCAACATGCTCAGAGATTTGCTATAAAAAATAACATGACAGATCCACGGTAGAACTCTGGAAAAATATCTACAGTTTTTAATGAAAACATTTCCTCTCCAATTTCAACCGGAATTGTACGATGAGTGCAGAGATGAGCTGGCTTGCATGGGCAATTCTCCAGAATTTTTTTTTCTGAGTGCGAAGAAACGAAAAATTAAACCTTTTCTTTAGAAATTATTGATAAATAAGCCCGTATCTTATTGGAGACATGTCCTGTTTGTAGAAACAGTATTTAACATTTTCGCTTCCGTTTACCTTATGATAAGGTGGGACAGAAAGTAATCTAAGAAGTTAATATGAGTAATAGTAGAGGTAAACTTGCTTAGGACTACATTTTAGCATCAGGACTAGGTAATTATATGTCTTTGAAAGTATATAGGATATTTTTATTTCATACTCTTGCTTTTTTTAAATAATTTAATAGACTAAAATAGAGAGCTGGCAGCATAGCATAAAAAGGTGATATTAAAACAATTGGGAAAAAGTGTGGAGAGACTAATACGCATGTTTTTAGATAAATGAGATATGTTTTAAAGTATATCAAAATTTTGCATATTTGAAAAATAGATAATATGCACTTCCTTTTATAATTTATTTATAATTTTGATCTTTACCTTGTATTTTTTGGGTAAAAATATAACTGACTTCGCATATAAAAGTACCATATAATATGCACTTGTTAGGCCTAACAAGCAGAATGTCAAAACTTCTTATTTCTAACACTAAATAGTTTTGTTATGACAATTGTTATTTCTGTATATTTTGAAATAATGCTCTTATTCATTATCATTTTGTACTTTTTATTTATTTTTTTTATGGAGCTGTTGAAGCTCAATCGGCAAAGGAAGCCATCTTGCATCTGGAGAATTGCGGGTTCGGGGCTCGAGTTGGCATTAGATACACAGAGTTCTTTAATGGTGATCGTAAAATATGTCTATGTTTGATATGTTCTCTAAGTTTTCAAACGATATCTGTAGTAGGCTAAGCATGGGAACCTTCTACTTGATCCCTGCCTTAAATTACGAAAATAACTACTTGAACAAAGCCGTTATCTCACTCTAGTGGTCACCTCTTTGTTTTAATTCGTGTGCCTCTGTCTCACATGCGTGACTCTTCCAACTGACATCAACTAGAACAACAACTGATCTTTTCTGTCTCTGTTTGTTAAAAAAATTATTAAGTCTGACGATGAAAGGTAACCTTAGATACACAGAGTTCTTTAATGGTGACTGGGGTAAGTAAAATAGGTTCATGGTCGCCATGTTCTCCAAGTTTATAAACGATATCTATACTAGGCCAAGCTTGGGAATCTTCTGCTTGATCCCTGCTTCAAATTACGGAAATGACTATTTAAACAAAGTTGTTTTTTCACCCTAGAGGTTCTCGCCAAAAATATGCACCTCTTTGTTTTAATTCGTATGCCTCTGGCTCACACAGTGCGACTCGTCTAAGTGACATCAGCCCCAGCAACAACTAATCTTCTCTGTTAGATAAAAAAAATATTAAGTTTGACGATGAAACGGAAAGGAATGTTTGGATAACGAAAAAAAAACTTTTTGAGCAGAAAAATGTTTAAAAGTAAAACTTCTTAAACATAGAAATGTACAGTTACAGATATATGAATAAACTTAAAACCATGGAAATAGAACGTATTAAGTGGGAAAACTTCTTAAAGGGAACTTCCAAAGCGGTACCTACGGTACTACCAAAATTTATATTAAACTATTATTTATAATACTTGTTGGCACCTTTTCTCTTTAAGAAGTTTTCCTGCTTAAGAAGTTTTATTTTCTTAATCTCTTAAAAAGCCATTTAAGCTGGATACAAAATCGAGGATAGGAAAACACATTTTGGTAAGTTAGCTGACAGACTCAGACTTAAATACCATACGAATATATTGATAAGGAACACCATCGAAAATTAGACTACTCGGCAGTATTACAAATAATAATTCAATATAAATTTTGGTAATACCAAAATTTATATTAAACTATTATTTATAATACTTTTTGGCACCTTTTCTTTTTAAGAAGTTTTCTCGTGTAAGAAGTTTTATTTTCTTAATCTCTTGGAAAACCATTTAAGCTGAATATAAAATTGAGGATAGAAAAACACATTTTGGTAAGTTAACTGACAGACTCAGACTTAAATGCCATAAGAATATATTGATAAGGAACACCATCGAAAATTAAACTACTCGGTGCAGTAATATTAACTCAGTGAAGAATGAAATTGACACTGTAATTACATGTCAAATTAATTCCTGCGAGAAAACCATCACACTTCTCTCACTGCAGATTTATCATGTTTGGATATTCTTTTTTTATTCTCTAATGGCATTCGCTAGGAAGAAACATTTATTTTCAGATTTGACGAATTTATTGAGACATCGTTTAGTGTATTAAGCTCTGGAGAAAGCAGAGATTTGAGGAAGAATTTTAAATCTAACTTAAAGGAAGACAAAATTTTATGGAATATTAAACACCAAAAACGGTAAAATAATAGCAAATTTTAATAGAAATTTAGTTTGACAAAAGTTTGAAACGCGTCTGTTTTATATTTAGAATATATTATTATTAAAACTCTTTTGCTTTCATTTTTCTTCGAAATAGTTGAAGCATTTGCTATTCTTAAATTATAATAAGTTTTGATGGGAATTTTGAGAAATGTAAATGGGTTGTATATTAGAAATGTATTATACTTTCATTTTGAAAGTAATATTTTGAGTATTTAATATACCAACGTCAAAACACATTTTTATAATAAGATTTTTAGAGAAATTTAGTTTGACATTAGATTTAATTACGTAAATTCATTTTTATGTTTAGCATTTGATATTACTAAAATATTTCCTATTATCAAATAAATGTAAGTAACCTCATTTTTAATGCCTAGACCACTTCACGAAGAAATAAATCTAAACAGATTAAAGACAGAATATTTTATAATGAAATTTATAATCCCTCCTTTAATAAAAATATATCGATATGTTTTACCATTAAATATTACCTAATGGTATAACATTCAAAAAGCTGAGATTTCAAATGATTTAAAGAGACTACTTGAAGGATATAATTGCATATAAAATCAAGTATTTGTTCAAATAAGTCAATTCATATAGCTGAAAGCAATATGAATTGACAATAGCAATAGCTCTTTCAAATGGAAGCTCTAACAAACTATAAATATAATTCTTTATTTCAGCAGTTATTTTAAAATCCCACCAGACAATCAGGACACCATGCTGGATATCTGATGACTATGTGATTAGATAAAATATCGCTTTGATTCGATGGATTTTGGCCTAATAATCTAATACAAATATATAATTCTTTAATAATCAGTATGCCAAATTCCATCTTTCTAGGAAGTCACAACCTTAAGTATTTATGTTTTCACATTGACATCAAACACGAACAAACATGAAATTGTGATCGAAAAGAATCGGAAATGCTGCCATGAAGCAAATGGTATCAGTTTATCAATCAATATTTACTATAAATATATATATATTTACTATAAATATATTTCTTTATTTTAGCTGGCATTTTAAAATGACACCAAACAATCACTTATCATCACACCATGCTGGATATCTGCTGACTATGTGACTAGATAAAATATCGCTTTGATTCGATGGATTTTTGCTTAATAATCTAAAACAAAGGTATAATTCTTTAATAATCAAAATGCCAAATTCCATCTTTCTAGGAATCCACAACATTAAGTATTTATGTTTTCACATAGGCATCAAACATATACATACATGATATTGTGATAAAAAAAGAATCGGGAATGCTGCCATGAAGCAAATGATATCAGTTTATCAATCAATACTATAAATATAATATAGATGTCTGTAAATGCAAAACAATTTTATCATAACCAGAATATCTTGACTGTCTAATAAAAATTTTTGATTCGATATTAATATTAATCAAAATATACTTTAAAATAAATATTTTAGTAATATATATACTTATGTTTTAATATGGATCAAACACATACACAAGATTATTGTCTTTGGATTTAGAATGTAAGATCTGAAACATCCAAATTCATCATATTCTATCAAAATCAACTTTAAAAAATGGATCCTGGTTAGGCTGTTAAAGAAGTTTTTGATATGTTTTTCAATATTTATTTAAATTAAAAAATGATTTTTAGAAAATATTAGAATATTTTAAATGCATTACTAAGGAATGACTTTTCATTTTCTTTATAGAATGTAGATCTGAAACACAAATTCACATATTCTATCAAAATCAACTTTAAAAAATTTTCTGGAGCGTTAAAGAAGTTCTTTCGTTTTAATATTTGCAAAATAAATATTTTACCAGTCAGAGAGTAAAGAACAAATGAAAAGACAATGTCCTTTTATTTTATACTGCAAATATAGAACACACACAAACTGAAGCTATCATAGATCTTCAGCGTTCCACAAACTTCGCTATACGATCTAGTAAAAAAAACACCAATTACAACAAACTGTTTATTCCAATCGGATAACCGTAGAGCATAAATCCAAACTAAAATACAATGCTAGATATGATGTAATAATCAACGTAGAAAACTGGGGTTTAGTTCCAGGCTTACCGACGTTAGAGATAAATAATAGAGCAGACATATTATAGATAAATGGAAATGTGTATAGCAAGACGTAGATTATGGCTCTAAGAAACGAAACAAAGTGTCCGTTTGTTATTCACATAAGCTAGAAAAACACATTTGTAAACTACAAATCTTTTAAAATATTCTGATTCAATTTTGCTGTAGAATATGCAAGTATTAAAATAGGCAGATGAATTTTCATCTCTCTATTAAACGTTTCAGAAGTGTTTCATCAATCATTCGGAAATTGAATTTGCAAATGCTGAACGAAATTAATTTGGAACTATTGTATGATTTACTAATAATCGATTACTCAATGATATGAAATCGGAATTGAGGATAATTATTTTTCATGTTGCCTATGCACTTGAATAATTCATATTTAACACGCACACAACTGAGATTATTTTAATTAAATTTTTTAATATCACTGATATTTACAAATTTGACTTTTTGTATCTGTAGTTTAATATGCAAATTTAATATTAATATACTTAGTGTAGCTTCTCATTGGCCTTTGGTTTCAGGTCTTTCTTAGGTTTTTTTCTAAATGTGTCTTTCCGCAATTAATTCTTGCAAGAATTAGTAAAGAAAAATGGAATAAGTCCTATGAAAATATTTTTAAATTGTATCGACCAATATATAGTGAGAAACTAAAAATAAAATAAATCAACG
The DNA here is from genome assembly GCA_032207245.1 of Pardosa pseudoannulata. Lineage (NCBI taxonomy): Eukaryota > Metazoa > Arthropoda > Arachnida > Araneae > Lycosidae > Pardosa > Pardosa pseudoannulata. The sequence goes on from CM063510.1 coordinate 16,953,273, forward strand.
GTAACACATATTTATCAAGAGCTTCTTTAAGCATTCCTTTCTACTACTCTATAATCATTACGTGGGTAGTGACGCTGAACGTTTAACTGGACATCTAAATGACCAAATTTGATTAAAGTTTGTTGTTTTTTCTGTTTCTTTTATTAAAATATCATGTAATGGGGAAAATTTCAATCTTTTTTGCTATCTTAAATGTGAGAAATATTATTACGTGTTTTTAACTATCTTTAGAATGATTCTCTAATTTTCATCACAATTTGCTACAGGCAGGAATAAAATTTCCCTCCCCATGTAAGAAAAATATACCAGAACTGAAGAATCTCGAGATTAAGAAAATACAAAGGTAACAGATATAATAAAGAGTTTGTCATAGAATTTCTTTGTATGTTCTGCAGTAGGAACATAGATTGTGATGCTAAACTTTTAATTGGACATTTGAATGCACCAATTTGTTTTCAGCTTTATATTTTTCCTCATTCCTTTATTAAAATATCAAATATTGGGAAGAATTTCATTTTAATTTGATATCTTAAAAGTGAAAAATGCTATTATTTTTTTAGTATCTCTAAAGCGATTTGTCAATTTTCATCACAATGTGCCATAAGAAGGCATAAAATTTAGGCCTCTATGAAAGCAAATGAAGCAAAATTGAGCAATCTCGAAAATTAGAGATACAACGGAAACAGGTAAAATACTTGCCAATAGATTGTCAGAGAATTTTCTTTCTACAGCTTTCAAGTAATGTGAGTAGTGACGCTAAACTTTTAATTGGTCATTTGAATGAGCCAATTTACTTCCAGCTGTATACTTTTACTCATTCCTTTATTAAAATACCAAGTATTGGGGAAAATTTCATTTCTATTTGCTATATTAAAAGTGAGAAGAACTATTACTTCTCTTTTAATATCTTTAAAGCGATTAGTGAATTCCCATCACAATGTGCCATAAGCAGGCATAAAATTTACGTCACCATGCAAGCAAACGAAAGCAAAACTGAGCAATCTCGAGAATAAAAAAAATACAATGGTGACAGGTGTAATACTTGCCAATAGTTTCTCAGAGAATATCTTTCGATAGCTCTATAGAAGTAACGTGAGCAGACCTAAACTTTTAATTGAATAATTGAATGAGCCAATTTACTTCCAGTTTTTTATTTTTCTTTATTCTTTATTAAATTATCAAGTATTGGGGAAAATTTCATTTCTATTTGCTATCTTAAAAGTGAGAAGAACTATTAGTTATCTTTCAATATCTCTAAAGCTATTCGTGAATTCCCATCACAGTGAAAGCAGACATAAAACTTACGTCACCATGCAAGCAAACGAAAGCAAAACTGAGAAATATCGAAAATAAAAAAATACAACGGTAACAGGTATAATGCTTGCCAATAGTTTGTCAGAAGATATCTTTCGACAGCTCTATACAAGTAACGTGATTAGTGAAGCTAAACTTTTAATTGAACATCTGAATGAGCCAGTTTACTTCCAGCTTTATATTTTTCCTTATTCCTTTATTAAAATACCAAGTATTGGGGAAAATTTCATTTCTATTTGCAATCTTAAAAGTGAGAAGAACTATTATTTCTCTTTTAATATCTCTAAAGCGATTCGTGAATTCCCATCACAATGTGCCTCTAGCAGGCATAAAATTTAAGTAACCATGCAGGCAAACGAAAGCAAAACTGAGCAATCTCGAGAATAAAAAAAATTACAACAGTAACAGGTGTAATACTTGTTAATAGTTTCTCAGAGGATTTCCTTCGACAGCTCTATAGAAGTAACTTGAGTAGTGACGGTAAATTTAAATTGAACATTTGAATGACCCAATTTACTACCAACTTTTTATTTTTCCTCATTCCTTTATTAAAATATCAAGTTTTGGAAAATTTCATTTCTGTTTGCTACCTTAAAAGTGAGAAGAACTATTACTTATCTTTTAATATCTTTAAGTCGATTTTTGAATTCCCATCACAATGTGCCACAAGCAGACATAAAATTTACATCACCATGCAAGCAAACGAAAGCAAAACTGAGCAATCTCAAGAATAAAAAAAATACAACAATAACAGGTATAATGCTTGCCAATAGTTTGTCAGAGGATTTCCTTCGACAGCTCTATAGAAGTAACGTGACTAGTGAGGCTAAACTTTTAATTGAACATTTGAATGGCCCAATTTACTTCCAGCTTGGTTAAAATTTCATTTCTATTTGTTACCTTAAATGTGAGAAGAACTATTACTTCTCTTTTAATATCTGTAAAGAGATTCGTGAATTCCCCTCACAATGTACCACAAGCAGGCGTACAATTTACGTCACCATGCAAGCAAACGAAAGAAATCTGAGCAATCTCGAGAATAAAAAAATATAATGGTAACAGGTATAATACTTGACAATAGTTTGTCAGAGAATTTCCTTCAATAGTTCTATAGAAATAAAGTGAGTAGTGAAGCTAAACTTTTAATTGAACATTTGAATGAGCCAATTTACTTCCAATTTTTTATTTTTCCTTATTCCTTTATTAAAATATCAAGTATTGGGAAAAATTTCATTTCTATTTGCTATCTTAAAAGTGAGAAGAACTATTAATATCTTTTAAAATCTCTAAAGTAATTTGTGAATCCCCGTCCCTGTGTGCCACAAGCAGGCATAAAATTTACGTCACCATGCAAGGAATCGAAAGCAAAACTGAGCAGTCTCAAGAATATAAAAATACAACGGTAACAGGTATAAAACTTGTTAATAATTTGTCAGAGGATTTCCTTTGGACAGCTCTATAGAAGTAACGTGAACAGTGACACTAATCTTTTAAATAAACATCTGAATGAGCCAGTTTACTTCCAGCTTTTTTTATTTTCCCTCATTCCTTTATTAAAATACTTGAGTATTGGGTGACAAATGTCAAGAGTAGTTTGTTGGTGACTTGTCGGAGTTGTCAAGACTCGTAAATTACTCTAAGAATGTTAAAAGCTCGAAAATAGTAACATAATCTTAACTTTTTGACTTGAAACAACTTGTATATATATATTTTTTAAGTTATTGCAACCAATGATAGACATTTTAGCAGAAATACGACACGTATAACGGAGGCTTTTGACTGTTTTTGAAAAATTATTTTTGTTTTACAATACAACATATTTTAAGCCGGTGTGTACAGTTGATATAAAAGGCTTTTACTTTTATATAACGTTAAACATTAAATAAATGTTACACAAGCTTTCAGAAACTATAGCAAGCCAAACTATCTTTTATTTACATTTAATAATAAAAATTTCGGAATAATGGAGGGGGGATTAATACGAAACAAGATTATTCGATCATTTTATAAATATTTTCGTTTTAAAATACATTAGATTTTATGTCATATTTTATATGAGTATTATATACTTTCGATATAGGTGAAATTTCTTCTGTTTAATATTAAAATTTAAATACCTATCATGCATTTATTTCTAAAATACAATAAGCCTTAATATAAGAACTAACACTGATATTAAAAGACTATGAGTTAAATAATATTAAAGAATAATTTAACAAGAAAGTTAGAGAAGACATTTTGAATTTTATTAAAAATAATATTTTTCTCGCTTGTCTTTCTTGGAAATTCAAGTGTTTAGAAAAGCATTAAATCTTAATTACAGGTAAATACCTGAAATGGAAGCTAAGTTTGATGACTTTCTTTAGGAAAAACTGAATATTAAAATACTTGATATTTGCAATAAAACCTTCCGAAAAGTATGCATTTTTACAATTACGTCATTTGAGTTAATTAGTTTTACTTAAAACATAATAGGGTGTAAATATATATAAACATTCACAGTTTTTAATGTTTAACTGTCGATATCACTACATTGAAATGAATTCATAGAAAACATTAGTCGAGATATCAGTTTCTGTTTATACTGCTTCCCATTGCAGTATTTACATTCATTATATCAGCATTTTTAAGGAAAGTACTGAAATATTCATTTTTATAAAACATACTACATAATGGCCCTTTCCGCTAGTTATATTTATTCCAAAAACCTTTAATTTTAGTGTTAATTAGTGCTTATTAAATCTTAAATCTTATAAATTATTATCAAATTAGAAAACGATATCACACATATAATTACATACACATACATACATACATACATACATAATATATATACTATATATATATAATATATATATTATATATATATATATTTTATAATATATTATAAAATATATGTATATATATGATATATATATGTATATTATATGTATATATATATGTATATAATAATATATATAAATATAAATATATATATATAATTATATACGTATACATATACATATATATATATATATATTTATATATAATATATAATATATAATATATAAGATATATAATATGTAATATATAAAATATATATATATAGGTATATTTAATAACATATACATATACATATATATATGTACATATATATATATACATATATATCCATATATATATATATATGCATATATATGTAATAGTACATTTATGTGTGCATATGTATACATGTAATACATATAATATATACAGGTACATATAATGCGCAAGTAACTATGCAGCCAAATATACTAAACATGTGTTACAGCTATGGAATCTAGTTTAGTGAACAATTCAGACGCATTGATTAGTTCTCGGTTTAATGTCAGACATAGTTCTATCTCTCTAAGACTGGGTCCCATCATTGTCGATTAGATATAACTTTGGATTAACTGTCATAATTAAGTTATAATTAAATGATGTTATTTAAAATTCTTAAAAGTAGGCAAAACTTTATTCCTACGTGCACTGATTTCTCGCAATAGGTTTGATTTTAAAGTAATAAAAATATAGAGAAATTGATTACGAAGATTATAATCAGTAGCTATAGAAAAAGTTTTGAAGTAACTTTACCGACTTAACTTTGCAAACTTACGGTAACTAATCATTCTTTAACACATGATTTAATACGTAGATGCCCGACAACATACCTTAAAAATACTGGGAGAGAATCTTTAACGATTAAAAAAATCAATGAAATTTCTGAGGTGCAAATGAAATGTGAAAAAATATCCACTCCATTTTCAAAGGCAATCGCTCATCAGCCTGATTAAGAATTAATGAGCCCTCCTCACAACAAAGAAATTTTTTCGGTCCTGAAACTCATTATAACTCTCGGCTGAAGAGTTAAATCATTTTCATCATTATTGACCAATTAATGCACAATTTTTATAAAGTTATCAGTTCAAGCAAGCCTGCCTTGGTTGAAAGAAATACAACTGGGTTATTATGGATAGTAGTTTGAAATCTTTAATAGTTATTTAAATAATACCTTAACCAACTAAATTAATACACAAAATTGATTGTTGTCAGGTTTGTACTTAATCTAGTCTTGGCATTAAAAATATTTTATTTAGAGATTTCTATTGTATTATAGTCATTAATTTAATTATTTGTAAGTTTCATTTTTTATTGATTTTATGTTTTTAAACATGAAAAAGTTAATATTGAGTATAATACTCAATATTCTGTCAGATTTTTATTTATGAAACAACAAATTAAGAAAAAATTCATAACTTGGATGACTTGCGTGTTAAGCAATTACCTATACAATGCAATGGATTTTATGACTATAATTATTATTGAATCACCATATGGGCGGTCAGTATTTCTCTCTAAGACAGGGGTCTCCCACTCAAATTGGTTGGTGGACCAAAAACCTATTTACTGAATTGAGGTGGGCCGCACATATAAAAATAAAACAACCAATTATTCCAAATATTTTATTATCGTGCAATATCCAAAATATGCATTTTTACAGTGCCAGCTGCGACTCTACATAAAAGTTGTGTTATACATATATCAAAACTACAACAATAAACATTAATTATACTGTATTTACAATCGCTCCCAACACCTTACCTTCCTCCCTAATTATGAGGATTAAACTATTATTATTATATTTATACTGTAAATATATATTGTAGTTTATTCACAAGCACTACTACATGTATTATTTTAAAATGAATGTTAGATTTGTTTTTGTATTTTACTAGAGATTTTGTTAATATCAAAGGATAATGTAGTCTACGCGCATCGTATCTGATTGGTCAGGTTTTTATCAAGCAACCTGCTGCGACACTTTGTTTTTAACAAGTTTAATTTGGAAAAAAATGATTTGCAGCGATAAGTAGTTCCAAATGCTGATATAATGCACATTGCCAATTGTTGTATAAGTAATATGGTCGAACAAGTAAAGCCCGATTGACAGAATATTCTAAAACAATCAAATTTCAAGGTAACATGTCCAACTCTACTCAAAGACCAGGTTTACGTTGGTTACTATCAAGTCTTAACGTACATAATATGTGATATTTATTATTGAAAACATTAACAACTAAAATTCTATATAGTAAAAATGACTAAAACTATATGGACAGTTGAACACTTCAATTGGGTAGCTAAAAGTTTTCAAATGGGCCGCGATTTGGGCTTGCCTGCTCTATAACACAAACAAATAAAGTGAGTCCTTATAATTTAGAAGGAGGGTCCAAACAGAAGACCCCCAGGCTTGGCCTGCCTTCTCCAGATGTATCATATGGGAACTTGGTAGATATTGAGACCATGAACCTATTTTACGTTCTCCATCCACCATTAAAGAAGACTGAAAACCTTAAGAGCCGTTCTTACCACTGTCGTTTAATGGCTAACCGCGATTAATCTTTGTTTAAACGGAGAATTCACTCCCACCATTTGTTGACACCATGAGTTAATTGTGGTTAGCAATTAAACGACTTTGGTGAAACAGGCCCTTAGCCGGTTCTATCCTCTATGCATCAAACCTCCGATTATGGGATTAAAGTCTTGTCCATCTGACTGTCGTTGCTCAATCAAGAGACTACCTCAATTAAGAGACTAAGAACTGATAAATGAAATTGAACGTTTCTAATACAATATTACTCTGATCATATTTAAAAAAAAGTTTTATTGTTTCCAAAAGGTCCTTAAACTTCGAAAAACATCTTCTTCAGTTATGTTACTTTAAAAAATACATAATTCCAGATAACCTTAAAATTTAAGGAGGTTTAGAAAATGAACCTTAAAAACCTTCTTTTTGAAGCAAAAGAACTTATTTCTAAAATAAACGAGAGCACTTTACAACCACATTAAAAAACTATCAATCGTAATTGTCTCTTAAAGTGCAGAACTTAACGCGAACGAACACAAACGACCATGACTTATATAAAAAGTTCTAAAAGAAAATAGAAATGTCTTTTGAAGAAGAGTGTGGAAATTTTAGTAGAAAAAAAATTCCAGAGGGTATGCTATGTGCGGAGAATGAGCGTCTCTGAATCTGGAACAATACTTTACGTGTGGAATTTGAAGGATGTAAACAGTTTACGCATGGCATATAGACGAGTGACATTCAACCTTTTTATCTCGCTTTGAAAAAGGTTTCTTCCTGAAAAAAGGACAGTAGGTTTTTAAAGCTGTCAAGAATAATAGGTTGCTAGCAAACATCACTTGAACAACAGAATGTGGGGCATTTTTATATGAGATAGAAACGCTTTCTCACAAAAAAATAGATTATACATATTGCTTACTACAACAATAAAAATAATATATTTATCGTAGATTTACTTCTTATTCATACCTTTGCAATGAACCATTATAAGCGATATTTTATACATTACAAATATATGTTTTTTGTCCAAAAATTAAAAGAATAATTAACTTGACTTCAGGAATTTTTCAGAATATAAGGCTTTTTACATGAGAAAGATAGAAACGCTTTCTCACAAAAAATGTATTATACATATTACTTACAACAACAATAAAAAATAATATATTTATCGTAGCTTTACATCTTTTTCATACCTTTGTAATGAACCATAATAAGCGATATTCTAGGCATTACAAATATATGTTTTTGTCAAAAAAATAAAAAGAATAATTAACTTGACTTTAGAGTTGTTACCTTTCTCTATTGTTCATTTCAAATATGGCGAACGACGAACGAATAGTAAATCACTGCTCTTCACAAGCTCGAATCCTGCGGATGGCATGGATGTTCGTAGCCGTTCGGAAATGGCTTTAAGTAGTAGGTAACGCTCTCATTTCTCCTCGTGTGGCAAAACAGTAGCGCTTTAGATCATTTTAAACATTTTGTTATTTAAAGAAAAGCAATGGCATCAATGCTTTTCTTTAAACTAATGGCATGCAAATGAAACCAATGGCATTCAATTTTTTTCAGGCAATGGCATTATTCATAAAACTATGAATGGTTAATATTGCCATAAAGTTTTACGTTTGCAAAATGCAATCTGAAATAAATTCTGAATAAAATTCGATTTAGTTACTGTACATTTGTTTATATACATAGCAAATTTTTAATATACCTAAACAAATAATTTAAAAGTAAAAAAACTCTTTTGAGTTAAAATTAGATAGAAGCTTTCGGTTAAAATTGGTAAAATACAAGATTAATATTTTTAGGAAGGTTTATAATTAAAGAACAAAGAAGAATATAGGTTTATCAACAGTAATAATACTCTATATGATATATATATATAAATATATATATATAAAAATATATATATATATATATATATATATATATATATCCTACAATGAATATATATATATATATATTTAAATTAGATATTTTTATTCTAAAGGAATAAACTGTTCAAATGTGCTTCCTTTATGAATTTTTTGAGTAAAGAAGTCCGTGTTATAAACAAGTAGACATTTGTAGACATATCAATATAAATAAAACCAGCACAAGCATATATTATGATTATATTTCGAACATAATATATTTATCTGATATTATCCTGCAATGAATATATATGCACCATCATATCATTTAATGTTACTGTAAAAGTTTTAAATATCTTGAAAAGAAATGTTTCTCACAAAAAGACTGTCTGAAGTGTATCTATATCAACCAAACAACACAAACCATCTATATATTTATCGCTTACACTACGGTTTTCTACACATGTAATAACTAATAGATAACACACACACACACACACACACACACAAAATATATAAATATGTGTATATGTGTGTGTTTTACATCATTTAATATTGTAAAATTATTCAATATCTAGAAAAGAAATGTTATAAACAAATAGACTGAGTGAAGACGTATCTATATGAACCAAACCAAACCGAATCAAGGCAAATATTTAATTAGGTCATTCAATATATCTGTAATATTTTTTGTAAAACACGTACCCACACACCACACACCAATATATATATATATATATATATATATATATATATATATATATATATATATATATGAATATAAAGATATACATATATACATATATATATAATATATATATATATATATATAATATATATATATTATATATATGTGTGTGTGTGTGTTTATGTGTGTTTTATCACCCCATTCGATGTAATTGTAAAAATATTTAAAAATCTAAGAAAGACATTTGTTATAAAAAAAACACGTCTCTAATGTGAACCAGAACACTTTGCTACAACTCCAAAAATTATCAATTTAAATTCTCTCGTAAAACTCAGAATTTTAAGCATACGAGCACTAACTACCATGACAAATACATAAAAGCTGTGAATTTTTTTTTTAAGCAACAACAGAGGAAGAGTATGGAAATTTTTGCATAAAGTGTTCTTAAATTGCCGCGTGCCAGTTGTGTGTGGAGGAAGCCTGTTTCTGTATTTGGCACAATACTTTACGAGTAGAATTTGAAGGAGGTAATCAGTTTACTCTCGGCATCTCGACGAGTCACATTCAGCCTTTTTATCTCGCACTGTTGCAAGGAAAAAAGGTCGGTAATATTTTAAAGCAATCAAGTTAACGTTTTCAGAGCGTCATTTGCTTTATTGCGTCTAAGCACTGCGAGATAGGTTTCTAGAAAAAAAGAAAACTTTTAACAACGGGCTATAAGGTTTTTTGTATGATAAAAACTGCTTCACCGCACAAAGCATATACCGAGTATAATGCGATATTTAAAGTATTTATTGGAATATTATTGCTTTTATATACTAATTACATTAATGGGAATATTGGGTAGGAAATGTTTCGTACATTTCTGAATAATACTAAATATTTCCATCGTAAAAAAAAGAAAAAAAATATTAATTTAACTTCGATCATTAAATCTTTATCACTTATATATTATGAACATTTTGTTAATATTGAAAGAGCAATATTATAATTATTCAATAAACTAATAATATGATAGGTCAATTTACAGTTTTTCTGAACGGGATGAAGTGTAATATTATTAAGTTCAACTAAAAATCATTAAAGAAAGTTACAATAGTACAGTTTCTTTCAGATTTTTTACTATTTTGTCTAAATACATACTTAATTTTACTAAATACTAAATTTTAAAATGCCATTTTTTAAATGTATATTGAGCAAACTTCTAAAGAATATATGGCCGAACGATGGTCGAATGATTTAAGGTACTATCTTCAGTGCAGGAATTCGTAGGTTTGAATTCCACTATAGCATGGATGGTCGTAGCCTTTCTGTTCGGAAAGTTTGTTTTGGAGTGCTACTGTCTACTATTTTACTCACGAGGGTTACGATTCCGAAGGGCAACGAACTTCCATGCCCGCAGCAGGATTCGAATCCACGAACTCCGGTACCAAAATGCAGCGCTCTTCCATTCGGCCATCGTACGGCCTTAGCATTTGGAATTGGCTTTAGCGGTAGTTCTCTATCTTTGTAAAGCGGAAGAATATCAGAGGGGGGAATACCAATCCATAATAGAAGGACGAGAGAAATTCTACGAGAGATAAATTTCCATTGGTTGGTATTATCATTTATGATGCGTTGTACTGTGTTAATCAGGATTGCATAGAAAAACAAAACTAATCACTCTTGTACGAGTCTCCGATTTGAACGGGTGACTCCGGCAGCAAAAATATAGTGTTTTCTTTCACTAAAAGATCTACTCTTTAATTTTCGTCAATCAGTGTCAATATAATAATCCACCAGTATCCATCCTTTTTTTCTGCTTATTTGTTTTATTTTCTAGCTCGCTGCTATTCATGCTCACAGAAAGAAACTCAGGATTGGAGGGTTAGCCTCACATAATCCTGTTGATCCATGTCCCCATGATCCTGAATTCCACGAGACAGTAAAGGTAAATCTTTCAAGCTGATGACCTAATGCTGGATTGGGTATAGTATTAAAAAAATGGCAAAGATGAAATACGTTGTTTGAATAAATTTTTATGCCTATAGAGGATGTCTTTCTCATTTTTTGTCGGAGTCTATGAGCCTGATATATAGACACTCACACACACACATACACACACATATATATACATATATATTTATATATATGTATATATATATACATCTATATACATATATATTTATATATACGTATGTATATATACATATATACATATATATACATACATATATACACATATATACAAATATATACATATATATTTATATATACTTATATATACATATATATATATATACATATATATACATATATATTTATATATATGTATATATATATACATCTATATACATATATATTTATATATACGTATGTATATATACATATATATATACATATATATACATACATATATATATATACTATATATATAATATATATATATATATATATATATATATATACTTATATATATATACATATATATATATATATGTATGTATATATATATATATATATATATATATATATAAATATATATATATATATATATATATATATATATATATATATATATATATATATATATATATATATATATATATATATATATATATAATATATATATATATATATATATATATATATATATATGTATATATATATACATATATGTATATACATATATATATATATATACATATATATATATATATATATATATATATATATATATATATATATATATATATATATATATATATTATATATACATATATATATATATACATATAAATATATATACATATATATATATATATATATATATATATATATATATATATATATATATATATATATATATGTATATATATACATATATATATATATATATATACATATATGTATATACATATATATATATATATATATATATATATATATATATATATATATATATATATATATATATATATATATATATATATATATATATATATATATAATAAGAATATATATATACAAATAAATAAAGAGGAAAAAATCATGAATTTTTGGAATGACTCGTAATTGAAAGAGAAAAAAGACATATCCAAGTTTATAAATACTAATAACGACAATAAATATTTTTGTTATTTTATTTTATTTGTGTGCATAAGAAAATATTTACTATTAATATGGAAATTAGATATTTTATTGCCTCTTTATACTGAATAAGAGAAGTACGCAAATATACTTCATTGATGAGTTTCCCTACAATAAAGTAGTGCATATTGCAAAAATATAGACAGTATCGATATAAATCAGACTGAACATGTTTAACATTCATACTTCTTCTATGTATCTGCAGTACTTTATGTAGTACTTATGTGTGTTCTATTCCATCATTCAATGTATCAGTTGAAATGTAGTAGACTTAAGGGACTTAGAGAACGTTCTTATTTGCTAGAAAAAAATCACACTTCTACAGTAAACAAGACTTATTTACAGTCCATTTGAAAAAGTTCTAATTTAAATTCTAAAAACATAGAATTTCGCGTAGATGGGTACAAATTACCACGATAAATTTACAAAAACTCGTGAAAAAAGTACCATCAAAAGGGAAGAGTACGGAAATTTAAGTATAAAGCGGTTTTAAATTGCTGCCTGCACGGAGGGGGAGGGCGTGGAATGTACGATTCTGAATTTGGCACAATGCTTTAGGGATGGAATTTAAAGAAGACAACAGTTTATGGCTGGCATCTCATTGAGTCATATCCAATCTTTTTTTCTTACTTTGATATAATACTGTTGGAAGAAAAGAAAAGAACGTTTGGTAATTTTTTTAAGCAACCAGATTAAATTTATCAGTGCATCAGTCTCTTTACTGCATTTGACTACATCAGAAGGGGTTGCTAGATAAAAAATGCTGAACGACATGCCATTTTCATATCGATAAAAGATTTTTTTTCACGTAAAGTACAACTCCTACCTTTTTGTTCGAAGAAAGTAAACACCTACGATATTTATTCCAATATTTTAGTCTTTTCTGTCTTTTCTTGCCTTAGTAATGCAATATAAAAGCAATGTAAATTGTATGGGGATCGTAGCTAAATCATAAAAAAAAACTAAATATTTTAGTTTGAAAATAAAAAATTTTAAAGTTTTTGCTTTATAGGTGTTTTTTGAGTACTGTCTTGAGAAAAAAATATTGAAGTATAATTATTCCGTAATTACACATTTTTATCCAAATATAATACAACATTTACAATTTTTTTGCAATATTTAATCGGTTTTTGTGCTTTAGCAAAGCAGTATAAAAGTGAAGTGAATAATACGGAAGTGATCACTAATTTATCAAAAAATACTAAATATTAAAAAAAAATAAAAGATCCTAAAATAATTTTTACATATAACATAAAAGTTTACCTTTTTATGTTATATGTAAAAAGTACAGTGTTATCATTATCCAGTAATCTGACTGTAAAATTGTTTGTTATAAAAGGGTTCTGAAGTTTTTAATTTTTTAATTAAAACTTCAGATTAATTTTTAAAATAAATTATTTATGTACTATTAAAAGTAATTTAAGAAGCGTTAAATATAATTGTCAAGCAGTCTGACTCCTTTATTATTTATTTTAAATACGTATACAGCTAAAAAATACGCAATAAAAATACAACATATTTTCGGTTAAATTACACAGAAGATATGGGAACCAAAGTTTATAGCTTCAGAATAATTCCTAATTATAAACAGAAGTGAAAATATCTAAATCATTGGAGGTAATAAATGTATTAAAATGTTTCTTATGCATATATATCAGATAATCTTATTTGATTTTATTTCTGAGAGACGAATCTGTATAACTTTCCATATGAATTTCTATTAAGTAAATCATTGCAATTTTCTACAAAATGGACGGACAGTAGAGCTCTAAACCAAACCATTTCTTAATATACATATAATTTTATTTCATATAGTCTATATTTCAATACGTCTATATATTTATATTTCAATATGTCTATATATTTATATTTTAATACGTCTATATATATGTAATATCTTCATATAATACATATATAAATAATATTATGCTGTTTATTTTAACTGTAAAAACCTTAAGATATCTATGAAATACAGCTAAACAGTATGGTTATTTGATGTTGAAGAAACATGTCTCTAAAGTAAAACATAACACTTTCACTCTGTCTAAAAACCTATCAATTTAAGTTATATCTTAAAAATCAAAATGTTACACAAAACATTATAAACTACCATGAAAAACATATAAAAACTCTGAAAGAAAGATGTCTATAAACTTTCCACCCCAATCCTTTACCTAAGAATAGTGTGGAAAATGTGTGTATAAAATGTCTTAAAATCGGACGCTCGTGTTATGAGATGCTGGTATGGGATACTGCACGTTTTAAAATTTGGTACAAGATATTGCGCATGGAATTTGAAGGAGGTAAATAGTTTATGCTTGGGTATCTTGGCGAACCCCAATCATCCTTTTCTTCTTGCTGTGGTAAAGAACTATAACAAGAAAAAAAAGCAAGGGTCGGTAATATTTTAAGGCAATCAAATTAACTTTTTCAGTGCGTCATTAATTTTATTGCGTTGCTTAGTGTATATACCGGGATAGAGTTTCTTTTGTAGGTGAGAGAAAAGACAGTGAAAGGAGGGCTTTTTATCTGATGGGTTAAAAGCACTTAATCACACAAAGCTTAGAGTACAAATTTCTTTTTAATGCTACACTCTAGCTGCTATTCAGCTTAGGTAAGATTGGCAGAACATTCGATATTTTTACCTGAATAAATTATGAAATATAACAAAAAATATAAAATCAAACATGGTATTCTAATATTCATCTCCTTATAATTACTTAGCCCTCGTGTTGCAAAAAGTAGGCCGTAGCACTCCAAACCAAACCAAACCTTATAATTACTTATGATTATTACAAAAACAGGCAATTCAGTTATTTCTTATAACTATTTCTAACCTCTTATATATATGAGAAAATTCCAAAATTCTTAACTATATGAAACAATTATATACCTTTACATTTTGCCGACAGTTTATCTGGTAGAATTTACAATAAAGTTAGTTAAATTAATACATTTCTAAAAGCAAAATTTTATTCTTTTTGAAATTAAAAGTATTATTATTCATATTTTAGTACAGAAAATGGATATTTCATGTCATTTCTTTTCTAACTGTATTGCTATCAAATGCTTACGATACTGACTAACAATTATTCTACGGCCAAAACGATATCCTATAAGCATATGAACATATGAAATGTAAAAGGTTTGTCTTATAGAACATTTTCAGTAATGAGCTTATAGAAGAACTGATTAATTAATAACATTTAAAATAATTATGATTTTAACTTTGAAATTTTAAAGACTTTTACATAAATATTAAATTTTCATGCATGTAGATGAAAAACAATATAAATTAATTTTCAAAGTTATTGTTCCGTTAACGATAACAGAACATTTGCAATATTAATTGCAATGAGGAAATTACATGTATCTTTACGCTAATGATGTATATAAATTATAATTTTAAATCTCCAGTAATGAAGAGTTCATAAATATCTACGCTATATTTCATATTTGTTAAATTCAAAACAAGTATTTCATACTAGTAACTGTATTCTTAGCTTATGAATTAGGTATACATAACCCATAATGTTATATGTGCTCTTGAAAATAGTTTTCCAGGCTATTTTCATTTTAGATAAGATACAACATTAAAGCATTCAGATAAAAGTATTTAATATTTAATTAGATGAGGAAATATTTCATCTCGTGAATCCAAAAGTTACTAAATGCAAATTTTTAAAGAATTAGCAATATGTTGTACAAATTTTCGAAAATATTTAATTAAATAGAAATAAGTTTTTTAATCACACGTAGAACGGTAATAGTTTAATTGCTGATTTCCGTCTAGTAGTTTTTCATATACGCTGGAAATCCTACAGCTTTATTCATAGAGAGATTTATTTCGAAGAAGCTAAAAATACTGAAATTGTTTATTAATATAGGTAAAGTCAATTGAATAAATCGCTAAAATATTTTAACCATCTAGACGTAAAAAAAAAAAAAAAAAAATAGGGTTGATTTAAGAGTTGAATTTCTCCGCCAAACTGGCGATAATGGTTTAAGTATGGTCGCCTAACATTTTCTCCTGATCTCACCATGTCCAAACAATCTGTATCGATATTATAATTTATATGATATTTGCATCCAACTCTCCTTGTGTAACTCTTTTCTTATATAATAAAAGTGCGCAATGCTTAAAAAATAGATATAACAAACCATTAATGGTTCACTATGTCTGATTTCTAATAATTTGGAGCTGTTGCGTTTGTAAACTGTTAATTGATTAATTGCCCATAAATATAAATGTCTGGTTTTCAAGTCGTTCTCTTTAATTAAGTAAGAGTATATAATTCTTTTACGATGGTGTACTGTGCATTAATTAAAGTCTCCAGAAAAAGCAAAAAAAAAAAATGTTCGGATGGATTACCTTTGTGTTTTAGTAAATATTGCCAATATTTTCGCCAAATTTACCAAGGGGAACCCAATTTTTAAGTAGAGCCGATAAAATAAACAAAAAAATTAATACTGAAACTATGTTCTATTTTAACTATGCTTCCGAGTTAGAATGATTAAAATAATTTTGAAAATCAAATGTCATTTTCTTTCTTTTGTCCCACTTGCATAGAATTCCTTAAAACGTGGGACATATTAGAGAGTAATCGAATCATCTCTTTAGAGAGCAGTCACTTTTATTGCATCTACCTCTCTTTCCAACGGCCAATTTTTTTAAGCGCGGAAGAAGTTTCCAAAACACGGAAGAAATTTTTATCAGATAAGAGGTTATAACTTCCCAAGTATAAAAGCATCCACGCGGATAGACAAAAATTTCGTTTTAAGGATAATAAATATTTTCAAAATTTATTGTAATATTCTTTTCCTATTAAAGCCTCATACCATGGAAAAACGTATTTTGTGATGTAGCCGTATCACTTGAAATAAAAGAAATCAATGAATAAACCGATTTCATGAAACGTCTCGAACCACTTTAATGCCACCCTTAACCCTTTCATTTCCATGTTTACGATAGCCAATAGTCAACCAAAATGTTGCACCGTTTGAAATGAAAGCGAGTTTTGTCAAGAGTTGAGATGTGCTATGCTGCATTAAATTGTTTTATTTGTTTCACAGATTTCTCCTTATAGAGAAAGTGCATGTTTGTAAACAAATACGAGTGTAGACTACAACTCAACTTTACGTTGGCAAAACATTGCTTGTTTTCATTGTATCTTATGAGCGTCAATATGTATCCCGTATACAATAACATTAAATTTTATTTAAGGGAAGGGAAAGGAAACATCAGAAACTGGCCAAGAAATTCAAAATAGATATTTTTAGCGCTTAGAAAATATATTTAAAAAAATTAAACACTTTACACAGTACTATTAAGTATCATAATCAAAGTATAACTACTTTGATTAAGTTAACAGGCACAATAAACTATTGCATAAATAAGAATATAATAAAAGTGTGCAGAACCTGATCATTTTAAGGTAAAAAAATAATTACATTTATAGGTACAGTACTTCTTACAAAAGCATAGGTAATACATAAGAAATATGAAAAAAACCTTAGTAATAATAAAAAAAATTCTTAGAGCATAATAATTTTATATAATCTATTACATTTCAGTAAGGTTAACGTTTTATTACCATTCTGAAAATGTTTGCCGCAAATTCTCGAAGAACTTGGAGCCCACTCTTGCCTTTTCACAGCTTTTATCCAAATCATTCGCAATGTAGGATCTTTAGGAAAGCAGTAAAATCCAATACTTTCACCTTTATTGAAACACTTAGTACAGCCATACGTACAACAGCTTGTGAGCTTGTTACTCTGTTCAGATGATTGACAAAATTAAAACACCAATATCAAGAACAATCCGTAGGAAATTCAAAGGTTTTGCCAACTAGGAAGTTGAGCTGCAATTTTTTCTGCACCTGACGTCATGCGCACATTCTCTATTTCACATTTACTGTTGATATAAATGTTAAAAATCGATGATATATTCTTACACGATGATTTTAGTGTCAATGATCTAAAACATTCTTTGCATCAATTTGCTAATAATACATATGGTGTACGATTTTTTCTCTTAAGTTGGGAAGAAATCCTAATTATCTGATGCTTTCATTTTAAAATAGTCTCATTTTTATTCTCATTATTTCTCATTAAAATAATAAAATTTAATTTTTGTTGATATAGATTGGTATATTGAATGAATGAATGAAAGTGTTTTAACCCTATAATGATATACTTGCGTCACGCAGAAAAGTTTGTAATTAAAATATTAAGTTTAGCTATATTTAGAAGTTAAGATATTTTAGATTCTAAAATATAGGGAAATTCTATTTTAGTGGACTGATCGGCAATTTTTAGAGCAGATTAGAAATTATTATCAAACTTAGTAATGTTATAGTTAGAGAGTTTTAATTTCTCTTAGCATGAATTCAAAGTATATCTTGAACCAGAGATGAGAAAGTATCATTTACAGCGGATAAAATATCTAAAGAAAATAATTTAACTGGCATTATGATTTTTTCCATAATTTTAATAACTGTAAAATTATATTTATTATAATTATTAATTTTAAGAGCATGACAGTTTGAATCAATTTTGCATTCTTAATTGATACATTAAGAGTTATTAGTTATTGAAAATTGAAAATGAAATATTTGTGCCGTAAATTTTTTTTAAAATGAAAGAGTATACACTGTCTACCAGTAAGTATTTGGACGATATCTGCGGTCCTGAGATACGTCACGGCCTCCGCCGGGATACATCGTGTTGGGAACAGCATCGGCATTAGTCGCATGCAAGATGCTGCGCAGTTCAGAGCTCTCTGATTTCGAGAAAGGTATAATTATCGGGTATCACAAATGTTGCCGATTCATAAGGAACATATCTAGCAATCTGAAGTACCCTAAATCGACAGTGGCCTAAGTGATTAAGAAATGGAAGGTGAGCAGTGATTGTCGGAATGTGCCCCGAGTCGGCAAACCAACGAAACTGGGAGATAGAGACCGACGAGTGCTGTCCAGAGAAATTCGGAAGAACCGCACGCACCCGATGGCCTTCATCAGCGAGGAGTTTTAACAGGCATCCAGGAGTATTGTTTCAATGAATACCATCCTTAAGGAAGTACATCTGCTTGGTTTTTATGATCGTGCTGCTGCCCATAAGCCTTTGATCACAAAGTCCAACCGCGCTGCTTGGATAATGTGGTGCCAAAAACATAGAAATTGGACGGTAGATCAGTGGAAACGGGTTCTTTGGAGCGACAAATCAAGGTTCACCATTTACCAATCGGATGGCAGGGTCTGGGTCTGGCGTCTGCCTGGAGAACGTCTCCTGCCAGAATGCAATGTGCCAACAGTCAAGTTCGGAGGAAATGGAATTATGGTCTGGGGATGTTTCTCCTGGCATGGACTGGTACCCTTGAAGCCCATTCGGCGCAACACCGATGTCTACTACACTATTTTGGATGACAATGTGATTCCTACGTTGTGGCAGTTTTTCGGGTTTTACCCCTGTTACTTTCAGGACGACAATGCCTGTTGTCATGTTTCGAGGTTAACGAAGGCTTGGTATGGTGCCAATGGAGTTCATCGAATGGACTGGCCTGCCCAGAGCCCAGACCTGAACCATGTCGAGAACCTCTAGGACGAGCTGGATCGCCGAATTAAGGGGGGAACTTGTATGTCTACTCCAAGCCGAGTGGAAAACAATAATACTAGCTGTAATACAAAGACTTGTGGAAAATATGCCCCGGAGGGTTCACGCTGTAATTGCCTCTCGTGGAGGCTCTACCAACTATGGATTTTGAATAAAGTTAGTTTTTCTTTTCTATCACAGGTGTCCAAATACTTATTGGTAGACAGTATATAATGCATGCATTTCCTTGCTTTAAAATAAATTATTCAATAAGTTGTTTTGCTGGTATAACCATAATGTGACTCTTTAACGCTATTCTTACGGATCTCAAAATTTTCTATATTTAGAATATTTTGAGAATTTTCTATATTTAGATTCTTTGAATTAAAATAATATATTTCTCCAAATTTAGAATTTAAAATGTTTTAGATCCTATATTGTAGGGAAATTCTATTTTATTAGGTCGATTGGGGATTTTTAGAGCAGGTTAGAAATTATCTAGTAAGGTTATATGGAGTTTTAATCTTTTTTAGAGAAGTTTTAGTGTATATCTTAAACTAGGCATGAACAAACTTTTCTTAGAACGGGAAAAAAGTGGAAAGAAATATATTACTAATCAATATGATTTAGTCTATAATTTTAATACCCATAAAAATATTTCTATATTATTTAATTTTAAGATCATGACACTTTTAACCAATTTTTAATAGATATTTTAACTGTTATTAAGATTAAAAATAAAATGTATGTGATAATTTTTAAAAATGAAAGAGTATATAATACAAGCGTTTCTTTGCTTTAAAATAAATTTTTCAAAAAGCTGGTTTACTGGTATAATAATAATAAAAACATTGAACAGATGCACTGTAGCCCTTAAGGTTACCTTATTTTAAGAAATCATAATTAAACATTTGAATGCTAAAAGAACGAAAGATAAATATTTTAAACTCGTGAGAATTTTAATTATGCCTCTCAGTTGGAGCTAATGAAATAATTTTAAAACTCCCAAGTGAATTTTTTCTTCTGTCACAGTTGCACAGAATTCTGGGAAACAGGGGACATATTTGAAAGCAATCAAATTAACTCTTTAGAGAGCAGTTACTTTTATTGCGTTTACCTCTCAATCCGATGGTCAATTTTTCCAAGCGCGGAAGAAGTTTCCAAAACACGGGGGAAATTTTTATCAGATAAAAGGTTATAACTTTCGAGCATAAAGCAGCGACGCGGATGGAAGCTTTGTTGAAACTAAATTTCCCCACGATATGCTCTCGATTTTTAAGATACGTTGAATTTTATTTTAAACATCGACGAAATATTTTGATCGATAAATACTCAGTTCAGATAAAGTGTATTTCAAAGTTTTATTTTCTTAGGAAAACTAAAGCGATATTTTTATTTATATTTTGTGCGCTTTAAATAAATAACTACAATTAATTTTGATATAGCTCATACATATACTCAAGAGCCAAAACATTATGACTACCCCTACATTTTGCAATGAACTAGCCTGGATGAAGTTGAAGGATGTGATCAAGTGGAAGTGGTATTTAACTGGGGTTCACTTAAGAATTGGGTACACGCTGATAGGCGCCAAATCTGGTGGCGATAAAGCGCCAAATCTGGTAACCCAGACTGCTTTCTCCTCTCCTCGCCGTGATATTTTTTCGCTTATGTACAATTTAGAGGCCGTTCTTTTTATGTAACCCTTTCGTTACGTTTCAATGCGCCTAATTTCTATTGGTTCTTTGTTTAAATGCGCCTAATTTCTATTGGTTTAGCGGTTAACGGCACTTTTAACGCAATATTCAAACTGGTTATACTCGTTTTCTGCCATTTTCGCCTGAGGATATTGTTTGATGCACTTCTGTTTGGTTTTTGTGTGTGTGTGTGTGAATGAGGGGCTTATCAATAATAAATATGAATGTTCGGTGTGTAAGAATGATATGAATCTGATCTAACGTAAAGATCGACCCGATGGAAGTGCATCCAACGCCTAAAAAGTAAGTGCTTATGTTTTTTTAATTTCAAGTGATATTTCATGTTACTTTAATTGTAAACTCTTTCGTGTGGAGTGAAGGAAGGTTTTTATGTGTTTTTTGAACGGTTGCGGATTTAAGCAATATTTTTTTAGATGCAGTTAGTGTATATTTATTTTATTTTTCATATGTATATAAAAAATATTACATTTTTAATAAATTTTTATACTATTTGTAATAACATTTACGGGGGGTCAAGGGGGGCAGAGCCCCCCTTGGTTAAAAAAGTTTTTGATAACTCAAAAATTTATTTAAAAAATTAGAAAGTACTAACCTTTTAATGTTCTTTGAAAATTAAAAGTAAATCTCTGCGGATGTTTTATTTATTTTTTTATTTCTGGTTTATCTTTTAAAATGAAATTTTTAATTATTTTGTGTGTTTAAAATAAGGAAATATTTTAAGAATATTAAAATAATAATAATAAAAAATTAATTTATTACATTTTTAATAAATTTTTATATTAATAACATTTACGGGGGGTCAAGGGGGGCAGAGCCCCCCTTGGTTAAAAAACTTTTGATAAATCAAAAATTTATTTAAAAAATTAAAAAGTACTAAATTTTTAATATTGTTTGAAAATTAAAAAAAATCTTTGCGTATGTTTTATTTTTTATTTCTAATTTATCTATTTTTAATTGTTTTGTGTGCTTAAAATCAGGAAATATTTTAAGAATATTAAAAAACAAAAATAATCAATTTTTAATGGTTTAAAATTAACAACCAATTAATATTAAAAAAATAACATGAATAAACAAAATTTGTATTAATATAAATATCATTTTACGCAATTTTCAACATTTTTGCCATTAATTGCAAAATTAGTATATTATTTCACAATAAAATAAGTCAGTTAATTTAGGCGCCGAAAATGCTTTACCGTTCAGAGCAGATTTGAATTGCGAAGGAGTTTGGCGCGATTGGCACTAAAAAAATCGCAAAAATAGCAGAGGTAAATTCTTAAGATTGTCCCTTTAGCTGCTGTAGAGTTGAAGCATCATTCTTACACTTACTTCTGTGTGTGATGGGCAAGCGATTTCTTTGGATAGACGGGCCAAAAACCGAAGAAAAAGAATTTAGCGAAACTGCAATTGTAAATTTATCTAAATTTCAATAACTCGGGCCAACTCGTTTTGATTTTAAAAGCAGGTGGTTAGAATTAGTTCTATGCATTTAATATATATTTAAACGACTATCATCCATTTCAATAAAGATAAAATTTTATAGGTTTAATACATAGAAAAATTCCAATTTTGACGATAACACGTTTATTGGGGATTCTTTAGAGCAGATTTGAATTTGCAAATGGTATTAAGTGTTTTGGATTTTAATGTCTGTTAGCTAGAATTTCAGAGCGTATCTTACATTAGGGATGGGCAAGCTTCTTTTTTAGCAGGTCAAAAATAGAAAAAATAATTTAGCGGTCAAAGTAAGTTATTCTATAAATTTTAATAACTGTAAAAATATCTCTAGGGCCATTTAATTTTAAAAGCACCGAACTTAGAATTAATTCTGTGTATTTAATAGATATTTTAACGATTAACAGCCATTTCGATAGCTATTTTATATTTTAATACGTATTTTGACGATAATATACTTATTGGGGATTGCTTAGAGAAGATTTGAATTGTAAATGCTACATAGTAAAGTGTTATTGATTTTAATTTCTGTTAGCGTTAATTCAGAGTACATCTTACTTAAGGATGGGCAAGCATCTTTTGGAGGGGGTCAAATATAGAATAAAATAATTTAGCGATCATTGTAATTTATTCTATATTTTTAATAACTGTAAAAATATCTTTAGATCCATTGAGTTTTAAAAGCATGGGACTTAGAATTAATTCTGTGTATTTTATAGATATTTTAACGATTATCAGCCATTTGAATAGATACTGTAGATTTTAATACGTATTTTGACGATAATATGCTTATTGGGGATAGTTTATAGCAGATTTGAATTGCAAATGGTACATAGTGAAGTGATATTGATTTTAATTTCTGTTACAGTGAATTTAACGTACAACTTACATTAAGGATGGGCAAGGTTCTTTTGGAGTGGGTTAAAAATAGAAGAAAATAATTCAGCGGTCTATGTAATTTGTTCTATAATTTTAATAACTGTAAAAATATCTCTAGATCCATTTAATTTTAAAAGCGTGGGACATAGAATTAACTCTGCATCCATAATAGATATTTAAACGATTGTCAGCCATTTGAATAGATATTTTATATTTTAATACTTATTTTGACGATAATATGCTTATTGGCGATTGTTTAGAGCAGATTTGAATTGCAAATGCTACCTAGTAAAGTGTTGTTGATTTTTGATTTCTGTTAGCTTGAATTCAGAGTACATCTTACATTGAGGATGGGCAAGTTTCTTTTGGAACGGGCCAAAAACCGAAGAAAAGAATTTAGCGATCAATGTAATTTATTCTATAATTTCAATAACTGTAAACATATCTCTAGATCCATTTGATTTTAAAAGCACCGGACTTAGAATTAATTCTATGCATTTAATAGATATTTAAAAGGGTATCATCCATTTCAATAGATATTTTATATTTAAATACTTATTTTGACGATAACATACTTATTGGGGATTCTTTAGAGCAGATTTGAATTGAAAATGGTATTAGAGTTTTGAATTTTAATGTCTGTTAGCGAGAATTCAGAGCGCATCTTACATTATGAATGGGCAAGCTTCTCTTGGAGCAGGTCAAAAATAGAAGAAAATAATTTAGCGGTCAAAGTAATTTATTCTATAATTTTAATAACTGTAAAAATATCTCTAGATTTGATCTGATATGATCTGATTTGATCTGATTTTAAAAGCATGGGACTCAGAATTAACTCTGTATTTAATAGATATTTTAATGATTATCAGCCATTTGAATAGATATTTTAGATTTTAATACGTATTTTGACGATAATATGCTTATTGGAGATTGTTTAGAGCAGATTTTAATTGCAAATGGTATTAGAGTTATTGATTTTAATTTCTGTTAGCTAGAATTCAGAGTATATTTAAAATTAAGGATGGGCAAGCTACTTTTGGAGCTGGTCAAAAATAGGAGAAAAGAATTTAGCTATCAATTTAATTTATTCTATAATTTTAATAATTGTAAAAATATCTCTAGATCTATTTAATTTTAAAAGCACAGGACTTAGAATTAATTATGTGTATTTAATAGATATTTAAACGAATATCAGTCATTTTAATGGAAATTTTAGACTTTAATATATATTTTGACAGTAATATACTTTTTGGGGATTGTTTAGAGCAGCTTTGAATTGCAAATGCTACCTAGTAAAGTGTTATTGATTTTTAATTTCTGTTAGGGTGAATTCACAGAACATCTTAAATTAAGGATGAGCAAGCTTCTTTTATAGTGGGTCATAAATAGAAGAAAAAAATTTAGCGTTCAGTGTAATTTATTCTATAATTTCAACAACTGTAAAATATCTCTAGATCCATTTGATTTTAAAAGAATGGGATTCAGAATTAACTCTGTATTTAATAGATATTTTAATGATTATCAGCCATTTGAACAGATATTTTAGATTTTAATACGTATTTTGACGATAATACGCTTATTGGGGATTGTTTCGAGCAGATGTAAATTGGAAATGGAACCTAGTAAAGTGGTATTAATTTTTAATTTCTGTTAGCGTGAATTCAGAAAACAACTTACATTAAGGATGGACAAGCTTCTTTTGGATCGGGTCAAAAATAGAAAATAATTTATTGGTCAACGTATCTTATTCTATAATTTCAATATCTGCAAAAATATCTCTAAATACATTTGATTTTAAAATTCTGTGGCTCAGAATTAACTCTATGTATTTAATAGATATTTTAACGATTATCAGCCATTTGAATATGTATTTTATATTTTAATACGTATTTTGACAATAATATGCTTATTGGGGATTATTTAGAGCAGATTGGAATTGCAAATGGTATTAGTGTTTTGGATTTTAATGTCTGTTAGCGAGAATTCAGAGTACATCTCACACTAAGGATGGACATGCTTCTTTTGACGCAGGTCAAAAATAGAAGAAAATAATTAAGTGGTGAATGTAACTTATTTTATAGTTTTAATAACTGTAAAATATCTCTAAATCCATTTGATTTTAAAGACATGAGACTCAGAATTAATTTTGCATATTTAGTAGATATTTTAAAGATTATCAGCCATTTTAGTAGACATTTTATATTTTAATATATATTTTGACGATAATATGCTTATTGGGGATTGTTTAGAGCAGATTTTAATGGAAAATTGATCCTAGTAAAGTCTTTTTGGTTTTAATATATGTTAGTGTGATTTCAGAGTGCATCTTATATTAAGAATGGGCCATCATCTTTCGGAGCGGTCAAAAATAAAAGAAAAGAATTTAGCGGCCAATGCAATTTAATCTATTATTTAATTAACTGTAAAAATGTCTCTAGATCCATTTGATTTTAAAATCATGGGACTCAGAATTAACTCTGGATCTTATTAGATATTTTAACGATTATCAGTCATTTTATTAGATATTTTTATATTTTAATACGTATTTTGACGTATTGTTTCGATCAGATTTGTATTGCAAATTCTACCTAGTAAAGTGTTGTAGATTTTGTAATTTCTATTAGCGTGAATTCAGAATACATCTTATATTAAGGATGGGCATGCTTCTTTTGGAGCGGATCAAAATTGAAGAAATTAATTTAGCGGTCAATGTAATTTATATTACAATTTTAATAGCTATAGATCCATTCAATTTTAAAAACACGGGACTTAGAATTAATTCTGCGTATTTAATACATATTTAAAAGATTATCAGCCATTTGAATAGATATTTTATATTTTAATAGGTATTTTGTCGATAATATGCATTTTGGAGATTGTTTAGAGCAGATTTGAATTGCAAATGGTATATACTAAAGTGTTATTGATTTTAATTTCTGTTGTCGTGAATTCAGAGTACATCTTACATTAAGAATGGTCAAGCTTCTTTTAGAACGTGTAAAAAATCGGAGGAAAGAATTTAGCGATTAATGTAATTTATTCAATAATTTCAATAACTGTAAAAATATTTCTACGTCCATTTAATTTCAAGTACATGACACTCTTAATTAACTTTGCGTTTCTAATAGATATTTTAAAGCTAAAATATTTTATGAATATCAAGAATAATCCAGATTAGCATAAGCAACATTTTATTTTTCAATAATTTTATCACTTCCCGAAATCACCTTTTCCGAATATATTTTGTAATTTCTACTAACTACTATCAACTCTTCTAATCTTATATTCATTTTCGTAATATTTATACTAAAGCATAATTTAACTGGCCACAAAATATATAACCAGTGCTATAACACATTTATAGAGGAAAAAATACAAGTTAAATGAACTGTTATAAAATAAAATTTACCTCTTCTGGAGTATGTTTTGTTATATTTATGAACTAATCATGCCTATTTCCATAATATTATTACTGAAACGTAGTTAACCCCCTCCGGTATGATTTAATAATGAAAAACTGTGCATGAAATAACCATTTAATTTTTATTTAAAAAAATTGTTTCATTTTACAATTCTTACATATTCTTAATTAAAATCCACTTTTTACATAGTGTTAAATAATATCAGAAACAGTAAAATTAAGAAAATATCAAAGCAAAACATTAATAAGGTATACAGATAATAGTCTTCAAGCTAGTGGTACTTTTCAAAACAAAGTGCAAAGGAATTCTTAATTGTTTACACCGCCAAGTAGTCTCACTTTTAATTTCATTCTTGTAACACACACGGCATTTCTTAGTAGGTTTTCTTTTATTCTGACTCATTAATTTGGCAATGACTTGTACCAAGAAATTCTAAGTAAACAATATGCAATAGTGACTTGTGATTTTCACAAGTGATAAAAGTGTTGCCAAATTCAGTACACTAGAAATTTTAAACTGAATTAATTATTATATTTAACAGTAACTTTAATCGCATGACGAGTGTAGGTCGTCATTGTGCGGTATAGAATGAAAAACTAATGACAAGCTAGACTCGTCATTTTACCGGAAGGGGTTAAAATTACTACTTAATACATAAAGTAAAAAAATCTGTAAGTTGAAATATTTTATATCAGTTGAAATATTTCCAGAAAGGTAGTTAAAATTTCAAAATTTTACCAGAATTTCGTTTGATTACTAAATTGGGATTCAAACAGTTCATGAAATAATGTGATTAATTTTAAGATACTTGAAAATCAAATTAGTTAAAATGAACAATTAAAGAATTAAACAAGTGATTAAAACTTGGCTCAATTGAAGAAATGCAATATAAAATTTGAAGGTAAATTTCATTTGATTTATTAAATTAAAATAGAGCAAATTAACATTTTTAATATACGTTAACGATAACTATAAAAAAGCACGCATATAAATTAAGATAAAATATTTTGGCAAGTTGTCTAAAGAAAAGAGATAATGTAATTTTATCAATTTTACTAAATATATAATTCTTTTTACGAAGCAAAAAACAAGAGCGGAATATTAAGATGAATTAATTCTATAAAATTTAATAACAGTAAAAATAGATATCATGGATATTTTTAATGTATAGATTAATTTAATGTATAGTAAAATTTAATTAGATTTTTTTTCTTATTAAATACTATACCTTGTAGATTAATCATTTGTTTCTCTATTGGTGCATTGAAATCTATCTGGCTATTGTTTCACTAACATAACAGTAGTTTTTATATTGTTCTGTATTTATTAGAATTTTAAAAACTTTTAGAAAATTTCATGCTTAAAGTGATTTTATGCTTTTCCCATTCAGTTTTCCGGATTCTACAAAAAAAAAATAATAGTAAGTAAAAATATTCATAGAAAGAGACTTGAGTTGATTTCCATTTTTTTTTTATTTGTGACTAAAAGTATTGGCAATGCATTCAAAAAATCATTTCTACAATTTTTGAATTTGTAAAATGGAGATTTAAAAAGAGTGCATTTTCTTTGTATATGGATAACTTGAATAAATTAGGTATGTAGTATTTCGGCAAAAAATGTTTATGTACATGAGTAGTAAAATATAACATTTTTCGATTTCATTAGAAATTTAAAAACATTCCTATATAAAATTCATTTTTACAATTTTTTAAACTTTATGCTTGCACCAAGAAAAAAAATTAAAGATTATTCTATTCTATAATTTATTTTTACCATAATGTAAATCTTTTTTCCAGATATTTAAATATTGAAATTTGAAAACAGCAGATTGATTGCAACTTATAAACTTTGATCCTCTGCATGAACTGTGCGCATTGGAACTAGAATTATTTATTTTAAAAAATTCTTATACCCATGTTCTAGGGAAAAATAATTAAAGGAAATTCTATTGTTTAATTTATTTTTACCTTAATAAAAAGCATTTTTCCAAATGTTTGAAAAATTAAATTCTTAAAAGATCTGAATGTTTGTAAAATCGAACTTTGATCCTTTATCTGAATTGGGACATTGGGTCACATTTTATTTTATTTAAAAATTCATATCTCCATGTCCCAGGTGAAAAAATTAATAATATTCTATTATTTATTTTTATCTTAATCTAAATTATTCTTCAATAATATTTGAACAATTAAAACCTTAAAGCATCAGAATGTTTGTAATGTCAAAATTTCGATCCTCTATCTGAACTACGGATATTATGATACGACTATATAATACGAATTATTTATTTTAAAAAACTCTTATCTACATGTCCCAGATGAAAAAATGAAAGAGATTTTTATTCTCTAGTTTATTATTACCTTAATATATATTATTCTTCTAAAGATTTAAAATATTAAAATGTAAAAACATAAGAAAGTTTAAAACTTACAAACTTTAGTCCTCTATCTGAACTATAGATATTGGTATTAGATTTATTATTTATTAAAAAATCTTATCTTAAAGTCCCAAGTAAAAAATTAAAGAATATTGTATTCTCTAATTTTTTATTACCTCATTATATACCATTCTTTCAAACATTTAAAAAATTAAAATCTTACAAATAAGAATGTTTGTAACGTATAAAATACGATTCTCTATCTTAAGTGTGGATATAGGGATAAGAGTTATCTAATTATTAAACTCATATTTTGATAATCACTGAGTGATATAAAGTAAACAGGAGATGTTTAGGTTTCTTTGCAATAAAAATTACTTGTCTAATTTTAATAAAAGTGTACACCTGCCATCCAGAGACTTTTTAAAAGCAAAAGAATCTTTTTCGGACACAAGATAACACAGATTGAAAGAGTTTGAATCTACAGGGTACAAAATTTACTTATTTCTTACACAATATCTACGTTTATAAGAAGCTGTTAAGCCTATTTTTACCAAAAAAGGAGTTCGTCATAAAACTGACTTAATCCGATCACGCTCTACTTTAAAAGCTGTTTTTATCAATAAAACATCAATGTTTCTTTTGCATTGAAAGTATTTTTTCAGGTAAATATTTACTTAGTGGCCTTCTTACAATTAAAAAATCTTAGAAAAATGATTTTTCATTCTGAAGAAATAGAAACATTCGTTGTTAATCCCAAAGAGGCCGATTAGATATTATGAAATTTAAGAACTTTCACTTGCAGAAGTTGTAGCAGGAAGGAACAATTGTACGTAGAATTGTACATTACACGTGCGATATCACGAAAATGTGCAGTACTATATGAGACACTATTGAGAATCCCGAAATATTTTCTATAGTTTTATCCGTTTAAGGTATCCTATACTTATCATTACATATATGGAGATAACAAAAGCATTGCTGTTGATTAAAAAGGACTTTATGATACAATATGTAGAGGATGTTTTACGTACTAAAAAATATATGAAACACTGGTTCTTCAGCGCTATTTTCTTCCCTGGTGGCAAAATTAGAACTACTCGTTTTCCTTCATACATTCAAGCTGCATACTCGAGAACATTTGTACAAAATTTCAATGAAATTCGGACAGCGTTTTTTCTTACAGGGACGGTCCAAACACCTTCTGATTAATTTATATTGTACGGTATAATTTTTAATAATAGATATAATTGTTTATTAAATTTATGTTTTTGAGTAAAAGAATTAACAAATCTGATTGTGATTAAATAAAAAATGCGCTCTTTTATAATAAAAAATTATTCTTTAGGATGGCTAGATTTTTATAGCTTTGAAAGAAAAAATAATCAAAAACTTCAAACATTCCTGAATAACAATATGTCAAAATCTACAGTTATAAGATGGATGCGATGTATAATAGCTCTTTTTTACCAAGCTCTTTATTTACGTTTATAGTAGTTACGTAGATTTAATAAGCAAAATATTTAAAAAAGATTATATTATTTTTTAATACCAATTTAATATAAAAATGTAGAACTGCACATTTTTTAAGGCATTTTATGCACTAAATCTGCATAAAATGCCATTAATTATTTTATTAGAATTTATCTAAATATTTTCAAAATAACCAATAAAGCTTAAATGGAAATGTTGATAATATGAAAATTAAACAGAAAATTTCGCTTTTATAAGAATCATGTAAAATATTTAAGTTATTCTTGTGATTTCATTATGTAGAGATACTTAATTTTAATTATAGTTCACCTATTTAAAAAATAGTTCCTATATTTAACAAGGCTCAAAATAGTATAAGGTCAATATCAATACATATGTATATACATATATATTATGTTTATATATATTTTTAATGGTATTAAGTGACCTTGTGGTAATTTTTAATGTATACATAGGTTTATTGCAATATATTGATTTCAATTTTACTTTAGTTTATAGTCTTATTTCTTATATGTATTATTTTAAACATTTTTGTCTGTTTTTATTGGTGTACATGTGGTACCAGAAGCGATTCCGCTGATTAAAATGTCCATTTAATCGAAATGTAGGGGATCAAAACACCCTCCCCCTGATATATCGCTTCATATATATATGGATTTATATTCCATATTATCATTCAAATTCTCTATCTTTGTATATTTATTTTCATATTTATATGTATATAATATGTCTAGGTTTATATATACTATATATATATATATATATATATATATATTGTGTGTGTGTGTGTATATATGTGTATATTTATATATGTATATATTTATATTTATATATATGTATTATATATAGTGTATGTATTATAAAGGTATATATATATAATATAGTTTATATATATATATATATATATATATATATATATATATATATGTATGTATATATGTATATATATGTATATATAATGTGTGTGTGCGTTTGTTCATTTCACAAAGAGAAGCCTCTTTAATAGGGCAAGGCATGTACTTGAAATATTCTTGTGCATTTCTAGACGTCAAATACCTTCCAAGTTTAGTCACCAATTTAGCATGTAGAGCATAAAATAAAACTTAATTGAAATTTATGTATTCAAACCAGAGAAATATATCCTTTTTAAAATTTAAAGGATTATTATAGACAACTATTAGTATTTTTCCTCACTATATTACCAGCGAATATTTACGGAGTTTTATTCTGCTGTTAAAAACTTATCACGAATAAAATTGACATATTTTACGTAATAAGAAAGGACCTGAAAAATATTTAATTACTATCCATTTTGAAACAATTAATGTTTAATTACTTTTAAAGTTTCTAAGATTTTACTTTGAAGTTATAAAAACTTTTCACCCATATATTACTATTGCCTTTTGGGTTTACAAACTTTAATCATTGTATATTCCCATATAAACGATTAACGAATTCAGTGAATATGTATTTTGAATTTCACATTAGGAAAAAGTATTATTTTTTTTCACACAAATAAATATTAAATAAATGTGTAGTTTTGCTTTTAATAATAAATGTGCTTTAAAAATAGTTTGGCAATTTCAGATACTTAATATATTTTGATTAAATTAATTTTTTTCTTCGTTCTAAGAATCTTTAATGTAAATCTCAAGGAAAGTGTCAAAAAGTTTCTAAGATTTTACTTTGAAATTATAAAGACTTTTCACCCATATATTACTATTGCCTTTCGCGTTCACAAACTTTCATCATTGTATTTTCCCATATCAACGATTCACGAATTCAATAAATATGAATTTTCAATTTCTCTTTAGGAAAAAATATTATTGTTCTTCACAAAAATAAATATTAAATAAATGTGTAGTTTCTTTTTTAATAAGTGTGCTTTAAAAATATTTTAGCAATATCAGATATTTCAAATATATAGTTGATTAAATGAATTTCTTTTATTCGTTCTAAGAATCGTTAGTGTAAATTTCAAGGAAAATATAATTTATATAGGATAAAGGAAAACATCATATTTCACTATAAAATAATTATAAATGCAGGACATTATGGTTAAACGTCTATATACTTCAATTCTATGTTTTTTAGTTTAATGAATTATAAAATATTGTTGCTAATACTTAAAACATTTTGCATAATTCATGAAAATAAGGTTTCATATAAAAGGCATAATTTCTGCATCTTGACTTATACTCATTTATTACAATTTACACAGTGGTCCAAAATATTAAGTCCAAACTATTATCTAAATAAATGCAACTAAAACTGGATATTTATTATAAGGAAAAATAATTGAGACTTACTGGTAGTTATAATCTTGGAGAAACTCAGGTGGTAAATTAGTCTCATTGGAAGATGTTCCCATTTGCGACCAAAATCCAACAGTAGCCATGTCTCCAGTGTCACACAATCTTTTTCAAATAAATCTCCAAGCTGTCGATATTTCCATCACATATATTGTGCTTTGCAATAGAACAAGCGAGCACTTATCAACACGTTCAGCCATGATTGAATCGATCTCTTAAGCTAGAGATCGGGAGGGTGCGGGGGCTAATTGACTTTCAATTGCAGAGCGTGATTAATTGCTGAAAAATAAGTTTTATTTGGCAGTTGCCAAGTGAACATTCATTCAGTTCCGTGCTTCTTCCAGACAGATGATCGAGATTAAATATCCTTTGAATATCTTAATATTGTGAGACAAAAAGCTATTCGCTTTTATCCTTTAAGCAGTCTCACGACTTTTAGTTATTATCTAGAACTATAGCGGACAGCATGAAAAACTTTAAATAGGAAACTGATGACTAGATATGCGTGCAATAAATGTGCTCTGAAATGTATTTTATTAATACGGGAAACAATTCGCTTTGACTACTCTGTTTAATATTATAAAAAAGCGATATATTTTATGAGAACAGTCTTTTTTTATGTATATCTATATTTATTTATTTACTAAGATATTTTTATTTACTTTTAGTCCTAAGATGCAACCGCTATAAAACTGCTGTAGCATAAAATGACTTTTTATAACACATCATTCTCATAAATGTTTCCTTTTATGTTTTAAATAACAGACGATCTCCATTCATAAATTCTAATTTCTAGACGTTATTTTTGTTCTATATTCTTCAATACTGATAAACTTCTTTAGGAGAAGGCAATATTCTTCAATGACTGTATCTAGTTTTACCAAGTTTATCTGCTAGGTAAAAAAATTGCTATACTTCACTTATAAATAGAAATATTTAAATGTTAAAATTCTTAAATGCTTCATTCCCAGACATTTTGATATGAAGATATACGCGATATAAATTTATAACTCTTATTATGTTTAAAATATATCTATAAAAGTTAAAAAATATAAGAATAATTGATAGTTTTTAAATCAGTTAAGCAATGATAAATGCTCTTTCTCCCATCATTAAGTTTCGATGAATATTGGAAAGACATTATATAATATAGTTAGAAATATTTTCGAGAATGCATTTTGATATTTAGAAAATTTTATTTGGCTTTAAACTATCTATTTTCCTTTCAGAATTTGTACTCTAACATTCTTTAACTATCATTAAATATTTCAAATATTTTCACTTATAATAGAGAAAAGTTACAAGAGATAAATTCTAAACTCTTACATACGACTAATATTGGAATATTGGTGTAGAAATTATATTTGCTGTAGATTTAAATTCCTACGGTTCATTTTCATTCTGCTTTGATTTATAAATATCACTCTGGAGTAAATTCAAAATTGAGTAGTAATTGTAATTAACTTAAATAATTTACCAGGAAATTACTTTTATTACTCTTTTAGCACCCAACAAAAATCTTTCTCTAAAAGAAAACTATTCATGAAAAATTTTAATACTATTTAATAAACAAGAAACGTGTGTTAAAAATAAATATGATTTGTAAAATGAATTTAAAATGACAAACTAATAAAAAAATGCCCTATGAGTATTTTCATATAATACACTACTTAATATATTTGTTGCTAAAATTATTCTACTTTTATTTTCAAACAATTTTATACAGCTATAAAACTTTCATCTATGTTCAATAATATTAATCAAATAATATTAATGCTTTTTCAGTAATGACATCCAAAATCGTCTGTTTGTTTATAAGTTGTGACGCACCTTTAAATATGCTAATTATGTATTATCAATATACTATTCACATGGAATACAAAACTTAGTAACAAAATTGAGTAATATATCTAAACGTAAGAAAATTTTTTATCTTTCTGCATTAAAGAAAATACACTTACTTAATTACTCGTCAGCGTTCTCTAATTTTAAATCAAATTTTGTTAAAGAAAGTAGAATTTTTTTAACTTTTATTAAAATGTTTTATTTTGTTTTTCTTTTTGATTGATTACTCTTTCTCAAAAACTACATCGATAGATATCATAATTCAGCGTGTTAGATTTTAGGAATCGATATGATGAATGCGATATATTATATCGCAACAAAATATATGCTTAACTCAGTGCAATATTGAAACATTATTATATTCATATTCATTATAGAATCTTATGTAACGATCACTATGATAATAATTAATGTATTTTCCTTAAAGCAGATATCATAATCTGATCATCGTTGTAGCATTTATATCAACAAGTGATATTTTCATTTTTACAGTTTACTATATACAGTAACAATTTTATACAATTTAATTCATAAAAAAGTTAATTCTATTAAACTATCAAATTATTTAATAAACTTTATGTGCATTTAAATAATAACTTAATAAAAAATACATAGCTGGATATATTGACGGAGTTAAAACCTAACAACAGGTTGGAAAGTCAATACAAAATAAAAATACGCTAGAAAAGGTAATAATTATGTGCGAAATATTTTTTTAAAATCTAAATAAAAAATATTTATATAAAAAAGTAATATTGTAAAACGAAATATTCTAAGAAAAGTATATTAATGTATGCTCATTTTTACTAGATTAAAAGTAATATATAGTAATTCACTGTTGTTTATAAATTTAAAAATTTTGTGAAATTATAATTGGGATAATTGGAATGAATATAACATAATTTTATAACATATATTGAGCTCCCTGATACCTACTAGATTTAATATCACAGTTACTTTACATTTAGTAATTCTTTATATAACATTCAACTTGCACTTCACTACTTAAGCAAATTTATTTCCTTTTCAACTTAGACAGCAGAATTTTTTTATTTGTGTTTATTCCTCAAAAACTT
>CM063510.1:16994795-17004795 GCA_032207245.1 Pardosa pseudoannulata
CTCTTTATTCGATGCTTAATTTTCCTTTGGTTTATTTCATTGGTAGATTCATTTATTAAAACTCAAAAAGCCATTTTGTAAGGATTTTACATAACCTAATATGCACATACACTATATGCTATTCAACAATCTTCCATTAGAAAAATAAAATTTGCTTTCTAAAAATATCAGACCATACATATATGTATATATATATAGAGCTTAAGTCATAGATAAAGGATGACATTGTTTTGGTAAATATATATATATATCTGTATATAACATATAATATAGAATATATATATATATATATACATACAAATATAATATATATATGTATGTTGTTATATAGTTATATATATGTTATGTATATATATATGTAAAAGTATATATATATATATGGATTAAATATATATTATATATAGTATACATATATTTGACTTCATATAAAATATATATATATATATATACTATGTATCTGGTATACAGCTGTTTCCACAGCGATAATAGGAATAGTATAAATAAAATATATATATATATATATATATGTTGTATATGAGAATGCAGTACCTTTTCAGCCGAAAAATATTTCCGCTGTATATATTTTATAGTTCTCTTTTTTCTGAATCAGAATTTATAATTTGTTTATATAATAATATATATACATAGATCTTTATTAAAACTCAAAGGCGTAAAATATGATTAAAACACAGAATAACTAATGCTATATACACAAATGTAAAGTAGAAAATATAAATTTATATATATATATATATATATATTTATATATATATATATATATATATATATATGTATATATATATATATATATATATATATATATATATATATATATATATATATATATATATATATATATATATATATATATATGTGTGTGTGTGTGTTAAGAACAAAAACTTTTTGTCAATTTTTAAGATGTATACATACCTATATATGTCAGGTCTAAAAAGGGGGATAGTTGGAAATTACATGAGTTATAAACGATTTTTAAATGGGAACTCTTTTATAATAAAATAGTGAAGGCCCATGCTAACTTTTTGGAGTAATGCGGTCAAGCGCAGAGATATTTCACAGGAAGTTGATGACTAATCAATCAAGCAAGGAATCAGTTAGCGCGTGGACATGGATCTGTCAAACACATTCCACGCTTTTCTCTCCGCCACAAATAAATGAAAATGGCGCAAGTGTTGCTTTTAAGCGAAACTATGATTTAATAACTTATTATTATTATCAAGAAAGACTGTTTTTCCAATCGCCTTAACACTGGATCATGACATTTAATTTACAACTCTGCCATTTTGTAAGCTTTTACATAACCTTAAATATGCACATACACATATTTTCCACAAACTTCCATTAGAAAAAAGGTATTTTAAAAATATGAGACCATACATTATCTTCCCTTAGAGCTTAAGTCATAGATAAAGGATGACATTGTTTTGGTAAAAGGAAATCTGTAATGGAACATAAATTTCTCTGACGTAGAATATATAAAAATAGAAAAAGAAATATGTAAAAGGTTGTTTTGTTTCAGAGTCACGTTATTATGTTTTATGTTGAAAACTAAAACTTAATATGAAACTAAAAATAAATGTGGTAAAGAATGAGGATTTGATTTCATTAAAATTCAGCTAATAAGAATGTGTATCTGGTATACAGCTGTTTTACAGATAAATGGAAATAGTATAAATAAAACAGAAATAAATGAAAATATAGTTGTTCGAGGATGCAGTACCTTTCCAGTTGAAAAAAATCCCACTGTAATATTTATTTCGTTCTCTTTTTCTGATTTTGATTTCTAATTGTTTTATAATAATTTCTGGTAAATCTTTATTAAAACTCAAATGCATAAAATATGATTAAAACTCAAATTAACTAATGCTATATACACAAATGTGTTAGTAAAAAATAAAGTTTGCTTTTCCCCAAGATAACTTTGGCAATATTATATATACACAATCAAGAGCTAAAACATTATGACCACCTGTCAATAAAGAGTTGGCTCACGTTTGGCGTGCAACACAGCTTCAACCCGCCTTGACATGGATGTCACGTCATTGATAGATGGCCGGAGACAGATTGTACCAGATGTTTAATCAACGGTTACGCAAATCCGAGATATTGCGAATTGGTGGTCTTTGAACTCTGAGCTGCCGGACCATGACATCCCAAATGTGTTCTATCGGACTGAGATCCGGTGAGTTAGGCGGCCAGGACATTAACTGGAATTAAGCATCATGTTCCTGGAACTACTACAACACCAATTTATTTTAGAATCACATCGATAGTTTAGGAGAAGATAAGCTTTACTCACTTTGAATTTTGCTAACCTTAACTCTTCAAGAATCTAATATGGATGCCTATATCCATTCCAGGTCCAACCGCTACATAAATTCGAGGACAGATGAACAGAAATCTTAGGCTATTATAATATAGGGGATTACTTGTGAATTTACGGAAAACCCAGTACATAAAAACCGTACAAGCATTCAATATTAGGTGTATTCAAAACTATCCAATATGAATACAGGCAAAAAAACTGGAGAAAGTTGAAATTCTATATAATGCATTCACAAACCTTAATACTACTGTGTAAAATAAATGCCAGAATAGCTAAGTAAAAGTGAACTTTGTTCGCTTGCTTTTCATAAACATTTAGTCCCATTCAAAAACTGACAAATGCAAGCCGAATACTCGAATAGCACACATACACAAAAAAGTTCTACTGAGCCTTTTCAGATTTACAATGGAATTTCATTCTTGTTAATCTTGCAAGAGGGAAGAAGGAAGGCACCTTCTTTTTAACATCTTTCTATTTCTTTAGATCACGTCTGCTAGTATTTGACCATGAAGTGGAAAAACTTCCGTCCGCCCCTCCTCCCTTAACACATGAGCCGAGATAAGAACATGTCTGCTTGTCACTGACATAATGAAGACGGAGGAAACCGAGGCTGCAATTGATTTTCTATCAAATATTATTTATTTTTCTTCACAGAAAACGGGTGTTTTTTATATCGTCGTATTTAGCTTTTGTTGTGTTTTCTTATGTATTTGGTTTAACACATTAGCAGAAAATATAACACGATTGTGGAAACGACTGACGACAAATGGTTTCTTCATTTGAACTATTTTTAATTAAGTTTTTTTTTAAATTAAATTTTTCCAATCAAAACTTATTAAAGGCACAAAGGGAGATTTGAAATTTCAAATCTTCATTATAACAGCTTTTTGTGATTCATCTTAAACCAAAAATCTTTTATTGTTTTTAGAATGTATATTTTACATAAAATTTAATAATGGTCTAGATTTGAAAAAAAAATGATTCACTTTCGTCATTTTAAAGAGAATAATTTTTAATAAGTAAAAATTATACACCAAATAAAAAGAATAAAATTCATTTACTGTAAAGATAAATTTTAAAATATGTTTAAGGTGATTTCACGCAGTAGGGCGAATTCTCATATTATGACAATTCTGGCTTTAATTTCAAACGAAAGGGCAGTTTATTGTCTGTCTATTGGCTGTTGTAAACTTGAAAATTAAAGAAAAGGGCATTATAGTACTCCGTAACTTTGCGACAAATTGCCTTATATTAGAAACAGAATTTTTATATCAAGTTAAAGGAAAATACCTGTTTTATTCTGTAAACCTAGAAATTTAATGGTAATTTACCCTCTAAAATTCAAGAAAAAACTAGAAGCTATTAAAAATAGAAAATATGAATAAAAATAGCCTTAACCATACTTTGCAATAGAATATGTTGTTCTTATTAATCTAAGGGCTGATCTTACCAAAGTCGTTTAACTTCTAACCATGATTAATCTCTGTTTAAATGGAGAATTACGTCCCTTCATTGGTTGATCCTGTGGGTAATCGTGGTTAACCATTAAGCAACTTTGGTGAGACCTGACCCTAATTCATTTCACAAAGCAAATAATCTTATTTAGAATAAAAAAGTTAGCAAAACACCTTGCATCCTCGTAAAAGTAATGACTTTTAGGTACATAAATATTGTTCTATTACGATATACTGATAGAAAAAGTGAAAAAAAAGTTAATAAAAATAGCCTTAACCACGCTTTGCCCTAAAATATGTTGTTCTTATTAATCTAAGGGCTGATACCAAAGTCGTTTAACGGCTAACCATGATTAATCTCTGTTTAAGCGGAGAATTGCGTCCCTCCATTGGTTGGTGCCATGGGTAATCGTGGTTAACCATTAAGCGACACTGATGAGACCTGACCCTAACTCAGTTCACACATTAAATAATTTTATTTAGAATAAAAAAGTAAGCAAAACACCTTGCATCCTCGTAAAAGTAATGATGTTTAGGTACATATATATTGTTCTATCACGACATACTTTTAATTTGTTTAGTACACATTTTATGGCACACCAACAATATAAAGATATAAAAGGATACATATGAAAGATACAAAAAGGTTAAATACCCTCGGATAATTAATTCTCCATATAATTAATTGTCCAATAGCAGTTCGAAATGCTTTCAGCCAGCCTCCGTTTTAATAGTAAGAATGTTTGAACAAATTGTAGGCACGACGTGTTTTATGTTGTAGTGACTTCTGCAACTTTTAAGTAAAGGAAATCATATACGCATCGTTTAAAAAAGACGTATAGAATTCAAATTTAATAGAACAGTTGGTTCCACTTTAGAGTTTTTTGGAAGTAACTGCTAAAACCGGTATGTAATGTGAAGTTCAATTTGTAAATATTATTTTGCAATGTTATATAAAATATATGATCAGAAATCTTACAAAAGTAAATGAATAAATCAAATCTAATAAAACTGTAGGCACAGGTTTAAATTTAGATTATCACATTAATTTTGTTAAATAACTCAAAATTAACATAAAATATTTTAATAAGTTAAAAACAAATAAAATTTAAGGTACGAAAATTGAAAAGGTTGTCAGAAATATGGTGTCCGAAATTTACGGCTTTCTCTAAAGAATTTGCTTGTCCCCCTTAACTTGGATTCATCCATAATACATTTATGTTGCTTGAAAAACAAATTCCTAGAGTATTAATCATATTTTAAATTAGCACATGGAAAATAGCTTTTATTCATTCAATTTGGCTATACACTATAGTACCAAGCCGAACGATGATCGAATGATTAGTACGTTGATCTTCAGTACTGGAAATTGTGGGTTCGAATTCCACTGTGGTATAGATGATCTTAGCCTTTACAATTCATCTTTAAGCAACAGGTTCCGGTCTTATTATCCCTCGTGTTGAAAAAGGTAGACCGTAGAACTTCCAAACAAACCAAACCAAACTATACCGAGACACAGTAATTTGAAGTCACTGCCTTACATTGTGGTTGATATCATCGCTGATTAAAAACTTTATAATGATAAGCTATTATCCTTCAAAATATATTTTAAAAAAGTCAGAATATTAAGTTTTTTCATTCTCTTCGAAACCCATGCAACCGAGGTTTGGGAAATATCCAAGTTATATCCAATGTTATATCCAATGAACTCTTTACTTTGTTGTTTATATTTGAACAGTTTTCCTGATTTCGACCTGAAAATACACGAACAGTACTACAACAACTCTGATAACAAAAATTTTTAAATTATTTTTTAGTAACCTTCACAAAATGTAACACATTAAAAATGTTCATTTAATTATGAACAAATACGGCGGTTGCTACAATAGAAGAATATATGAAGCGATTAACTTGGGAAATACTGCTTAGGATTATATATTAATTTATATTACTACATATAAACATGCATATTTTAAATATGTATATAGCTGATTGCACAGAGTGATTTATTTCTCAAACATTTAGATGAAAAAACCCCGAACTGTTCTAGAACAGTAGTATAGAAATCTAATGAAATAAATTGTTTTCAATCGATTACTTGTTGCGGAACAGAGAATATGCTGATTCAAATTCGATTACTGTTTTTTCTCTTTCTATGTATAGCTTCTATTTTTATACCATCAGAACTAGTTCAAGTATTATTAAACATATGTATTAAATTTCCATAAATTTGTATGTGAGAAAATTATTAAACTGATTGATCGTTGTATGATGTTACTCGATAGATGTACTGGAGTTATTAAATAACAAACACAAAAAATAATACAAGTGTTTATTCATTTACATCTAATTTTTTACTATTAAAGTTACCTATACACATAACATATTATATGCATAATTATATATATATATATATATATATATATATATATATATATATATATATATATATATATATATATATATATATGTAATAATAAAATTCTAAAAAGCATTTTTCTAAAATATGGCAGTGAACTCTCATTTCCCGAAACCTTAAATTTAGAATCGCAGCCCTGTTAATTAGTTTTATCCCGCATTTTGTGACGTACTAACATCTAGAATAAACTCGAAGTAATTAAATTGGTTACTTCGATTAAACTGATTGGTTACCGGAATGACATCATTCCTGGAGCTACACCCCTTACTTTATAAATAGGCCTAACACACAGATTTCGAGGCTTTTCCTTTCAAAACGAGATGTAATATATCATAAAATATTTTCTGTTTTGTGTCCTTTATTACTACCGGTATTTGTGTGTTATCTGGTGTTCTAAATAAAGAATGTTTTTGTAAGTCTATATCAATCAACTAGGCAACAATATTCTACAGTATTCTTAAATTATGTGGACTTTATTTTAAATTATTACACACACAGACACACACACACACACACACACACACACACACATATATATATATATATATATATATATATATATGTATGTATGTCCATGCTTATACATTTGTTCTGTAAACATATACAAAGATACATACTCACATATATATGTATACATATGTATATACATGTTTATGAAAAAATATTTTTATCCTTAAAATTAACCAACGTAATTATGTCTATCTTGAGTTAATTTTCGGATTCAATTATATCTCTTCTGGGATCTCTCTCTAGTGACAATAGCATATGTCTTTGTATCCCCTGTAGATTCCTTCCGGATTCATAAGTAACTAAAAATGGATTCTGACGCTCAAACTACGTAGTCGGCATGACCCACGGATATCCACTGATTGAATATGTGTCAGGCTTAAAAATGGGGTTTAAGAATTATGCGAGTTATAAATAAAAATATGTAGAATTCATTAAAAATAACGTAGTAGGAGAAAGAAACACCCTCGAGCGGAAAAATACAGAGTAAAGAAGCCGTTGCACAAGTATACATATGAATTTTGCTTAGGTAGCAACGCCAAAAAGGGCAGTTCTAAGAGGGAACTCGGGCTAATAACATCCTCCACGATTGTCGTTCCAAATTATGAGAACAAAGGATATCTAAGTGGCATAGCCATAGACAGAAGGATTACAATAAAGAATATATAAAAAATAAATATATAAAATATAAATAATATGAAATCAAATGTGTCTTCCTTGCCTTAACCACTAGTCCGTGTCATATATATATATATATATATATATATATATATATATATATATATATATATATATATATATATTATATATATATATATATATATATATATATATATATATATATATATATATATATATATATATATATATATATATATATATATATATATATATATATATATATATATATATATATATATATATAAATATATATATATATATATATATATATATATATATATATATATATATATATATATATATATATATATATATATATATATATATCCAATCACATGTTGTCTTTCCCTTAGCCTATATGCTAAATACATTTGTTGATTAAATAAAAGAAACAGAATACGATAAATTCATTTAAAATATTAGAAAAATTTCTCTTTTAATACAGTTTTACTATCTTGACAGATCCTAATAGAAGAATATATGTTCAACAATAATTTTACGATAACAAGTGTAACATAAACTACTGATGTTGTTTCTATTCATTCTATTTATTTGTATCTCCATTTAGTTGTAATTAGGTTAGAAAGATAAAAAATCAGAATTGGCGATTGTAAAAACTAAAAATAATTTTCGTATCTTTAAATCACACCCATTGAAATCACAGCGGTAGAGTTTGAATCGAAAAACAATACTTTATTTTCTTATGAGGATGTTCTGGTTGCATGTTCAGGAAGCTATACTTATCCTTCGCCGATGCATCAATGGAAAATGATGTGGGGGG
Source organism: Pardosa pseudoannulata (assembly GCA_032207245.1). Lineage (NCBI taxonomy): Eukaryota > Metazoa > Arthropoda > Arachnida > Araneae > Lycosidae > Pardosa > Pardosa pseudoannulata. Next base: position 17,002,982 of record CM063510.1, read on the forward strand.
TTACTTTAGCAGATCGATAAAAACGATAAGAAAAAACCCGAGACTGTTCTCTTTGGAGAGATTTAGAAATGTTGAATTTTAGTTTTCACAAAAATTACAGATTTCAGAAGCGATTGGTTATATTTTTTAGTACATCTTCAATGAAAGGCAGTACAATAGAGAAAGGATTTGTTTTTATAGAAATTCATACGAAATTATTAATAAACTAATCTTAGTTTATTTGTTTGTGAATCTAATTCTCAAAAAGTTGCTTTCATGACAAATGTATAATATAAATGAATGTTAACGATTTCAAGTTTTATAAAATGAAAAATCTAGAATCGAACTAATCTTTAATATTGTAAGATCTTTTATACTGTACTTCACTAAGTGATAAAGATTATTTAAATGTTGAGAAAATAATATTCATAATATTTTCTGTGGAATAAAATGTTTAGTTTGGAGAACTACAGTCTAATGTTTTGCTACACGAGGTATCAGTCATATACATAAAACATCTATGTTTTGTGTATGACCGATGATACTTTTGTTTTTTCGCTGGTAACCATGTCTCTCAAAAGTTTGGTTGGTGAACAAATGGGGGAACACAAGAAAGTCAAAGGATATAGAAGAAAAATAAAAGGAAGCGTAGAGATTGTTTATAACACGCCACTGTTCTTTTTTCTGGATTTGTACTTTCAGCCAAGATAAAAGTGGCAAATATAAAAATTCTAGAATAAACTGACTTCGTCTCAAGATTTCTTACTTGCAATCTAGTATGATCCCGCAGGTACAACAAAACGTGTAAAAGTACAAGAAGAATTCATAATGTAAAAAAGAATAACAAAATAATGAATATGAGTAACACTCAAATAAAGTTTGTTCTCACAGACATAACACTGAATTACTCCCGTCTAGTGAAGAAAATCAGAATAGAATGGATAAAAATATTGATTTATATATAAACTATTTCAAAATAAATCCAAATTCTTATCTTTCGTAGTTACATAAGGAGAAATTTTAATTGATCCTTATATGAGTTAATCTGCAGTATATGGTTAATATAGAAATTTTATTACAAACTCCCATTCAACAAACTAATATTTCTTGCTTTTAAAAACTTATTTAAGATACGATCAAAGTAGATTTTATAATATACAAGGAACAAAAGCGTAACATATCATCTCGAAACTAGGGATTTAGAAATCATAACGATAAACTCTGTATACATTAAAGGAAAACACCCACGCTAATCCTTTCCAGTACTAAAATAAATAAATAAATAAATAAATACACACACAGATATATATATATATATATATATATATATATATATATATATGTGTGTGTGTGTGTGTGTGTGTGTGTGTAAAAAATCCTTTCCTTCCGTTTTTTTCTGGCATGTTTAGTAATCGACCGTAAAGAATGTTACCCTTTGAAAGTAAAGGAAGAGATAAGAAAGTGTTTTTTTTCTACCCACAAAGTGGTTGTGTGCGGAGAACGATCGAAAGAGTTTGAAAGAATTTATAAGATGAAAAATCTATAACTGAACTATTCTGTACTATTGTAAGTTCTTTATTACTGTATTTCACTAAGTGATAAAGATTATTTAACCCACTGAACGGACGCGTCGACGGGGGTTCGACAGCGAATTCCTGTTCGAAAACGGATCTGTCGACCCCTTCTCGTTCGCACTCGTATAACACACTTTTGAGGGAAAAAAATATTGCAAAGCGATAATAAATGAAAGAAACTAATTTTGAGTAACGTAACTCCTTTACCTTGCAGGGAAAATAACTTAAAAGTAGCCTGACAACTTTTAAACCGACAACTCT
>CM063510.1:17009795-17057295 GCA_032207245.1 Pardosa pseudoannulata
ATGTGTAATGTTATAAAAATATTCTGTGAACTAAGCTTAAAGTAAAGGCAAATATATTCTTAATTTAATGTCATATCTACCTTATTAACAATGCATGAGTTGTTTAATTTTATAATCCACGGTGATTCAAAATTCCATAACTAATATTTTTTTGTTATTACAGAATATGTATATACACTCATGTCCATAAATTAAGGATAATTCAGAATCACACAGAAATTGAGCTCTAAAATAAAATTTTCACCTGTAGAATTATCACACACATCTTGAAGAAGAATATGCAAATGCAGGAAACCACCAGATGACGCGGATAGTACGTCACAATGACGAGAGTGTATGAAAGGGTTATATAAGGAATGGTAGCAAAGAAGTAAAATTGTTCACAAGCGCTTTAAAAGCCTTTCAGTGCAATAACCGCATAGTTATGGCACAAAGGAAGCATTTGGATGATTTTTTACGTGGTAGAATTATCGGACGACTGGAATGTCGACGTACCCAGCTGGAAGTATCCGAGGAACTTGGAATCGCCCAGAGTGTCATCTCCAGGCTTTGGCAACGATTCAAACATGATGGTAATGTGAGTAGATGTTACAGCACAGGTCGCCCCCGAGTTACTACGCTGAATGATGACCGGTATTTGGCAGTTACTGCCAAAAGAAACAGACGGAGCACAGCATCAGACCTGTCTCGTCAGCTCTCTTCAGCTACCGGTACGACAGTTTCAAGGCAGACCGTGTACAGACGCTTAGGGAACATTGGTCTATATGCTCGTAGGGCTGTCAGATGTGTTCCCCTTTACCGCAACTCACTGTCGCCTGCGATTATGCTGGGCTAGAGAGCATGCATTGTGGACACCGCAACAGTGGTCTTGTGTGATGTTTTCCGACGAGTCCAGGTTCAGTTTACATTCTGATTCTCGCCGGACTTTCATATGGAGAGCACCAGGTACCCGTTACCACCAAGAGAACACCATTGAACGACACCGTTACGGTGGTGCAGGATGGCTCGTTTGGGGATGATTTATTCTTGGTTCCAGAACGGACCTGCATGTTCAGAGTGTAACGATGACAGGCCACATCGATCGTCATGTCATTCTGGAACAACATGTACGTTTGTTTTGGGGCGCCATGGGTCCTGAATTTCTGTATATGTCTGACAACGCCCGACTTCACCATGCAAACATTGTAGACGAATGCCTTCAATCGGAGGATATCACCTGTATGGATTGGCCAGCATACTCACCGGACTTGAATCCAATAGAGCATGTGTGGGACATGCTTGGCCGATGAATTGAAGCCCGTCAACCCCCTCCCAACTGTCTATCGGAACTTCGGAGGGCATTGCTTGATGAGTGGTGTAATTGTCCCCAAGATCAGATTGATAATCTGATACTCAGCATGCGTAGGCGTTGTAACGCTTGTATTGCATCGTCCGGGAGACATACTCCATATTAACCATCATACTAACCATGTTATACTGTTTTCTGTAAATAGGTTCTTTTTTGAAATTTGCTCCAGGGAGTAAAAATCGCAATTTTTATTAATTATGTCAAACATATAGCATCTTTTTTGCTCTTTACCTTTTGTTTAATAAATAGACTTTACAAATAAGTCAAATTTGTTTTGCTTTTGTCTCTTTCATTGCCTGAACTTCATTATCCTTAATTTATGGACATTAGTGTATATATAATGATGGTTTAGATAGAATTACAAACAATAAATTTAAAACTGGAATCGAATGACATAAACATTTTGCTATCTTTTTAACTTTTGGTAACAATTTGAAACCATTTAAACTCGCTCTGGGCAGGAACTAAAACCTGAAAGCTAGAATCAAAGACATAATCACGTGTAACAAATTTAACTGCAACACAATACATACTTGTTTAAAACATAGATTAACAACTAAGCTTATCATACTTCAGGTGTGAAAATTACATGTTTATCTTGCAGTGCGAAGCTCCCTAATAAACGAATGAAATCTCCAGTACTCATGATTCCATTTAATTAAATGTGATTAAATTTAATTAAAAGTCACACAGAACAAACTTTCTTTTACAGGCAGAGCCAATAGCTTTAAACACAGTATCACACCATCTATTAATGAGCCGTTCTCTTAGAAGTAATTAATTAATTTCTCAAACTTACGCTCTGCAAAAATAGGTGTTAAAAAGAAAAATATATAAGCTTGTAATTAAATTCTGCAAACAACATAAAATGGTGATGCAAACCGGAGAACATTGTCATTTTATAATAACGAGCTGAAACCATGGTATGTTTGCCAAGCAATGAAAACCTCCTATATATACAATGGAGGAGAAGTCTGAACAGCAATTAAAGTGGAAGCAATATTTCACTTTGCTCAAAAGAAGGGATCATATTTTGTTCGTTGACAATTATTTGCCTTGATACAACATAGACGAATTTCTTAGACTTTAGGGACTACATATGAATACAAATTAACTAATTGTGAGTTAGAATATTGAAACAGATTTATTGTACAAAATTGTTTTGAGGTTGAATTAAATTGAAGATTTGCTATCTATAAAGCAAACCCTTAGAGAAATTGTTGTATCTTTGTAGATTTTTACAGTTTATATATGTGTAGATTAGATGTACCAAGGATATCAAAGGTTTGCGAACATAAAATCTACATTTTCTTTTAATGTATCTCAACAACTTGTGTCGTGTTGCAAAATGTATACCGTAGTGTTACAAACTAAACGAAAAAACCATCCTCATCAACTTGTGCTAAGTAGTGCAGGTATAGCATTCTGAAGTGATGGTTTGGGAAAATAAAATTCCCACACTTTCAGAGAAGAATTCCGGCATTTTTTTATTTGTCATTTGGAAGAAGCTATTTTAAACTATCTAAAATTTCTTGCTCGTTAATAAATTAACATTATCACTACTATTTCCCTTCTTTTTTCAGTAACTTCACTCTACACCTTTTACAACTAGCATATGTGTGGTGATAGGGATCCAATCTTTCAGTTTAATTTCTTTGAAAATATCATCCTCTAATGTTGATTTTAACATAATTTACGTAGTAGTAATTTATCCATACACCATGCATTATGTTTAAACGATGTGTACTATAAATGCGTAGTATTAAATATCGTATTCTAAAGAGAAATTGTATTGAAAACGTAAAATATTTTTTAATATCTTGTAACCAGGACTTTAATTTCATTCTAATCCCTGAATACTAAACACGCATGATAAAAATACATTTTTAAGTTACGAGAGCTGTATATTTTAATCAATATATACAGTTGAAAATAATATTTGCTTACAGTTGTCTTTGATTTTTTTAAAAAATATTTAAAAAGTTCAATCCATTTAAATTTTTGATTCAGCAATAAAAAGAGGAATACTTTTGAAGTGCCGTAAGAAATTATCATTGTGTGAAAATTAGATTTCATCTAACTTCAACCAGGGAATAATCCAATTTATTTCATACTAAAATAATTTAAAATTATGTCGCATTATATAATCTTTATTATTTAAGTTTACGGAACTAACAGTCGTGCCTCTATAACTATCAGCAATTAACAATTTTGTAATAATTACTAATTTTAAAATCTGTCAGAGAAAAATCTTTGAACAATAATTTTTCTTGTGCTTTCAAAGTATAACGTAAGTCGTGTATTCAAAACATACTTTTGTCGTGCATAAATTTATATATTATTACTTTCGTACAAAAGTTGCTCTTTCATCAAAATTAAATTTAGATAAATTAAGTTCAATAAAAATTTGCCAAAAATTTTTGTTTGATTTCTGAAAAGTTCATTTTAGTACATTTATCGATAAATCAATAGTTGGGAGATTTAAAATACTTATTAGTTTTGTACCAGTAGTTTTCAAACGTATAAGACCTGTCTCAGTCTTGGAATTATATGATCTTGAGGTAAAACTTTACACCTTTTTCTATACACTAAGTACATGTAATTAGTGATAATTGCATAACATAGGGACTGGTAGCGGTAATGAAACTGAAAAATAAAGTAATACAGGGGAGGTTACCTTTTTCAGAATTTTATTTATACAAAGAATAATATAACTGGTGCTACTTTTATCACCAATACTTATATCATCAGGGCTAGTAACTAGTATGATTTTGTATTTTTCCTCTTTTTTTTGCAAACAAGCCAAATAAATAGGTGTTATCTTCAGCCAAATGTCGTATTCTGCATTAAAGTTGTTCTGACCTTTCGCATTCCATGCCAAATATGTTTAAAACTGTTTTTACCATAAACATGTTATTTTAAATGTCAGAAAAAAATGTATTTTAACATATGTCACCAGCTTAGTGGCGAAAAACTTTTAGAGCACAATTATCCAATGTTATCCATCCACATAAAACATTGTCTCCTACAGTTGAAGGTCGAACGATGGCCTATTGGTTAGGGTGATGGCTTTCAGCAGCGAAGTTCATAGGTTCGAATCCCGATGTGGTATGGATTCGGAATTGGCTTTAAGCTGTATGTCCCGGTCTCATTATCACTCGTGTTGCAAAAAGTAGACCGTAGCACTCCAAACGAAACCTATAGTTGAAAATAATCAGATGTTGCTTATATATTTAGTACAAAGCTACAGTGCATATTGTATTTAACCTTTTTTTTACATTTGTATATTTTTATAACCCCCTAAGGAATACACCAAGAATCCAGTGAGCCAAGTTGGAAGATTACTGATCTAAACCAGTCTTTCAAATTTGTGGTACTCGTTCCCCTAGGGGACAAAAATAATTTGGTATGAGTACGGGTTGCTAGGCATTCACTTGCATTTGGTACGAAAAACAGTCTTAACAATATAGAAAACAATATAGAAAATCAATAAAAAAAAGTTACTTGTTAGTATTACGAATGTTTGGTTTTGCATGCAAGCGGAGATTTGTCTTCACCAAGCTGTGAACCGCTAAACCTTCTCGCTAAAATTGGAGTAACATTAAATAACAAAAGGTACTATGAATCTGAAATCACATCTTACATTAAAGTTAATAACAATTATGATCATCCGTCATCACAACAGATTCAATTTCATTTTACAATCTGATTATTATAAATTTTATTCATATTATTTGCATTTTAAGTTTAATAATTTTAGTTTTAGCTCGTTTATTTTTTCTGAATATAGAATAGAAAAGGAGGAAAATATTTTTGATTGTTATTCAAGAGTACATGTAGTATTTTGATGTGAGGGGTCCTCGGTGATAAGAAAACTGTAGAAATTATACCCGGATGTTGAAAGTTTGGGTAATACTGCTCTAAACTAAAGAATTTAACCAATAAAGCTTATGATAGACTACTTACGAAGTACAAATATCTGCATGTTACAGTAAGAAAACGCGATTTAAATTAGTAATTTTTAATTTTTTCACCACTTCCTCCGAAGCACCTGCAAACCGAGCACGCCGAAGCGCGCATTGATACAGGATGCATCTATTTTTAGCGCCAACGGAGAGTAGATAAATGATTTTTCTGCAAATACCGGAGGCAGTTAACACGGCCCACACGCTTTAAGGGTCGATGGAATCCATTGCAGCCTCAACTGGATCGCATTGAAGGATGATGCGATCCCTGCCCTCTCTGTGGGATTTCATATCTTTGAGAAAGCGTCGCCAGAACAGAAATACGTGGTAGTGGTAATATGATGTTTAAAAAGGAATATGAAGAGTTATAAAGCAGAAAATAATGTACTATTGTTCTGATAGGTGAGGTAAATTTCTATTAGCAGCATGTACAGATTTTTCAACAATCCAAATATTTTTTTATGAAAAACTAGTTAAAGAGATCACAAAATGAGAAATGAATGAAAGCAGTGGTTGGAGGTTTATGCGGGATAGACAAATGTAGATAAAGCAAAGTTGCAATTAATAAATCTCTACTAAAATACCACACTGTCTTGGTCGATAATGTAAATTTTCATTATCAGAATCTTAGACAGCCGTAGTAATAGGAGGGTTGCCTCGGTTGGATCGAGTCTTCCCCCTTGAAATTCAGGAGGCATCTTCTTTATTTCGTTGCTTTCTAATATCGAAATAAAATAACATTTTCAAATACAAAATTTTTTATTATTATACTTAATCAAAATCAAATTTTTAAATAAATATTTCAATTTTTAAAATTTCTATACACTTGTCTGATTTTATTATTTTTGTTTCAAATTGTTTTATAGATATAATCCAACCTTATTAGAGTTTATCATAGTTTTGGCAAACTGATGTAGTATCGAGAGATCTGAAGTTTCGGTATTTTGATGAATAAACGACGTTAGATTGATTTTTTCCAGTGTCTTAATTCCATTCTCATCGCGAGGTTCCACGACTGCAGAGCGGCAATAACCCCCCGGAACTAAACTTTGTAATGGGCAAAAGCTCTATTACACACACACACACACACACACATACACACACACACACACACACACACACACACACACACACACACACACACACACACACATATATATATATATATATATATATATATATATATATATATATATGTAATGTCGTGATCCAGAGTTAAGGCGAATGGAAAACAGTCTTCTTGAAAATAATAATTTTATTAACTCATAGTTCTATGTGAGAGCAATATGTGCCATTTTCATTGTTTGTGAGAAGTGTGGAATAGGTGTTCGCAGTTCCATGTCCACGCGCTGAGTAATCTTATCTATTTGCAAGGTCATCAAATAGTTCAAAAATGCTACCGCCGGACCGGATGATCCCAAAAGCTTACGTGGGTCTTCTTCATCTATTTTATTATTATAAAAGAGTTCCCTATTTAAAATCGTTTTTTAACTTACGTAATTTCCAAGTACTCCTTTTTTAGACCACACACACACACACACACACACACAAACATATATATGTATATATATATACATATATATACATATATACATACATATATATATATATATATATATACATACATATATATATATATATAATATATATATATATATATATATATATATACATACATGTAACATATTTATCTGTTTTAATGGATTTTACACAGTTATTTTCTTAAACAAGTTATTTTAAACTATTATTAGATTTTTAAAACAATTTGGGATTTTGTACATATATATTTCAGAATACATAAACATGTTTACATATGTAACAAAAAGAGTTCAAGAACTATAAAAATGAAAATCAATGTAATATTTTTTATGTATAAAATTATAAGGCAACAAAACAGAAAAAAAACTATTAATATTTTCAATTACGAATGTCATAAACTTTCGCAGCAGGAAAAAGAAACCTTTAAAGGCCAAAATACTAAACTAAACAAGTAGAAGCTCAGAGAAATTATCCTGAATTTAAAAATTTCGGATATCTTGTTAATATAAACAAGAACGTCGGTTCTTATCTCCAACCACAAGAAGATTAAAGCGAAAAGAGTTGCTAAGCGACCGAACTTAAAACTGTGGTAACGAATGGGAAACAACATTAAGCCCGTGTGGATAATGATCTGTTAAAAATTAACTACTTAACTTCTTTTTGTATTTATTTCTTTACTTTCTGTTATGTCCCTCTTTATGATATGCTTGTGGGAAATAGTTTGAAAATTATTTTGTTCTCATATTATTATTATTAAGGGTATTTATCTAAATTAGATACAGTTCCTTATAAATTGATTGATTTGAATTTATACCTATTTTCTTCGTTTTATTTTAATTCTGTATGGCTAGTAATTGAGAGTATTCTTGTAAATTTTTCAGGAGAAATTATTTTATTCTATTTCAGTTTTATTTTTTATTTATCTCCTTACTTTCCGTTTCACTCCTCTTACATATTTGGGTGAATAAATTTTGATATAATTACATGTTCTGATTGTTTGACTTTAATTATTACAAAAAGTTGCCTAAAAATGAAAATATTGCTATATTCTTAAGTATTGTGGTATCCATGGACAGCACTTAATATTTTTTAATAATTATTTAGAAAATTTTATTATATTTTATTTTGATAGTTAAATTTCAATTGATTTTAAGGTTATCATAAAAATGATGTTATCAATGTATCAAAAACAGTAAATTCTACAAATTAAAACAAGTTTTCATTAGTTACATACTAAGTGGATACAGGAGAAAGTGATTAGCTCTTTAGGAATTTTTAGAAGATCTAATAAATCCTGCTGATTTTACAATTAGATAAATTACTTAGGATATCTGCATACCATATAAAACATGTCAAAAAGAATTTGTCAGCTTAATATTTTATCTAATTAAAAATTATTAATTATATAATTACACACCCACAAATATATATATATATATATATATATATATATATATATATATATATATATATATATATATATATATATATATATATATGTATATATATATATATATATATATATATATATATATATATATATATATATATATATATATGTATATATATATATATATATATATATATATATATATATATATATATATATATATATATATATATATATATATATATATATATATATATATATATATATATATATATATGTGTGTGTGTGTGTGTGTGTGTGTGTGTGTATCAAAATTATTACACCTAAAATATATATCTGAAATTCTTTTTTTTTTCTCTTTTTATTTATTAATACTTAATTTCCCATAAAGTTTCAGATATAAAGGAATATTCTCTAACTTAAATTCGTTTTACCCGTCTCTCAAAACGTTGGCTAAATGTTAATTTTCTGTACACTGGCTACGTTTTACAGCTGTCCCAGGAAAATAATACCACCTCTCCAAGAACTCAATTTCTGCCTGGGTTGATACCAAGCTAACTTGAATGATCAAGGTTCACTATTGACCCTCCAAAAGTCGCACTGGAATGAAATGACGTCATTATCTCGCTCTGGGGATGACATTGCTTACAAAGCGTATATTTTTAAGCATTCAATGCAAAGTTGTTGCCTTGTAAGGTAGAAAGGTTTTATCCTCAATAAATTTAAAGTTCCACATCAACGTAAAATAAATAAATTAAATTTAAATTAAATTGAAATAACTTTAACTTTAAATAAATTTAAAGTTCCACAAAATGTTTTTTCTTTAATGGACTCATGACTGCAAATTACCTAGATATTATTATTTTCCCATAAGCAGTTCAAATAACAGGGACTAATTTCCTGTGTTATCGGGGAAAGATAATTTCCCTGGTTACATTTATATATATATATATATTCTATTATCATTAGACTAGAGCAGGGGTCGGCAACTTGTTTGTCCTTAAGGGCGCAATACTAAATTTGAAATTCACCGAGGGCGCATATTTTACAGATAATCAACAGGTATAAATAGGCATAAAAAAACAGATTTTTATAACTTTATTTTGTTGGTGGCATACATAATGATACATATAATTCAGTGTGAAACTTGGGTGTCCATATTTTCTGCTAATTTCTTATAATTGGGGATTGCAACGTGTTTATAGCTGAAACTATTTCTTTTTTATTTTTAAATTCTTCAAAAAGTGAATCAGCAGCTTCTAACATGGCTTCTTTCACTATTTCTCCATCTGTAAATGGTTTTTTTATTCTTAGCTAGCAAATGCGATATTTTATATGACGCGATCGTTGCTGCTTTATGTAAGTGGTTTAGTAAAAAAACTTTGCTGGTTAGTTATTGAAGATTTTAAAGAAATAATTTTTTTCCTTCTAATTTCAGAGTTCTTTGCATAGTCACTATCAAAATTGGTATGAACGGTCTTAAAATGTCGTTCAATATTACTTTTCTTGGGAATCGCAACACTATTATTACACAACAAACAAATACACTTCCCTTTGTAATCAACGAAACAATATAGATGTTCCCATTCATCGTTAAAATAATATGTTCTTTTTCTTTTACATTTATCCATGAAGGGTTTTGAAAGAAAAAAATATTTCGGATTACTTGGTAGTTTTAAATGCATGGTCTACGCGTTGTCTATTCGAAATGCGATCACACACTAACAAAAAATACGTGTGTGTTATTAGATACGCTCAAGGTTAGAAAACTGCTAATCTATGCAAAATCCTAAACTCAACTGACTACTTGCTGTATATCGCCGTTTGACAAGAGTAAGTAATTCGCTCTGGCTATCATACATTTACATTGTATAGCGAGGGCGCATTAAAAATCGATCGGGGGCGCCGCGTTGCCTACCCCTGATCTAGAGACTCCAAAAAGTATAAAGAGATAAAAGAATGTAGTTATTTTTTACGTTAAGCGGTTGTTTTTAATGGCATTATTGTAGTAATAATTATATTGGTAATTTCTTTTACATTCACAGGCAGCACAGAATATTAATTATTGATACAAATCCTTTTTTTCTAATAGAGGTCAAGATAATTACTTAAAACTTAGTGGTTTAATATATAAGTACAGTTTACGTTGTAAGTTTATATATACAAATAAGGAATATATGGGAATGAGGACAAAAAGATTCCTGTATAGTGTATAAACAGTAGTTCAAGTTATCGTTAATAATTTGAAAGATTTCTGCCTCCAACAAGTGGTTTTGAAAGTTATGAGTATGATTCAAATTTCTATCAAGAAAAAAGATGAATTCTTGATGCAACATGTGTGGAAGCAAAGGATGGAAGAGAGCCAAACGGGAGACTATCATAAATTATTTTCGTAAATCAGGCTGCAAGAAAAAACAGTAGGAGGGAAAGAGATAAGAAACCATTATAAAATTAAAAGACCAGAAGGTTCTGCATTATACCGGTAATGTTAGAGCAGGTTCTAGTGACTAATCGTATTTTAATATTGATCAAGCACTAAATGTATGTAGACTGGCATCCCAGATGCGAATAAAGACATATCTTAATGCCAAATAAGGAGGCGAAGCTTTTACACATTTAGCAGCCCCCAATTAATACGTGTAGAGAGTAACATTGTCGGTTTTCTAGGTCGATAAATGGGTGAACGGTAGAGCGTAGCTCTTCAGTTCCGGAGTTCGTATGTTCGAATCACGCTGATAGCATGCATGTTCCACTTAAATTCCACTTTCATTAGCCCTTGTACAACAAAATAGTAGGATATAGTTCTCAAAACCAAAACCAAAAATAACCAATTCTCGTAATTTACAAGCATGAACTAAACAGAAATGTCCAGGCTTCAATTCCTACCAAAAGAGATATCATTTGAACTTGGAGAACATTGCGCCCACGAACGTATTCTATATGTCCCACCCGCCATTAATGAACTTTGTAGCCTTTCGCCTGTTCTAGCCTCGAACTCCTAACCCCCCCCCCAATTACAAGATTACAGCATTTGTTGACTGAGTTACAGTGGCTCACTGTTGAAAGAAGAAAAATATTCAGAAGCAAAAGTGTAATTAATTTATACAACAGGAGGATTATCCTTGGTATAGATCAAAGGACCAGTTTTAAGTTTTACTACAGCGTACCGGATTTGCCTGATTGAGACCGGCGGGTTAATTTTCGTCGGGCTTCATATATATATATATATATATATATATATATATATATATATATATATATATATATATATATATATATATATATATATATATATATATATATACATATATATATATATATATATATATATATATATATATATATATATATATATATATATATATATATATATATATATATATATATATATATATATATTATATTATATATTATATATATATATATATATATATGTATATGCAAAATTTGATCTGACGCTCACAATAAATCATCATAGCCTCTATTGTTTCTACTTGTCCTGGATACGGGTCAAGGAGAAGCCTAATCAGATAGGTTAATATAATCCGAGTTCGTAGCGAAACTTAAACTTTATTCATCAGCTCCTAAAAATGACATCTATACCAGTGAACAGCAGACGAGAGAATGATCATGAAAACACTTGACGGAACATAGTTCGACCCTAGAGTGAGACGGAGATGCAATAGTTCCCAGAGAGTAGCTTAGTTGGCTAATTTAACAATAAGAGTAATTTAGATCGGATGAGAAGAACTGAGCCATTTGCCAGCTGGAAAATGTAGTGAGAGGACAAAAAATTTGCGTTTATTGCAGAGAAAGCTTTGAGAAATCTGGTGCAAGAACCTTACGTCGAGGCCACTCCTTTAATTAAGACATTTTGTGGCTGGGAAAATAGATTTTAAGGAGATAGAATGAAAAATTTGAGGATTTTATGAGTTATTAAATTGTAATAATTTACATATATATATATATATATATATATATATATATATATATATGTGTGTGTGTGTGTGTGTGTGTGTGTGTGTGTGTGGGTGGATGTAAAGCAATCACGGAAACTGGTACCAATGTTGGAATAGTGCAACCCTAGGACATTAAAAATTAGATAAAATTTTGAAAATAATAATGTTGAGTGTATTCTGACATTTTGTCTATGGAGCTTCTGTCGCCAATTACGTGTAAATGAGATTTTATAGTGGTGTAGGACAATCAGTGTGTTTATATTAGTCACATAATGATGCTTAAGAAGCAAAACTAAGTTAAGTGAAGAAGTTACATGAGAATTGGAGCTGACCAGGAATTAACTTTCATGCATGCGAAGATTCCAAGTTTACCACAATCAGAAGGGAAAGAGAAGAGTCTCGCCAAAAGTTGCATTTTCAGGAATATAATCACCAGGAATTTAAATTAAAATACATTTATGATAAAATTAATTAGTTTTGTGTTAAAACATGATTGCACACACACACACATATATATATATATATATATATATATATATATATATATATATATATATATATATATATATATATATATATATATATATATATATATATATATATATATATATATATATATATATATATATATATATATATATATATATATACACCAAGAAGGATAGAAGGATGTATAGGTGTATGCGTGTGTGTGTTTCTGCATGTGTAAAAATTATATTAATTTTTAGATCTAAGCTATTATTAGATTTAAAGTATTCACAAATTGATATACTGATTATAATTAATAGGTTTATTAATTTAAAAAAATCAGTAGGAAAAGCATCAAAATTAATTTACTAGTAACAATTCATATTGTTCTACACACTTATAAACTTTCGTTTAGTAGTTGTAGTTAATGATGGAAAACTTCCTTCTGCAAACGGAAAAAAAAACGTTTATTGAAACATTCCGTGATTACTAACATCTCTCTTGAAATAGTTGAACGAAAAGATTGTTATCTAAGTGCGCTAATTAATGCATTATTAGCAAATATTACCTAAAAAATATTTTCTAACCACTTTCTAAATTGCAACTTTAACTTAAACGCCAAATATCGTCTTAGGCTTTGTGTCAAATTGCCTAGAAATAAACCGAGTCATAAATTATGATCTCTTACTTTTTTGCATTCCAATTTTGAAGTTATGTAATTAATTTCCCGGAATACTGTAATTAACTCAACGTAATGACGTAAAGAGCATCTGTGTTAGTTGTCTTTAATGTAATGCAGATAACTCGTTTAGAAAAGTATTTCTTTTGCGATTCTTTTTGTGATATTAATTTACTACAACTGCAAAAATAAAATATTCTAGAACTTTTCAAAAGATAATTTGAGAATTTTACAGAGCCTTTTGTTTTATCTATATTGAATTGCATAACTGCTTTTGAACATGCCATAAAAGAAATTTGATTATTTATATAACAGGCGTGTCCTTCAAATTAGAAATTCCATTTTGTTAAAAAATAAAAAAAAATAAATAAAAAATAAAATAAAATAAAATAATATAAATAAATTTAGACATTTTCTGGAAGTAATTGACAGATTCTTTTATTTATAACTGCTATGAAACTAAGCATAAAAATATTCATAATTTACCTCATGTACAGAAAATTATTTCTTAGTCAACTTTTTATTTCACTTTTTAATTACAATATAATTTTATCTTGTATAAAGTATGACATTTTTGTAAATTTTAAAATATGGTGGCATAAAGTTTGGAAGTTTTAAGTAAAATTAAAAATATAATGATATAAAAAAATGACATTTGCATCAGATAGAAAGAAAAAACTGAATTTTTTTGGAAATAAAATGGAAAACATTTTAATAGAAAGACATTTTACAATAACGCCAGTCTTTTATCTAGAACTGCTATGAAATTAAGAGTAAAAATATTCATAATTTCACTATGTACAGAAAAATTATTTCTTAGTTAACTTTGCATTTCACTTTTAAATTGCAGTACAATATTTAGCTTGTATGAAGTATAATATTTTTGTAAATTTAAAAATATGATGGTATAAAGTTTGGAAGTTTTAAGTAAAATTAAAAATGTAATAAAATAAAGAGATCCCATTCGCATCAGATGGAAGGAAAAAAACCCGGATTTTTGGGAATAAAATGGAAAGCGTTTGAATAAATGTGTTGGAGACAAAACGATGTCATTGTTGATTTCCTGATATTAGATTCCGGAAAGCAGTAGACAACTTAAATTGATAAGTTGCATCAGATAATGATCTACAAGAATCTGTATACTTAGAAAGCTTGGAAGAAAACTTCTTCGTTAAACGCTACTACAAGATTGCAGCATTTTTAGTACATCCCTGCGTGTAAAGTATTGTAGATGATACATAAAGTGTTCTGTACTGGCCAAAATGAGAAAGATAGCTGAAGTTAAAGTTCTTTTTTAACTTCATACACTAAAAGTGGACACCCTAAAATATCTGATACTGTTGACAGATTGTGAAATTATTTCAGTGGTGTTTGTGTATGTAGAATAAAGACATCATGATGTCTGATTACTGATAGCTGTGTCGTTTTCCTCCAAGATAGCAAGATGCGCTAATAAAGTGCGCAGTAGAATCTATGCACGCATCCACCCGCTTGGCTCATTTAGTGCCCAATGTGTTGTGCAAACCGTGAACCACTGTCCAAGGTCACCATCAGGGCCAGTCCTGTCGTGGTGAACATTTGGTCCTAGTGTGAAAGAGGCATAAGATGCTATCTACCAACCTTATCAGCCATATCTCAAAGAATGTTACTTAATTCTTTAAACAATATAATGATATCTTTCACAAAGGTGCATATCAAAGACGGACAACACATTGAACACCACAAAAATTATTTGGATCTTCTAAGTAATCTTTTAGTGAAAAAGAAAAGTATTATAATTTTTGTGGGATTTCCCGCTTTCTCTCTCTTATATATATATATATATATATATATATATATATATATATATATATATATATATATATATATATATATATATATATATATATATATATATATATATATATATATATTATATATATATATATATGTGTGTGTGTGTGTGTGTGTGTGTGTGTGTGTGTATGTGTGTGTAAGGTAAAGTAAACTAGATCCGGAAACTAATGTAAGTATTTTGTATAAAACCCCAGAGACGGCCTAAGAAAATTCTCAGGAGTTTTCAAATCTTAAGTAAAGGGAAAAACACCCCGCGTCCCTTTGTTTTCCCCTTTGTAACCCCAAACCTGAATTGACCACTGGGTCTACAGTTTATGTCCTCAGAGAAGGGGGTCTAACTAATTGTAAATCTGTTGCCCCAACGGCCAATTTAGGAAATTCCCAAACAAAAAAGTGATTCATGCTATCGGAAGCAGATTTTTCCCAGAGATTTTCCCAAAGTTTTTGACTGAAATGCAGACCCAGGTGTTATGACCCTTTTACTTATAACTTCATGTTAGCTGACCCTTCAGTTTGTCCTGTACCTATAATGAAGGGGGAACCTGTCCTCCGTTCTGTTAATAAAGGTCTTTTACTAAAACGGTGTCATTTTTATAGGCCGTAACTGCAACTACCCATTGTGAAGTCCGTCCTACAACACACACACACACACACACATATATATATATATATATGTGTGTGTGTGTGTGTCTTTAGCTGTGCCTAGTCCTTAATATTGTCCTATAAATTGTGTGTTAGTAGTCTAATAACTTGCTTTCTTTACACATTTCTTAAGAGAAACGTATTTTCAATAAAGTGTTAAAAGGCATTATGCAAACTCTTAAACAGGCATGAAAATACCATTCACTATGTATAAAATTAGATTTATAAAATTTAATAATGAAAGTCAATGTGTGTCTTTGCCATCTTATTGCATTTATTACTAATCAGTTCCTTTACTGTGATGTATCTAGGTAAATACATATTCAGGGAAGGTAATAATTGCTAATCTGTAAAATGATATAAGGTGTTATCCATATTTAAAAAATAGCATGAAATTAGTGTATATGCACAATTATATATTATTTATCACGAGAAATTATTGTTATTTTTTGACTAGTATAACATTTTACAAATTTAATATCATGTATGAGGAGTTTAAAAGCGTTTTGCACGTAATTTACTGCCTAACCGATTATGTCTTCTACTGGGTGTGTTATGAGGTGATTTAGATCTATATAAAATGCGTTTATTACAAGTACAACTGTTATAAACATTTAAATAAAAGTTTCTAATACAAATCTGACCTCGCGTTAAGACATAATCAAGTGGGCAGAAAATAAAGTGTAAAACGCTTGTAAGGATTCCTGAGATACATTAGATGCGTTATGCATGATCACAGGTGCGCACTTTTATAATTTCTTCAGTTTAGACAAATTTGTGTAAATAAGACAGAGGTCAAATAGAAAATAATATGTAGACTCTAATTAAAGCAAAGTTTTATTTATTTTAGTTGCATAAAACTTTTGGAATTCCTTTGTTATAATATATATTTCTGGAGCTCATGATTATGTGTAAATTTCAAATATAAGATTAAAGAGGAGAAAGAAGAAAATTAAATTAGGAAAATATATTTGATTATAAAACAATTAAAATTCTTATACCCTAATTATTTTAAGTTACATAAAATATTGAATTAAAACTAAACAAAAGGCTGTTGTTTCCCAAACAATTAAATTTAGAAAACGGCCATTTAGTGTCAGTTTATATAAAATAATGCTGACAAACGGCAAGACAAAAAAAAAAACTAAAAATAAATTTAAAATAATAATGTAAAAATCATAGTTTAGTGTGGAATTCTGATGGTTTCTATCATCAATTAATGAACGGGTATTCACCAGCAGTTTTGTTAATGCTATCTATTACGACGAAGCCCAGTGGCATTGAGGTATCGCTTCGAGCTCTCACGACACAGGTCCGAGGTTCGATCCCCGGGCAGGGCAAGGTTGACTCAGCCTTTCATCCCTCAGTGGGTAGATGAACTAAGGACCAATCGTTCTTGGGAACTTAACACTGGGGGTTCCGCGTAAGATTGACACCTAACCGGAACATATGCTTCGCGTTCCAGGGCCCTTGGTAACGTAAATGGAGATTGGTAACGTATGCCCTTGCTCCCTAGGGGCTGTTGTGCTGAGGAGTTTAATTTTTAATTTTTCAAGATAACAAAAGTACCAATAAGCAAGTTAAGTTATGATTGAGTACAGATTTTTTAATGATTTTTTTCAAAGAAAAAACAAGTTAATGGAGTTATGAAATGTGTTTTCAAATATCTTTCATGGGCCGCAAATTTGACCTCGAGGGCCACATGTGTCCACAGGTTGCCAGTTGAAAACTCTTGTCATATAACCTTAAAAAATCCCTCGATTATCTGAAAAATATTACAAGTTTCATTTTTGAAATGTCCCCTCAGCCGCTTGCACGCCACATTTATAGAAAAGTATTAGAGTCTGTGACACGTGAAATAGATATTAATGACATTCGTTAACAAAGGAATCAAAATTCTTATTCACCATTAAATAAAAAAGAAGGAAATTCATATTCCAAATAAAAGTTGCAGAAGAAACGGTTTTACTAAACGCGTGCGGTGCATTAACGGCAGCCAAGATAGATGATTGTTACGTCATTACTCTAAGATAATTACGTTATTCCTGCAATTTATTACATAAATTAAGAGATGGGATACAAGAAAAAAGGAGCTCGTAATTTATGGCTCGGTTTATTTTTAGGCAATTTGACACAGAACTTGCGACGATACTTGGCGCTAAATTTCAATTAAAGTTGAAATATAGGATAAGTGTTAAAGAGGGATAGATTTTTCCGTAATATTTTATTTTGAGGAATTAATTGACATTCTCGGATAACAGTACCGTTTTTCAACTATTTGAATATAAGAACTAACATGATCAGTAATTAATTTTGATGCAGATAACTTTTCTGTGAACAATCATGCAAAGTGCTTAAAGTTTGATTATCGGTTATGTATATATATATATATATATATATATATATATATATATATATATATATATATATATATATATATATATATATGTATATATATATATATATATATATATATATATATATATATATATATATATATGTATATATATATATATATATATATATATATATATATATATATATATATATATATACATATATATGTTTATATATTATATGTAATATGGGAGAGATTCATTCAATATCACAACACAGTTTATTTCTGGTGAGATACATGAAATCCATACAACAGGCAAGCACTTTTACAACATCGTGCACATAGACAATGTCATCCTGCACACACACACACTTTTCAAGTAAGGATTTCTCAGGTAAAAAGACTACTAATAATTTCTAAGCACAATTGCTCACGTGATAAAAAATACCCATCTTTAAAGAGAACGCGCTAACTATTGGCTAAAGTAGTACAGGCAGAGGCTGAATTAAGTCTGTAGAATGACTGTAAGGAAAAATCAGAATTACCGCTCAAACCCCCAACGTACTTTATGAACAAAAGTTATTAAATTAATATTAAAATATGTAAATAAGAGATTTTAATATTACATATATATATATATATATATATATATATATATATTGTGTGTGTGTGTGTGTGTGTGTTTGTGTGTTTGTGTATGTTTGTGTGTGTTTGTATCCACATGTTACTCATATAGTTACTGAAACAGTACAAAATGCTGATAATAACATTATTTTCGTTTTTAAAAAGTAAATATTATTTACCCTATTATTATTTATAAACTACAAAAAACTTTACTTATAAACTACACAAAGTGCTATTTTTCAAAAATGCAATGAGACAATTTACCTTATGCCCTGATGACATAATATTATAATGAAACCTTAATATTTCATTGTGCACTCTTCAAAACTTCCGACATGTTCCGACATTCCGTGTGATGTATCTTTGTTTCATATAATTTTTTGCTGATTTGTATTTCTTCAAATAGTCTGTTTTTGTTTTTACTGGGTTCAGTGTGCTTACACCCAATAATTTTCTTTTCTTATTTTTTATTTATAAATTATATTATGAAACATATAATGAGACAATTAATGCAGGAAATAATATAGAAAATACTCTAATGCACAAATAATATAACATAAAAATGCATAACAATTCAAAATCTTATAGGATATGTTAATACTCTAATAAAGCTTAAAACATTTCTAATAATGCTTAAAGAATATTTAAATTATCAGCTAAATCGCATAGATGAATTACTAATGTAAATATTTACGTAATATGACACGTGAAATAATTATTAATGACATGCCTCGACAAGCCATAAAAATTCCTACTCACAGTTAGAAGAAGAAAACTAATGTCATGAAAAAAAGTTCCAGAAGAAATGGTGTTCTAAAATATTGTAATGTGTTAATGATGATTGAGATGGATCATTGTTTACAACATTACGTCTGTTTAATTACATTATTAATTACGTAAAAAGGGCAAAAAAATTAATTTATGGTTTGATATATTTCTAGACAACTTCAAAGTATAAGGCAATACATGGGGCTTAAATTTATCTTAAATTGAAATTTAGGAGGTATATTTTCTTTGGTAATCTTTCATAAAAACGAATTAATTGTTACTTTGAGGTAAGTGTTTTTCGGTGGATTTTATAAATTGAGAGGTTAACTTGTTCAGAATATTTTAATAAATAGATTGTATTTCACCTTTACAGATTAGAGTATATCATCATTAATGAAAATTATTGAAATCTAACAATGTCAGTTTGGAGAAATATAAGAAATTCTGAGAAATCCCTTTTCATGTTTATATCTTTAATTCTTTTTAAGCATTAATCATTCCTTGTAAGATTTTTCTTAGTCTTAAAACCAAGTAGGATTCAATTTTAACCACAGTATATCCAGCTGTATGCCATTAATATTATATAAACAGCTGTATTTTATAAAAGTTGAATTAATTATTAATATATTTTTTTAAATTAGTGATGTTTCAAAATTCCTGTTATTTCCCGAAATAGCTTTATTTTTATGTCAGTAAACAGATTGATAACACATAGATTTCCAGATTTAAGAGAAAGTATATAATTCATGTTCCAGGTACAAAAAACAGAGAGAAAGAGTATATAGGCGTGCCAGACCTGAATTTTGTGTAACCCGTTTTAGAATCTTTAAGCACAGTTGATAGCAGGTACCAATTTAATACAGAGACCAAGTCCACTTGAATAGCACAAGAAGATCTTGATTCACACGTTCCGAAAAACATTCAGATTGTCGTAGTGTGTTCTGGGAATCATAAGGTTACATTCTGTTTGACTTCCTCATAGAGACCATCTGTATGGAACTCTTTTGCTCCATTCTTGCAAAACTTATGTCTGTTATTCAATTTCAGACGACAGATTTTGTATTTGGGTGATGGTATTAAAACCAAATAACATAGGACATTGCATATTTAATTATTTATTGTGGGAGGAAAGATATATAATCTTCTAACCTACAGCCCCGATTTGTCCCACCTACATATATTTCTGCTTTCAGGTAACCACTAAAAGTTCGACACCCTTCAGAAGAATGGAAGAAATTAATCAAGATGGGAAATCCTTCCTGAAACCCTCAGATTTCTACTAGAAAGATTTTTGTAACTTGACTTCAAGGTATGCCAGTAGCTGATATGAGGAAAGATAATCAAATATTTGCCTTTTCTTATGACAATGTGTTTTTTCTCATTGTAATACAGTTTCCAGGTGAAATAAAATGACAAATCGTATTTTTGAAACGAGTACACCCATAATGTACATTTATGCATTCAAATATGTACACATACAGCTATATGTGTGTGCATTCACATTTATTTAGCACATACCTATTAGTTAATATTAAATAAATAACGAACCATCAGAATGTTGCACTCCTTATATGGTTATTTTCTTGTATGTCTTTAAATTTGAGGTCTAAAAGGATAATGACCAGTATAAAAAATGAAATATATAGAAATGGGATTTAGGACAATATATATGCATATATATATATGCATTAAAACTTGCAATTTTTAGTTAAATTAAAAAATGAAAACTCGTTTTTATTTCTGTATAATTTGTGTATCAAGTTTTGCAATTAGTAAAAATTTAGTCTTTAATTAAAATTTGTTTACAGAAAATTTGAAAAGAGTTTTATCTCGAAATGTTGAATCTATAAGACCTTCAAAATAAATATATTTCTAGTGTTTTTGTTAAGATTCTTTTAAAGGGGGTTCAATTCAATGAGGGTTTAAAATTACATAACTGATTATTAATTGCTTAAACCATACTTAAATTAAACTACTCGGCGCAATAGCCCCTAGGGGGCCAGGGCCTAGGGTGCCAATCTCCGTTTCCGAGGCCATAGGTCCTGGACTGCGAAGCATATGTTCCGGTTAGGTAGTCAACCTAACGCGGATCCAACAGCGTTTCGTTCTCAAGCATGCTTGATTCTCAGTTTTACTACCCACTGAAGGGATGAAAGCTTTTGGTTTTTTGGTTTTGGAGTGCTACGATATACTTTTTCAACACGAGGGCTAATGAGACCGGGACCTACTGCTTAAAGTCGATTCCGAACGGCTACAAACATCCATGCCATAGTGGGATTCGAACCCATGAACTCCGGTTGCAAAGACCAGCACCATATCCATTCGGCGATCGTTCGGCTGAAGGGATGAAAGAGTGAGTCAACCTTGCAAAGTACGGGGATCGAACCTTGGACCTGTGTAGTGGTACCTCGAAGCGCTACCCCAACGCCACTGAATTTTAAACCATACTTCCACAGGAGAATTTGATTTCAATCAAAGTAATATTACAAATATTTTGTAACAAATATAAGTCAAATTCGATTTCAAATAAATTTGTAACTAAGAAAATGTATTTTAATTTGCTATAGATATTTTGAAATGCAATTAGGGTGCGAAATATGCACTAAAACTAAATAGGATCAACATTAAAATACATATCAGACCACCAAACGTGTTAGTATAGTGCCCAAAATAAGATCTAAATCTATTCTTTAAGGGTTTTGTTCCAGATGCTTGTTACATTTCAAATGATTGATCAAAAATTTTCTGAGATATTTTCCCCACTGTATCGAACCACCGCGCTTCCTTTTCGCTTTTCTAACTCAAACCTCTACAAACCCTCTTGCTCTTTTTTATTCTCGGTCAATTCCTTGCATTTACTCGATTCTCATTTTCCATGCAAACCCGTTTTGTTTCTTTCCGAACCGAAACTGCCCGACGCCCCCGAGGCGACTCATTTCCCGCTGATCACATGGCGCGACATTTTTTTTTTTATCTCCTCCTATGTATGTGTTTATTAATTTACTTATTTCATTTCTTGAAAATTTCTCGACGGGGAAAAGCTTCTACACACACACGCGATATGAAAATTCCGCCACTTTTCGGTCAGGAACCGACGCTGAATCGATCCTAACCTCCATTGACGTCACATTCCGGGATTCGGATGACGTCACGGCACAAATGGAGTGAAGACGGGAGTTGTGGAGGGAAGGAGCAGGGCCAGCCTTGATATCAACCCGGCACTCTCTTATAAGGCATATACCCCGGTCCCTAGAGACGCCCAGTGTTGTTTCTCGCAGCCGGTTTTGTCCCCCTTTTCTTTCTTTGTCCCTTTTCTTTTATCCCAAAGGGGAAAAAAAGCAAAAGCATTTCTCATTATGTTCACTGCTCCATATTTTTTTCATGATTCCTTTAGTTGTAGCACTTACTAAAATAAATCCCTCGGACTTGTAAGCCTCACCGGCATAAGGCACCGATTGCTTCATTATGTTCTACACTGGTTTTCGTCTCCTTTCTCCTGTTTTTATCTATCGCTGAAAACTAATAACGCCAGATAGGGAGTTGCGTTTTTGCCAAATGTATGACGTTTTGTGCCTTCTTCCATTTGTTTGCGGTACATCGCATATTAATACATATCCTCCTTTTTGCCGAACGCAATGTACATTCTCTTTTTTATTGAGTTATTTTTCTCATCCAACCTGATGCATAAGAAAATGGTTTTGTTGACTTAATTTCTATGCACAATGTTAGTTTTGAAGGCAAATTTGCAACCTGATTAGGTTATAAATAAGAAATAATATAGATTTAGACCACACCGCCTTTTTTAATGCACCTAAAATTCTACACTTGATTATAAACTTATTCAACTTTACAATTTATTATTTCTTTTATCTGTTAACTTCAATTTATAACTTCAAATTTAAGCATAATTTACAATAAGAATGCATAGTCATATTCAATATGAGGCAGTATTTTACATTAATTTTTTATTCAATTGTCTAAGTTCTGAAACTTAAACTTTAATACAGATATATATCAAAATGA
Source organism: Pardosa pseudoannulata (assembly GCA_032207245.1). Taxonomy (NCBI): domain Eukaryota; kingdom Metazoa; phylum Arthropoda; class Arachnida; order Araneae; family Lycosidae; genus Pardosa; species Pardosa pseudoannulata. The sequence goes on from CM063510.1 coordinate 17,033,375, forward strand.
TGTTTTTATTGCACTTACAGATGTGCCACATGCATCAGTGAAGATAAAAATATATTTAAACTAACTTAAAGGATTGATTACTTAAGGCTCCATGGAAGTTTATTATCTATACTGAGATTCCATTTGTTTTGGAGCAATAAAATTAATTTTCAACACGAGGGTTAATTCGACCGTCGAAAGTTGATACCAGACAGCTACAAACCTCATGTCAGTAGTGGGATCCCAATCAATCGTCTAAGCTACGAAAGACAAGCCTTATTCATTCGACCATTCACTGGCAATTTATATAAGTGCTGCACTTTATAGACACTAGGAGAACATAACGCTGGTACATGATAGCGAACAAAGATGGTTCCAGGCAGCTACAAACCTTATGCCAGTAGTAGGATCCGAATTAATCGTCTTAGCTACGAAAGACAACCCTTATTCATTCTACCAACCATTAACTGGCAATTTATATATGTGCTGCACTCTATAGACACTAGGAGAACATAACGCTGGTACATGATATGGAACAAAAACGATTCTAGACAGCTGTAAACCTCATGTCAGTTGTTTAATACGAATCAATGATTTAAGCTACGAAAGACAAGCTTTATTCGTTCGACCATTAACTGGCAATTTATATATGTGCTGCACTCTATAGACAATAGGAGAAAGTAACGCTGGTACATGATAGTGAACAAAGACGATTCATAACAGCTACAAACCTCATGTCAGTAGTAGGATCCGAATCAATCGTCTAAGCTACGAAAGACAAGCCTTATTCATTCGACCATTAACTGGCAATTTATATATGTGCTGCACTCTATAGACACGAAGTGAACACAACGCTGGTACATGATAGTAAACATTATTCCATCTAAAATATTTATAGTACACCATTTTCAAAGAAATTTCACTTTATGCTTTGCTATCATTAAAGAATGCATAAGAAATCCATATTTATATACTCTTTTTTCATGGTTCACTCGGTTTTTAAGAGCCTAAAATGTAATTAGGTCTATACCGGGAAGAGAATTGCTTTTATCCCGGGATAAGCTAAACGCTAGAAAATGAGAAACCCTGTTATCAACTGAAGGCTTGATGCAATTAATTTTCAACTTTAAGTGCAGTGCTTATCTAAAGTTCTCCATTGCCTTGATATATTACGCGTTTAGTGTCTTTCACTTCACATCATCTATTTAGTCCTAAAACTCTTTAAGAACCTGCTTCTACCATTATTTAATTTATAACTTCTTGAACGACTTCTCTGGTCTTGGTGCGACATGTACAGTCCTTCAACAAACCTGTTATTGGAAGGAAAATTAGTTTAATCTAATTTTTTTACTGCTTAGAATTATTTGCTTGACACATACATTCTATGAAAATAGTACAAGATAATGATACGATCCTTTTATCTTATTTAAATATTCAAAAATAAAGAACATAAATATTCTGTATTATATTTCAATATACTTGAATAAACACCCTTTTTGCTAATTTAGGTATAAAAGGAAATACAGAGTAGCATCAAAATGGCTATCAGTGTTCGTGCATCGTGATAACATCCAGGTATCAAATTATCTATACTTATATTTAAAAGTACTCATAGATGAATTTTTGTAATAACCATCGTAATATTTCTCCAGTATACATGCAATTAGCAACTTTCATACTAAACAAATTTAATGAATCAAAATTTCCCTGAATAGAGATAATATACATTCAATAGTACATTCTATTTAGGAATATGATAAAAAATGTAAAGAAGGAAAATGCTTCTAATTTTTTAAAAGTTAATACTAAGAACTTAGACAAATATTCGATACAACTTGTTTTGTTAATACTGTACTTTTTTTTTATGTAAGAAAATGAAAAAAAAGAGAGAAGGAATATATGCTTATGATAAAAACAACTGAAATACAAGAAAAACAATCAAGGTACCATAATTAAAAAAATTAAGAGTGAAAGTATTCTTTTTGATAAGTTTAATCTAATATAAAAGCTACATGTTTGATTTTCCTGTTGCGTTAACAACAGTATGAACTAATATCTCCATGTAGTTAATAGCTCTTAAATTGTATTTGAATACTACTAGAACTTAATTTTTTGTATCAATAGTACAAATCGGTTTGTTATTATGTCAAAGTATTTACCAGTTTGAATCCAGTGTTGACATGCGTGATCATTGTCTTAACAGAGTTTATCTATACCCATATGAGACCATCAACTAGATACAGCTGTACATGAGGTACATCAGATTAAGTAATCATCCATTCATCCATTCATCTTCAACAGTCCTATGGATGTGCTGGCGAATCTAGATGAAGACGCAGCTTTGTACTTTGAAGTCACCTAAGTTACTCAACTGGATCTCCGGATGAAAATACCTATGCATAACAAGAGGATTTCATTCATCGTTTACTGACAGCTGTTGATGCCCCAGAATTGAGACCTGGAGCATCTCCAATTCAGTGTTGTACGTCTCTGTAATGAAATGACTCTACTAAACTGCAGATATTTTTCACATTATTTATTCGTCTATACATCTGACGGAGATACGACTTTTTCGAATTACGCATATTAAGTCAGCGTCGTGTAACAATCATGAGCGAAAACCGAAATTTTATTGCTACCTTGAAAATGCTGTCTGTAAATAATCCCGACTGTGGATTACTATATGTTATTAAATGAATTTGTGTTGTGATAGCTCCCTATTTTGTCAGCAGAAACTGATTTAACAGCATCTTCTGATCTTGTATATTTTATATAAACGGTTCCTGAGCAGCGGTTCCTCAGTCGGCAAATGCAACGCTCTGGTAACTGGAGGGTTGTGGGTTCGAAGATCCGCCGTGTTTGTTAAAGGTGACTGGGGCACGTAAAATGTGTTCGTGGTCTCCATGTCCTCCAAGTTCTCAATCAATACCTCTGGAGATGGCAGTGCAAGCCTATGAGTCTTCTGCTTAAACCCCTGGTTCTAAATTGCGAGAACCCACTTCAGCTTAAGTCGTACTTCCTTCAAAACGAAAGGCGTACCCCCTTGCCTTAATACGAGTAGCCTCCGGCTTAATCGTGCTTGGTTAGACTAAGTAGCATATACAATAACAACAACATATAAACGGTTCCGATCTTACTTTGATGGGCTGCATTTTTCTGTAACAGTTTTTCTAGATTTTCAGATTATGTATGTATAAAAATACAAAATTTAGTATAATCTTGTAATGTGACACTCGTTCGCTATGAAATTTATTTTATACCTTTACTGCTTTATCTAACAAGAAAAAATGACATAAAATAAATTAATAAAGGAAGCTATTTTACCCATATAATATTTAAGCTAATGAATACTTTCAGCTAAACTCCTACATCCCCTCATCCTAATGTGTAGTAGAGTATGAGGCTGTTTTTATTTCGCTTCCATAAAGTGCAAAATTAAAAATTATAGGGAACCGATAAACACGCTTAATTGACTCCTCGCTGTAACGTGCGCCAGCATCGATTCTCTCGGCTTATCTTCCTAAATGCATCCGATAAGCAATTCTGCCTCGAAATTCAAACGACGTTTTAAACAATATGTCGGACGGGACATTCCGGTGGCGTGTCTGGAATATATTATCATGAGCGAAATATGCGAGAGAGCGAGAACGTTTTGTGGGGAAAGGAGGGGATAGAATCGCCCTGTTTTCTTGGTTTTTGAAGGATTTATTTTCTTTAATAAATATTCAAAAGGAGGTAGAATAACTCGGTATATATTTCCTCCTCTTTCCCGGGATTTTGAGTGATAGACATCATATTTTTGAATGCAAGTTCGTCTAAGTAATGGGCAAGCTGCAAGTTTTCCCAGAAGCTGTATTGGAACCTTATTTATATCCATGGGAAGGGAGAGTAATTTGGGAAATTTTGATTTTCGGAGTACTGTATAATGATCACTAGAGTAAGTTATACACATTGTAGTCATAGAAATGATCAGTTAATGTTATCACTTAATAATGTAAGATACTAGCTTTTGGTATGAAGTTTAAGTGTTTAAATACTAAAGAAGGGACTTACCCTTTTAGATTCGACTTTAAGAAGTAAGTCGCGGCATACATTAGCCCTTCTGTAAAAATAATGTGACATTGGCCTAGTGTTTGAGAATGAAGAAATTAAAACTATTTAAAAAACACATGGACAAATATATATTGATTAAATGATTTTATACGAAGATCCGGAGAACCATCTTTGGTGCTGTCTTTAAAAATAACAATTGGAGAAAAAGATATAATTTTGAATTATATAAGATCTTTAACAGTGATGATGTTATCAAATCTATAAAGCTGAATAGAATGAGATGGGCAGGACATGTAATGAGAATGAGCACAGAACGAACAACTTTGAAGGTTTTTAATGCACTCCCTTCCAATAAAAGACCAAAAGGAAGGCCTAAGAAACGGTGGAAAGACTGTGGATGAAGATTTTGCCATCTTAAAGGTAAAGAACTGGAGATCAATTGCTGGGAGAAGGGCAAATTGGGAACAGCTTCTAAGGAAGGCCCAGGCCCACAAAGGGCTGTCGTGCCAATGCTGATGATGAAATAATTTTATATAATAAATGCCTAAGGAATACAACTAGAATACAACTTATCATTTGTAGATATCGAAGACTCCTCTGGATTTTGCGTAGGCCTCGCAAATATGGTGACGCTTTTCCCTTTTCTCGTGTCGCTCTAAAAAATGTCTATCCCGCAAGCGGCCGATACCAGCAGCATTCACCCGCTTCGCTCCTGTGGCAACAACCTTGTCCTCTAAAAAATCAGACTGCCCCCGGAGAAAAAACAGGGGTCAGAATTCCGCCAAACCAACGGGCCCTTCTATTGGTTGGGAGAAATCTGAAGTTCCTTCTAGTTCAAACCGGTCCTGTTCTCTATGTCTTTGAAGAGAGCTTACGAGAAGGGGTAAAAAAAAGCTGAACCGAATGTAACTTATTGTTACACCCTCGGTTCCAAAAAATGGAAATCAATCAACCAAGATAGCCATGTGGTTTAGTTGACAGTCTTCATAAATATTCCTAATGACTGTATGGCAAATTAATAGGGATATCTTATACTTTAAAGAAGTGAACTGATTTGTAATCAAACATCTAGATACCATCTACAAGCATTAGTAGGTTAGACAAGTAATTTGTACAAAGTTGTCTATGCAACCATTCAAACAATAATATGACGAACTTCCACCTCAAAACCATTCATGACACATTCATAAAAGAACTCCGCATTAAATTTAGTACCTCAGTATATTAGATAAAAATCTCATTTTTATGTATTTGTAAACGTCTTCCATGAAACTCGGAAGTTCAAGCAAAAACTATTATAGCTGACTACTGCCATGCAAACATTTAGAACTTAACGTAAAATTTTCTGTCAGAAGATTTTTTCGATAACGTAAGTAAACAATGGTTTGTACCTATCTAGCTATATTTTATAAAGTCTGCACCTGTGCGTCTCTTTCATCTGTGTATTCCTATACTAAACTGATTGTTTCATCAAGTTTATCACAATCCGTTATCCTGAATGCACAGACACACACACACACACACACACACACAACACATATATATATATATATATATATATATATATACATATATATATATATACATATATATATATATACATATATATATATATATATATATATATATATATATATATATATATATATATATATATATATATATATATATATATATATATATATATATATATATATATATATATATATATATATATATATATATATATATATATATATATATATATATATATATATATATATATATATATATATATATATATATATATATATATATATATATATATATATATATATATATATATATATCAGTGGCGTGCGGTCCATATGTGCAGGGTGTGCACTGCACACCCTGGCAAAATTATGAGGGACAATCATTTTCTACACCTATGTCTACCTATCTTTATATGGTATATAATAAATATTATACATAATGTATTCAAATATTATGTTGATTTGCTTGCTTGTATTCCCGCATTGCGTGCGGGATATATATATATATATATATATATATATATATATATATATATATATATATATATATATATATATATATATATATATATATATATATATATATATATATATATATATATATATATATATATATATATATATATATATATATATATATATATATACATACACAGATGTGTTTACTCTGCCTGAATGTAAATAATTCTTTCTTAAAATTAGAGAAGAAAAATATAAGAAAACTTTACGTGTTGTCTGTCGTCAAATTTTATTCATCCTAATACAGTACATTTACAGTAGCTAAAAGTTTTATTCAACACACTTAGAATTACAGAAGAACAATAATATTTAAACATACTTATTTTAGACTTCTGGGAAATAATAAAATATTACTAGTAAATGTTTCCTCATTAACTCTAATTACCTCTCTACTTGGTAAGGTACGTAATTCATATTTATTTCTGGAAGATACTGAAACACTAAAAACACTGTTTCTTATATTTAGAAAAATTTGCTAAATCAAACTTTTCCAATTTTTGAACCTGGTTCTAAAAAACCTAAAAAATAAATTATTGAAATATTATATTTCTTTGTAATTATGTATTGCACATTTTAGAATGTGTATTAGTTTAGAATTATGTATTGCACATGTTCACCCTATTACTAACACCTTATCACCTTGTACTGAACATGAAATTGCCATAAGGTTTTCATTAATTTTTCCCTTCTTCTCATAAACTAGATCCATGAAATTTTGTATGTTGATGTGTTTTAGAGGACAATTTATTAATCATTTATAAAAAGTATACCATTATAGATAAGTTAATAACATCTGTTTAATTTATAAAAGTACATAAATTCCAAAATCTGCCGCAATGTATAGGTTAAACTTTAATTGTTTGCCCATAACTCTAAATCAAAATTTGTATAGAAATGTTTGCTCGAGAAAATGCAATTTTTTCCTAACAAAGACAAAAAATAGAAAGCTATACATGCAACTTGAAAGCAATTCTTCTATGTAGCAAAAAAGTAAAACAAACTAAAATGTAAAGAAAAAGATTTTCCACCACTAAACAATTAAATAAAAATGTTCTGAAAATAAATCCAATGGAATCAATTGTTTTGAAGATTTTTTTATTGTTACATAATTTCTACTGTAAAAACTATGGAAATATGCATAAAAATTCTGAAATTTAAAAGTTTCACAGAATCAATTCGTAAAATTTTTACGTACATTACTATAGTTCATATTGTAAGTATTAAAAATAGTTGTTTACCAATAACAATAAATCAAAATTACCTATAAAATACTGTATAGAAATGTTTAACCATGGACATGCAATTTTTTTCTTGATAAAGACAAAAAATAGAAAGCTCTACATGTAATTTGAAAGCAATTCTTCTATGTAGCAAAAAAGTAAAACGAACTAAAAAGTAAACTAAAATATTTTCCGCCACTAAACATTTAAATGAAAATGTTCTGAAAATGAATCCAATGGAATCCAATGGATAGTTTTGACAACTTTTTACTGTTATGTAATTTCTACTCACAACTATGTAACTGTACAAACTACGAAAATATGCATAAAAAGTTTGCTAATTTAAAATTTTCGCATAATTAATTCGAAAAATTTCTATTCACAGTATTACAGTTCGTATTGTAGGAATTAGAATACTTGTTTACCAATAACAATACATCAAAATTACCTCTAAAATATTGTATAGAAATCTTTAGCCATGAACATGCAATTTTTTTCCTAATAAAGACAAAAAATAGAAAGCTTTACATGTAGTTTGAAAGAAATTCTTCTATGTAGCAAAAAAGTAAAACGAACTGAAGAGTAAACAAAAAGATTTTGCACCACTAAACATTTAAATGAAAATGTTCTGAAAATGAATTCAATGGAATTGATGGTTTTGGCAATTTTATTATTGTTGCATAAATTTTACTGTATAAACTACGAAAATATGCATAAAAATTTTGCAAATTTAAAATTTTCACAGAATCAATTCGTAAAATTTCTATTCACCTAGCTCATATGGTAGGCTATTATAGTTCATATGGTAGCCATTCCGTAGACAGAAAAACCATTAAAACCTTCGCTTTCATAAGAGTAATTTTCAGTACATTGTAATTTAATTTCCTTAAACAAAATTTTTATAAAATTGTATACATGGAATATGATAGTTTCAACAATAAATCTATCATAAAATGGTTTATGTAATCTTGACTGTGACTTCAGTATTTTAAAGCAAAAATACACGTTGAAGGTTGTATATTTAACCTTATAGATTGAAGTACGTGGCTCTTTTTACTTTTCCATAACCACACGCATGGGATTACTAAAACTGGATTATCAAGTTTCAAGTGGAGTACTTCATTATCAAATTTCAACACTAGTAGACGGAGTAAAAATATCTAAATTAAAATAAGGAAACATGATATTGCTCAAAAAATGCAACTGTGAAAGAAAACTAGTAAATTGTTTGAGGGCATTAATAATTAAATTAAAGCACACGATGACAGTTTTTAATATTATATGCCTATTTTGGTTTTTAAAGTCTCGAAATTTTAAAATAAAAAAATGATTAAGAATATTTAACGTAGAATATAACCGAAATTTTTTTAGCTTTAGCCCTTCAAGCATGTTTTTCAAATTTATTTTAGTATTTTGTGCTCCCTTGAAATTAGATCCTTAAAACTTCATATTAATAATAAATGTCTCTTTATTGAATGAATGTCTTGGAATTTTTACAACATTGTAATAATGATATAATTACAGAAGTCTATGACTTAATAACTAACAATATATATGTTGACTTTTATATATAACTAGCATATAGCCCGTCATATGAAGGTATCAGTAAATTTTTTTATTTTCAAGAATTGTAAAGTACCCTATGAGGCAGGTAAAAGAAATGGTTTGTTTTTTGGATGAGAATTATCTGGTACACGCTCAATAGTTTGTTTATCTTTACTGACCACATGTTAGTTGACAACTTTAATTTATTTTGTCATATTACGTGATAGGATGGACAGCAGAGGTTTTATTATTGACAATGATTATTTGGTGGTATATATATGAATGATGTCCAAAATTTAGCGAATTAAATTGCAAATGGTGTGGTTATGTATAAAAAAACACCAACGAACACACTTCTTAACCCTCTAAGCGGTTCGCACGTACAATTCCGCCAAACCGATGAGGATTTCCAAACATACAATTTTCGACCTCCAAAAACGCTCCGAAAATGGATGTAATGTATATTTTTGACAGTGCTTTTTTCCCATGGAGTTTTGCGGTAGGGGGGTCAGGTCAATTGTTTAGGAACTGCACCCCTCTTTCACTGACATTTCTTGAGGGATGCACCCCTACCCCCTGAGGAACAAAGATTCTGATAGCTTTTCATGGATTTGTAAATCTCTCTTTAGAAGTATTTCGTTTAAAGTAACAGGTGTATATCTAATTGCACCCCTTAAATATCCTGTTAAAAATATAAATAAGTCTCTCAAAGAGTATTTTTTTGTACTTTTAGAATCCATTATTTCTTATATGATATTCGAGATTTGACGAGATTTATGTGTATTGAAATTTAACAATCTATAATATCTATTTATATATCTATATATAACCGGAAGTAAAGGGACAATAACGAGGGTGGGTTTCCCGTATTCCATTGTAGTCGACAAAGGGTGAAGGAAAAAATCATAGAACTCTTTGGCCACTGACACAGTAAACCTTTAGCGTATTTTTTGGAGAATTTTTTCCTCGATGTGTTCCACTAGGAGGGTTAATTTTCAAAGATATATAACTTAAATGCTAGATAATTATTAGTGCATGAAATAGTCTCCTAAACTTTTATGAAAAGAATTTGTTGTTACCTCCGGTGATAAAATTTTCATTGCAACTAAAAATAATCGATGACTCAATTTAAAATTATCTGAATTAAAAAAATAAATTTAAAATTTTATTTATTGTTATTCCTACATAATTCTTTGGGTATGGTTTTGTTTTTTTGGGAGCGATATGGTCTACTTTTTTTGTAACATGAGAGCTAATGAGACCGGGACCTACTGCTTAGAGCCGATTCCGAAGAGCTACGAACGTCCATGCCACAGTGGGATAGTTTTTTCAATCTTTCCTTATTTTATATAATAGAGTTCTGTCTAGTTGTTTTTGTGATTAAATTTAAATTTATATTTAATAAAGAATTATTTATTCATTTATATTTTACTTAGAAATTTAAGTTTGCAAATATTGTTGAATGTAAAATTTTTATCAGGGTTAACTATTAAGTTATAATTATTGAAATAAATTAGTTCGTTATCGTACAATTTAAGGTAATCAGGAGACTTGCTTTACTTAATTTTTGAAGTATCAAAACTGAATAAAACTTGTTCAGGCTGAGCGTCCATACTGCTGAGCTAATGCTATTAGGCTTAATTTATTATTGGTTATTATTAGAGATCTAATGCTTAAAGTCTAATCAACGTGGCATCGAACATAAAATTCAGTAGCTAGATTTTATCCTGTGTAATTCACTGAAACCAAACAATGCTATATTTATTAAATATCTTTAGACGATATTATTTTGTAATAGGATGAATTTGTTGACACTCTTAAATTTTTCTACAAAAAGTAAACTTAAGGACATTAAGATGCACTTCTTTCCAATGAAGGATCAAAATTATTAAAATTCTAAGTGAAAAACAAGCATTTATTACTAGATGCCTTGTATGCATCATAATACAGACAATGTGATTATTAGATTGTTACAATTTATTGACTGCTGAAGCCGGCAAATTTCATTGTAATAATACAATAAAATTTGTAGTTTTGTGATGCTATCCCTATAAAGGCATCAAGGGATCAATTCTGTTAGTCAGCAACTTAATAGTTTAAGTTTTAAGAATTTTGCAATTTTAAAGTGTAATATCGATAAAAAAATTATATTGAGTCAATTGTCTGAAAAATTCAGTTGATATTTCATAAATGTGTAAAAAAGATATAAGGTATTCACTAATTTCAAATTCATTTGATGTAAACTTAGAAACATTAATGAGTTAAACAGTGATATCTCAGAACGTAGAATTTTGAAGCTGTGATTTATAAAACTAGGTTGTTGATATAATATATTAATTTTACAACATTTTTAAGAAAGACCGAAAGATGGTTTTGAGTAATAGTGACTTATGTACCTAATTTAATGCAAATTTTTTTTGTTCCCTAATAAATGAAAAAATTATGTTAAAATGTGAAAACTATGAAAAAATGTAAAAAAATAAATGTGAAAACTATGTAATGTGTATAAAAATTGTGTTCAGTAGTTAAAGAATGCTTAATTTAGGAATTATATAAACATTGTTATGACTACAGTTAATACTGCTTTCTTTATTTTCATCATTTATATTTTTGTTCATGAAATACCTGTGACAGAGAACCTAGTGGAAACTTGGTAATATACCCGATCGAATAAGGTAAACTAGTCACTTGCAGATATTATAAAGTAAAGAGAAAATTTTTTACTCAAATATTCACTATATGCTGCAAAATACTTTAAATATCTATAAATATAAAGTCAAGAACTTCCTCAAGATCACGATTACTTTTAAGAACTATGCTCAGATGTAGAAAGCTTAATACATTACAAATGAAAAGAAAAATTAATTCTTGGGTCAGGTATTCGAAAATATATATCTTATAAATTCTTGAGCACAATGTATTCAAAAATCGAAATTAGGCTGCCTTAAGTAATAATTAATAATTTTTAATACTAACAAAGATCAAACAAATGTATTGCAAATCATAAGTCAAAACGTTTTTTGTTTAAGATTTTAAGGTAATAAAAATTAGTTTACTTACAATATCATGTAAATTTTTTTTAAAATTCCGAACCATTTAATTACTAACTATCGAATTTTTTTAAACTGGATAGAAGTTAAAAATGCAAATATCAAAGAAAAGAGAAAGTTAATATGCCTTTTGGGTCATACAGAAATTTAACAACTCTCTGAAGCGAAACAAGAATATAATTTCTATTTTTATAAATCAAGAAAAAAATAAGCACTAGGAAATTACTTAAATTTTATTTTTCATATAATAAAATTCAACTCTACTAAATATTTTTATTTATATATATTTATTACTATTCAATTTCTGCTACAGTTTAATGCACACTTTCCCTAGGGCTTATTTGCTAGATATTTATAGGTGATGAAACAATGGATTTTACATTTATGTTCAATTAATTTCAAAATATGTGAAACATCATATATTTATAGTCAGTTCTTTAAAAATATTATTTTGAGCTGTATTATTTTAAAGTAAAGTGTTATTTTTCTAGTTGTTTTAATTCATTTATAGAATCAAATATAATCCAAATTATATTTTTAGCTCAAACATAAAACTATACTGCCTGGTTGACCCCGTAGTTAAATAAATATCCAAGCTTCTTATGGATGTAGATATCATAATTTTTAATACTATTAAACATCAAACATATTGCAAATTTTAAGCCAAAATGTCTTTTGTTGAAGATTCTTAGGTAATAAAAACTAGTATACTTGCAATATCATATAATTTTTTTCTTAAAATTCAGAAGCATTTAATTAATAACTATCGAAATTTTTGAAACTGGATAGAAGTTAAAAATGCAAATATCAATGAAAAGAAAAAGTTAATAGGATTTTTGAGTCACACAGAAATTTAACAACTGTCTGACACGAAACGAGAATATAATTCCTATTTTTATAAATCAAGAAAAAATAAGTACTAAGAAATTACTTAAATTTTACTTTTAATATAATAAAATTGTACTCTACTATATATTTTTATTTACATATTTTTATTATCATTCAATTTATGCTATATTTTAATGCACCTTTTTCTTAGGGCTTATTTGTTAGAATAGAAATTTCTGGGTGATAAAACAATGGATTTTACTTTTATGTTCAGTTAATCTTAAAATATGTGAAACGTCATATATTTATAGTCAGTTCTTTAAAAAAGTTATTTTGAGCTGTATTATTTTAAAGTGTTATCTTTGCATTTGTTTAGTTCATTTCTACAATCAAATATAATCCAAATTATATTTTTAGCTCAACCATAAAACTACACTGCCAGGTCAAATCCATGGTTAAATAAATACCCAGGCTTCTTATGGATGTAGATATAATATTTAATGCTATTAAAAATCAAACATATTGCAAATTTTAAGTCAAAACGTCTTTTGTTCCAGATTTAAGGTAATAAAAAATTAATTTACTTACATTATCATACAATTTTTTTAAAAATTCCAAAGCATTAAATTAATAACTATCGAAATTTTTGAAACTGGATAGAAGTTAAAAATGCAAATATCTATGAAAAGAAAAAGTTAATAGGATTTTTGAGTGACACAGAAATTTAACAACTGTCTGACACGAAACGAGAATATAATTCTTATTTTTATAAATCAAGAAAAAATAAGTACTAGGAAATAACTTAAATTTTATTTTTAATATAATAAAATTGTACTCTACTAAATATTTTTATTTACATATTTTTATTATCATTCAATTTATGCTATATTTTAATGCGCCTTTTTCTTAGGGCTTATTTGTTAGAAATTTCTGGGTGATAAAACAATGGATTTTACTTTTATGTTCAATTAATCTTAAAATATGTGAAACATCATATATTTATAGTCAGTTCTTTAAAAAAGTTATTTTGAGCTGTATTATTTTAAAGTGTTATTTTTGCATTTGTTTAGTTCATTTCTATAATCAAATATAATCCAAATTATATTTTTAGCTCAACCATAAAACTACACTGCCAGGTCAAATCCCTGGTTAAATAAATACCCAGGCTTCTTATGGATGTAGATATAATATTTAATGCTATTAAAAATCAAACATATTGCACATTTTAAGTCAAAATGTCTTTTGTTCCAGATTTAAGGTAATAAAAAATTAGTTTACTTACATTATCATACAATTATTTTTAAATTCCAAAGCATTTAATTAATAACTGTCGAAATATTTGAAACTGGATAGAAGTTAAAAATACAAATATGTATGAAAAGAAAAAGTTAATATGACTTTTGAGTCACACAGAAATATAACCACTCTCTGACGTGAAACAAAAATATACCTTCTTTTTTATTTATCAAGAAAAAATAAGCACTAGGAACTTACTTAACTTTTATTTTTAATATAATAAAATTGTACTCTACTAAATATTTTATTTATATATTTTTATTATCATTCAATTTCGGCTACACTTTAATAAGCACTTTTCTTAGGACTTATTTATTAGAAATTTCTGGGTGATGAAAAAATGGATTTTATTTTTATGTTCAATTAATTGCAAAATATGTGAAACAACAAATATTTATAGTCAGTTTATAAAAATGTTATTTTGAGCTGTATTATTTTAAAGTAAATTGTTATTTTTGCATTTGTTTTAATTCATTTATATAATCAAATATAATCCAAATTATATTTTTAGCTCAACCATAAAACTATACAAACAGGTTGACCCCATGGTTAAATAAATACCCAGGCTTCTTACTGGTGTAGATATCCTAATTTTTAATATTATTAAAGATCAAACATAGTGTTGCAAATTTTAAATCAAAACGTCTTTTGTTTAAGATTGTAAGGGAATAAAAAATTAGTTTACTTGCGTTATCATATAAATTTTTCTTAAAACTCAGGAGCATTTAATTAATAACTTATCGAATTTTTTGAAACTAGATAGAAGTTAAAAATACAAATATCAAAGAAAAAAGAAAGTTAATATGACTTTTGAGTCACACAGAAATTTAACAACTCTCTGACACGAAACAAGAATATAATTTATATTTTTATAAATAAAAAAAAATAAATAAATAAGTACTAGGAAATTACTTAAATTTTATTTTTAATATAGTAAAATTGTACTCTACTAAATATTTTATTTGCATATTTTTATTATAATTCAATTTCTGCTATATTTCAATGAGCACTTTTCTTAGGACTTATTTATTAGAATATTTCTGAGCAATGAAAAACAATAAATTGTACTTTACGTTCAATTAATTGTAAAATATAAGAAAAATTATATATTTATAGTCAGCTTTTTTTAAAATGGTATTTCGAGCTGTATTATTTAAAATTAAAGCGTTATCTTTGCATTTGTTTTAATTCATTTATCTAATCAAATATAATCCAATTTATATTTTTAGCTCAAACATAAAACTATACTGCCAAGTCAACCCCATGTTTAAATAAACACCGAGGCTTCTTACGGATGTGATATCATAATTTTTAATACTATTAAAGATCAAACATATTGCAAATTTTAAGACAAAACGTCTTTTGTTCAAGTTTGTAAGGTAATAAAAAATTAGTTTACTTGCGTTATCGTTTAAATTTTTCTTAAAATTCAGAAGCATTTAATTAATAACTAACGAAATTTTTGAAACTGTATAGACGTTAAAAAAGCAAATAACAATAAAAAGAAAAGGTTATTATGATTTTTAGAGTCACACAGAAATTTAACAACTCTCTGATGCGAAACCAGAATATAATTTCTATTTTTATAAATCAAGAAAAAATAAGCACTAAAAATTACATAAATTTTATTTTTAATATAATAAAATTGTACTCTACTAAATATTTTTATTATCATTCAATTTATGCTACATTTTAATGCATACTTTTCTTAGGGCTTATTTCTTAGAAATTTCTGGACGATGGAAAAATAAATTTTACTTTTAAGTACAGTTAATCACAATATATGTGAAACATAAAGTAAAGTGTTATTTTTGCATTTGTTTTAATTCATTTATGTAATCAAATGTAAGACAAATTATATTTTTAACTCAAACATAAAATTATACTTCCAGGTCAACCCTATGTTTAAATAAACACCCAGGCTTCTTACGGATGTAGATATCATAAAAACCTTAGAAATCTGACTTCTTTCTAAGATCGTCCATCATATTCTCTTTCCATTACACATGAAAGTTTCAGCTTTCGTGTAACCAAGGCAACGC
This sequence comes from Pardosa pseudoannulata, assembly GCA_032207245.1. Classification (NCBI taxonomy): domain Eukaryota; kingdom Metazoa; phylum Arthropoda; class Arachnida; order Araneae; family Lycosidae; genus Pardosa; species Pardosa pseudoannulata. The sequence continues at coordinate 17,049,421 of CM063510.1, forward strand.
TTAAAAGACTTACGGTATCCTGGCACCATTTTAAAATGCAGGAATATGCGCATTATTGTTGGCCTTCTTACATTTTTTTTTATTTTAAATCTCTTTCTTTATAGTTATCTTCCCACGAGGGAGTTTACACTCTTTCTTTTCTTTGATATATTAACTGTCTTAGATTTGGTGCAGAGGGAGTATCGTATAGATTTAAACCTCCACATGAACCGAAATATTGTACAACCTTATCTAAACCAAAAAATCTAAAAAAAGTTGGATTCAAATGTCGTTAAATTATATAAGCATAATTAGTTTATAAAATAAACATATATGAAAAAAAAAATATATATATATATATATATATATATATATATATATATATATATATATATATATATATATATATATATATATATATATATATATATATATATATATATATATATATATATATATATATATATATATATATACATATTTATATACATATATATATACATACATATATATATATATATATACATGTATATATACATATATATACATATATATATATATATATATATATATATATATATATATATATATATATATATATATATATATATATATATATATATATATATATATATATATATATATATATATATATATATATATATATATATATATATATATATATATATACATATATATATACATATATATATATATATATATATATATACATATATATATATATATATATATATATATATAGATTATAATATAATAGATAATATATATATATATACATATATATATATATATATATATATATATACATTATAATATATATATATACATATATATATATAAATAATAAATATATATATATATATACATATATATACATATATATATAGCATATATATATACATATATATATATATATATATATATATATATATATATATATATATATATATATATATATATATATATATATATATATATATATATATATATATATATATATATATATATATATATATATATATATATATATATATATATATATATATATATATATATATATATATATATATATATACTGCTGGACAAGGAGAAGCCTAATCAGATAGCAGTAATTACGATGCAGTCGGCCCACATTGAAGAGAACGGCACAAGTCGGATTAAAACTTTATTTTAGAGCTGCTAAAAAGGACATCTTTACTGGTGAATGACAGACAAGAGAAAGACACAAAAATCACTTTGTTCGAACAAAGGTGTACCCAAGAGCGAACGCAGATAGAATTTTCCCAAGGGATAAGAAATTTAGTCAGCGAATTAAACTATTAAGATCATGAGAAAACCAAGTCATTTGCCTGCGACAGCTGGAAAACGTGTTCAATGGACAGAAAAATTACATCTATTATACAGAAACTTTGGGAAATGTATTGAAAGAATTTTTAGTAGAGGACACTCATTTGATTAAGACATTTAGAGCCTGGGGAAAAGATTTTAAAGAATGAGAAAGGGAGAGATTAAGTTTTTAAGGAAATATTAAAGTGAAATAATTTTGATATATTACATATATATGATAGGATATTGTGTTAAAAAGCATGTTTATGAGATTAAACATTACTATTTTAAAAAAATCAAGTAAATATATTTATTTTATTAGATTATAAATTTGTCTTTTATTTTATTCAATTTTCTTCCCATGCCTAATTTTAACATTTTTACTACTGAGATGTTGGTAATTTGACTGCTCATCGATGATTCCATTTATTCTACATTATGTGCTTATGCTTCCACGTAACCATAGAAACAAATAAATGACTTATGACACTCTGGAGAAATTCCAAATATTAGAAATCTGAGCTGCTGGCTTATGTTTTTGTCTGAGAGAAATAACCTTGTTCCAGAGTTATGCTCCAATTATGCTTACCTTAATCGAGAAAATGAGTACGTAATGATTTGTAACTAGAAATTAGAGTCGAGATTAATCTAGAACAATTTTTTTCCTAATTTCTAAACGACGAAATGAGACAGTTCTTATCTTACGATAATAATTATACTTGGTTCTGTCTTATTGTCATAATTCATATGCTGTCTATTTGATGGTTAATTTTTCTCTTGAAAGAGAAATTCAATGATTAATTTATTTTCTAGGTTTTGTTAACAGCATGGCTAGATTAATTTTATGTTTTTTCTTTTGAAAACAAATAAACTAAAAATGGCAGTTGTAAGAAAAGGTACTAGGATCTATCATCATTAATGTACATTGTTTAATGTAAATAAAGTTAAGTGAAAGTAAGATTAAAATATCTTTAAAATGATGAAATTATGTGTATCATAAAGATAAAATTGAATATTAAAGGATTAGAAAGTAGTAATTAGTGTCGAGAATGATCCAGAAATTATTTTCTCTTGATTTATGAAAGATGAAATTAGAGAACACTTAATATTCCAATAGTACTTATAAATGTTTATTATTTACTATCCCAATTGACGTGTTGTATAATTTTCTTTTAAAATACTAATTCGGTAATTTAAAAAAGAAAACAAAAAAGTAAAGAATGTAATTGAAAAGAATAACTTAGTAATTATGTAATTTAAGTGAACCATACTAACAAATTAATTAGTCTTGACTTTGGACGAAATCTGAATTTCAGAAATCTGTTCGCATTTGTTTATATTTTTAAACGACAGGAATAGTTATTCCAGTGCAGGTTGGATAATGTTTATGTGAATGGTAAAAGGGACTTTGAAACGATGACAAAAGGCATAAGAAAGAAGAATATTACAAAAAAGGACGAGAAGCAGTTACTTCACCATTAAGTATGTCAATTGATTTATTAATAAATTTTCTCCATTACTCAGTTTAAATCACCTTTACAATTTTAAATAGTTTTAATTACAAAACGATGATTTCATTACCCATGGAAATTTAACAGACGGCTATGTACAGAATGTGTCTCACACAAAAATTGGATTGTTGGACCAAGAAAGCCAGGGAGGTTATTTTCTCTAAGTGTTAGTCCATATATAAATGTATACCGAATACTTTAGGGTTCAATAAAAAGTAACAACTTAAAGAAAAATTGTGTTTTTTAATTCAAACATTTTGTTAATTATGGGACACCCTTCAGTAAAGAAAGCATTAAGTACTTCACTTCCAGTTCAAGTATCGCCGAATGATGACCGGATGGTTAGGTCGCTGATTTTCAGTTCGTGGGTTTCAACCCCAATGTGGCATGATTGTTTGTAGCTATTTAGAATCCACTTTAATTCTTTTTATCCTGACGGTACTTATAAGTACGGCTTCAATCAAACACCTATATATTCTTAACAAAACCGTTTTTCCTGACGGACAAGAACGATGCAGTTCCTACAGCAGAAAAGAAATGACAGCACCAATCAGGAATCCTTTTTATTCGCATATTAGGGATTTTATAATTCGTTTGCTGCATTCGAAGGTCATTTTGTGGTAGAGTTGATACACGTGTTGTTCAATTGAGTAAATTTAGTGGTTTATTACCAGTTATTTGGTACTATTATTTTTTAGAGACTTCTATACTTCGCTGGTAAGCATTTCATTTGTTTTATTCATAATTTAATGTTTTATTTCTTATCATAGAGTCAAAAATATATGTTGCTAATAGAAAATACCAGTTGCAAAATTAACTACTAAAATACAGCAAAAATTGATTTTCTTTTTTATATGATTATTCCCCATTAAAACTTATCTAATGATGCAAAAATGCAGTATGAAAGTTGATGGTAAATTAATCAGGTTATAAAGGGTCAAGTATGATCGATATTGTATTGAAACGTTACTTGTTTTTTTCCTTTCAAGTAATATAATTTTTAAAAAATAACATAAAAATATACACCATATTAAAAGTGAAATGTTCTAATTCACAGTCTAAATTTTCCACTCTGTGTAATAGATCCTGAATTTTTATATAAAACTGAAGTAAGATGAGCTACTTATTCTTCAAACTTAAACTATAATATTACGTTTTATTGTTGAAACATAACATTACTTTGCAATAAAACTAGATGTTAGTAAGCAGGTGAAAATAAAAGAACAGTATTTATATGCTATAGGTTGAAAATAATTTTTTCATAGTAACGCAAATTTAGTTTCCAGAATAAAAATTACGCAGCTTCTATTACGCAGCGACATAAAATTTAGTTTTTATTTTATATATTTTCAAATTTATTTTGCTGGTAGATAGATTTTCATTTTTTTATTTTTTCATATTTTTCTTTTCATAAAAATATATTTCTTCATATAAATAAATACTTTATAAAGTTAAAAATAAAGTTTATATATAAAGTTAAAGATAAAATTTTAAAAGTTTTATTCTAAACAGGGCTGATTATTTTATTTTACATTGAATCCAGAATCGACTATTGTAGTAAAAATTTTTCATCTCAACTTTTAAGGTATCGATATATAATATGCTAGAAACATTTGTCAAAATTTAGTTATAAATTTAGAAATACGTAAAAATATACAAAACAAGAAAAAAATTAAAAATTAAAAACAAAATATAAAATATAAAATATAAAATATAAAATATAAAATATAAAATATAAAATATAAAATATAAAATATAAAATATAAAATATAAAATATAAAATATAAAATATAAAATATAAAATATAAATATAAAATATTAAATATAAACTATAAACTATAAAATGTAAAATATAAAACATAAAACATAAAATATAAAATATAAAATGTAAAATGTATTTTATTTTTTATATTTTATATAAAATACATATATATATATAAAATATAAAATATAAAATATAAATATAAAACATAAAATATAAAAGATAAAAGATAAAATTAAAAGAAAAAGAAAAAAGAAAAAGATGAAATTGTTAAATTAGTGGTTTTTTAAACTTATCTCGTGTTTGTTAATTACCTATCTAGCTTCTATATTCAAAATGCAGTCCCAATATTTAGTAAACAAGGCCCAAAAGGCTGCAAAAAAACTTTTTTAATAAAAAAAACCCAAAATTCTTTCACATATTTCGTAGAGTTAAATTTTCTAATATGGCTCTGCTAATCCACTTATTTTCTTTCGGCATATCAAGTATTTTTTTCCCCCGAACACCTGAAAAATTAAGGAATGCCATTTTATTATTCACAGCTGGTCATATTTGTTCTCCATTACACACGCTATCCCTCTTGCTTTTACGTAACTATGGCAACGGGGAAAAGAGAGAATTATGACATCTTGGATTCAATCCAAACTCCTGTGACTTCGCGAAGATGTTTTATTAATTTTTTAAATTTTTTTTTATCCTTTTACTCTTTACTCATCGTGGCCGGAAATAGCCGTATTTGTATTGAATATTAAGATAAAAAAGTGGCATATGGTATAAAGTTTTCTAAGGATTAGAATCTGTAAATCTATTGGAAGGTAGGAATTTACAATTTTAAGGTGTATAAAAAGGTCAATTAATATAATATATGGTGTTAACTTTCTGTATAGGAAATGATAAGAAATAAACATCAAGGCAATTATCAGATTATATAACAACTTCCGTATATGAAATGATAAGAATATATCGTTAGGCAATTATTAGATTATACAATGACAATTTTCTATATAGGAAATGATAAGAATTAAACATTACAGTAATTGTCAGATTATTTAACAACATTCCATATAGGAAATGTTAAGAATTAAACATTACGATAATTATCCTATTGTATAATCCAACTTTCCGTATTGGAAATGATAAGAGTTGAACATTACGGTAATTATTAGATTAAAAAATAAATTAATAAACAGCAGCGTTCATCTATTTTTATTTCACTTTATAAATTGTAAACTGATAAATATTTATTTTTAGTAAGAATTTTTAAATCCGAATGTACTTTAGAATTCTGTTGTATGGGGTGGGGTAAATTTCTATAACTGATAGGTTATGTAAATTTATGCTTTTAGAGAATAAAAATATCTGTAAATCTACTACAACTTTCAGCATTGCCTTACATAGTTAATATTTAGATGATTAGTGAATAGATTCATCATGCAGTTAATATATTCAAATGCTGAGTCAAATATAGACAAATAAATAAATAAATAAATATATATATATATATATATATAAATCATATTAAAAATATTGATAAAACACAAATGTAATTTACTTTATTTCAAGTTATCTATACCAATATTATAAAGAAGTAAAATGTGTTTGTGAGGTAATCTCTAAAGAATGTGGGAGGGGTAATCTTTAGAACTATTGAAACGATTCTAAAAATTATTTTACTAATAGAAAGTTACACTACCCTGTAATGTAAGCTATATTTTGTTTATCTAAAAGCAATTTTCCAGTTTAAAATCTCAGTAGTTATAAATTAAGTCGGGATATCAGCGGAAATTGAATTCTGTATTACATTCGTTTACCAAATGTAGGATATACCTGAAAATAATGTACTACTAGAAATAAATGATCAGTAGATGAAAAAAAATCAGCAACACAATATATTTAGCCTCTGTATTTAAATCCTAATAAAGTTTTCTACGATGACAAAAAATTTAGAAGTCTTAGTGTGCATAATAGTACACTTAAAGATTAAGTGTACTTATTAGTACATACCTGGCTCCTACGATTAAGTCATATTAACACTTTCTATATTAAAAATAAATCTGTAATTTTAAGGTAAACTTACAGTACGTATTTGTACACTCAATGTAATTATTAGTACATTTATAGACTTAAAGTTCATATTAATATAAACTTTAAATTTATTTATTAGTATACGTCAAACTTTTATATTTAAGCCATAATAACATTTTCTATGTTATTAGTCTATGTTAAAAAAATAACATTTAAGCACATTTATTTGTACACTTAAAGTACTTATTAGTACAATTAAGTTTTAAGTGTATTCTTAGTATACATATAGCTCCTATATTGAAGCCATAATTTCTGTGTTTAAAAATGAAAATGTTAAAGTATTTGTTTTTACACTTAAATTACATATAGTACACTTAATTAAATAAGTTAACAAACTAAGATTAAGTGTATTTAATAGTACACACCTAGATCATCTATTTATTCCCGAATAACCTTTTCTGTGTTAAAAATATATTTGGTACCTTTAAGTATATTTATTAGTATACATTTTTACTGTTGGGTTGAAAATGAATTAAAAATTTTAAGGTAAACATAAGTGCACTGATAGTACTGTACTTGAAAAAAAATATATATATAGATATATGTATATATATAGATATATATATATATATATATATATATATATATATATATATATATATATATATATACACATATACATATATATATACATATATATACATATATATACATATATATATATATATATATATATATATATGTATATATAAATATGTATATATATATATGTATATATATATATATATATATATATAAATATATATATATATATATATATATATATATATATATATATATATATATATATATATATATATATATATATATATATATATATATATATATATATATATATATATATATATATATATATACCTATACATATATATATGCATATATATATATATATATATATATATACATATATATATATATATATATACATAGACATATATATATATACATATATATATATATATATATATACATATATATATATATATATATATATATATATACATATATATATACATATACATACATACATACATACACACATACATACACACATATATATGTGCATACGCTGAAAGAGAGCAAGTTAGCATGTATCACAGAATTTAAGTTAAATATGTTTATTGAAATTGGAACAAATCTGCGCAGTTATGTAAGTGCAATATTTAATCTATGAATAACGGGATCTAAATA
>CM063510.1:17067295-17074795 GCA_032207245.1 Pardosa pseudoannulata
CCTATCTAACTCCCAATCTTAAAGTTATTCAAGATCCTTTCATCAAGCTGTTTTGACTGAAATTCAAGAATAAATTTGAAATTTTGATCAAAAATTCAGTGTAAAATACCACCATATTTTGTTTAAGAAAAGCATCTGTGGATTTATCGTAGAAAATCGATACAAATGACTCTATAATGTGCAAATTCTTTATACATTTTTTAGCGCTATTCTATCTGCGTTTTCTGCTTCAGTGAAATACACTATGTTCGCTTCTGCAGGAAATATAAGAATGTAAAGGGAAGCAAATGGTATGGTATTCGTGATGTTGGAAAGATAATTCTTATGCAATTTAGTTAATATACTTTTGTTCGAGCGTAAAAACATTTTATAAGACAATAAGAAGCAACTGATAACACATTTTTAAAAGAATAAACTATTTATATTATGTATGAAATGTGAAAAAAAAGTTAAAAGTAGTTTTATACATACATATGCATTCACACATATGTGTAGGTTAGATTTTGAAACATGAATTGAGGTCAGTTTGAACAGAATTTGTGCGTACTCATTAATGTCACCGTATAATGTGTAATCAAGTTGGTAGGTTGGTTACAAACCGGAGAAGTTGCACTTGAAGGCAAAAACCTGAATGATCTCGAGAAATTTGGAAGGGAAATCCTCTTACAGGACTCATCAGCTGTTTGACCTCACAGGAAGAGTTGACAACAGTACTCCCTAGGTCAAGTCCTCTAGTACTGGATTTGCTAACACTGGTAATGCATGAGTCTAAGAGTCTTTGTTGGTATGACAGTTATAAATAGATAATTAAGGGTATGGGGGAAAAAAGGTGAGAAAATGCTTGAGTTTAGGCGAAAAAAAAATAAGAAAAAAATGTGATAAAATGAAGGATCAGCTTTAAAAAACATGAGCTCTAAAAAGCGAGATAAGCTAATTAATTAAATTGCTAGTACATAACACACAATAAGAATGGGAAAAATACAGTAATTAATTAATTTTTATAAACAGCAACTCTTGTTGCTGTTTATATATTGGCTTTGCATCGGCGAGGTGACGTCACAACTTGGGTACTGTAGGAAATTCATAGCCCACTAGTACTATACTAGATGGCGCCACTGAGAATATTTTTGTAATCCCGCTTGGACGGAGAGATCGAATGTAAGCTTCGAAGCGAAAGGATGGACGATAAGCTCTCCCCCTGTACCAAAGCCTGTAAATAGCACTTGTAAATAAAAGCAGCAAAGCGAACCCGTTGGATGTCCATTGTGTAATTAAGGTAAAAAACAACCATGAAACCCAGACAAAAACACTACTGGACCACCAAATTGAAATAATATGCATAGGTACTATAAATCCCATATGCTCTCAAGAATAATACAAACTCTGTCTTTTAGTCGAACACTGCTCAATGCCATTTACAACTATTTATTTTAATAGAAAATTTAATATGTATACTATTCAATATATACTACAAATATGTAATGTACAAAGTATATTTTAAAACTCATACCTAAAATACACAAAATTATTTTTAAAAAAAATTAAAACACAACTTGAAACTGGAATGAAGAAGCTGAATTTCACCAGGAGCATGCAAAGTTGTTTTTTTATCAAGGTTTTTGGAGGTTCTTCTTTTTATTGTGCATTTACATTATCTTTATGGCACCTTCTCTTCTTCCTATATCTCTATTCTTTAATTGGTTGGTTGGTGTCGTGTCCATTTATAAATCACGTGACTTCTCATTGAATGATGGTGACCTCTCCCTTGAGAGGCTGGACTTCTAAAACAAGGTCCTCATAATTTAAGATTGGGTACCAAGAAAAAAAAAACTTGCTTGCTCCAGATGTATTATTCGAGAACTTCAGGGATATTGTAATCATGATCCCGGTCCTCCATTAATACACAGAATATTTGTAAAAATTCAATATTCTATACTATATATTAATACCAAAATGTACGAAAGTAAATACAGAACAAAAACGTGTTGAATATAATATTGATACGGTAATTGTTACTACTCAAACTTAGTTTTATTGAGTAACAATTCCACTAGGGAACATTCAATTCAAAAACGTGATTTTAAACTCGGCCTCTTGTCCAGTAGTCCTCCAACTTTTTGAGGTCGTAACAAATTTATAATTCTACGAACAAATGAGGGTGAATTTTATGCAAGTTTTAAAGAAATGTGTTATAATAATATGAAATAATACAAAAAAGTAGATACTAAAGAAATAATGAAAACGAAAAAGTTTAGTTTTGTGTATGCCAATTTGCAACCTCATATTACACATAGCCACAAAGAGTAATCTTCATTTTAAGTCTTTATGAAACCAGAATATAAATTAGAATTTAAATAAACCATTGAATATAAAATAGGCCACAGTTTTTCTCTCTTACAAGTATTTGCATTTAATTTTTGATTACTCTTTATGGATTTCTTTGAAAATATGTTTCATTTAAAATATTTGATAATTTTCTCTGGGTGTATATAAAAATTTAATAAAAATTTTTAAATTTTAAAATATTTGAATATGATGTTTATTTTATGAAGGATTTTTTTTAAAGTATTCGAATAATTTGATTTCACAGTGAAAAATAAAGTATTTAAAAAATTTGTCATTGATCTAGACATTTGTGTTTATTTTAACCAAAATTCCGTTTTGGCAAAAACATCAAATCCAAAATAATAATTCAAAGTCTTTGCTTTTACAGTGAGTACCTAGTCTTTGCTTTTACAGCGAAATATAAAATGTTTAGAAAATGTACCATCGTTTTAATGTCATCGGTACAGCAAAGCTTACAAAGGAAAATCTTACAGAACAATCTTACAAAAGATAATCTTTCAAGATTGTATTTTATATTACTCATACTAGCTTTAAAGAAATTTTAAAGATAAATTTTATGAATGATATTTACTAAATATATTTACTAAATATTTAAGCATTATAATAATAGAAATTTCTCCTAAAAACTAAATCAATCGAAATTACACATGCTAAAGGAGACTTTAAGTTTAATATAGAAATATCTTTTATCTGGTAAACATAATGTCCTGTAGAATTTAATAGACTCATTTTAAATTACTCTCATTATATTTTAATTCAACCGGAATTTATTTTTATCTTCTTAACAATGATAAATTTGTGAAATAATAAGGCTAAAAAGGACAACATAAGTATCTCATAAATGACTCTTTCCGAATGACTCGAATTCAAATGTTAATGTATAATTATTTGAATATGCCTAGACATGCGTTTGCCTCAAATCGCACGAATGAAAAAAAATGAAACTAAGGTATTTTATACCGTATTTTGTGGGCCACCTGATAACGTCTAGGCCATTCTAGGTCGTCTATCGCCTTTTTAGTCCAATCTGTCTCAGGTTTTTGGTGCGGCATTCCCCCTTGTTTGGTTCGATGCCAGATTTTTGTTTGTTTCCCTGACAACGCCGCTCGTAAACAAAATTTGTCGGCATTTTGTCTACGCAGAGCGCATATCTCTGAAGGAAAGATTCCACGTTTATGGATAATTTCAATTCGGCTAAAACGGATAATGAAAACTCGCACTATTACTGTGACCTTGGTTAAGATGAACTATTTTAAAGACCTACTCTAACTTCGTTTAAGTAATTGATATGATTGGGTAGTAAAATATGTTTCTTCTTACAGTAAGTTAATAGATTTAAAGTTCACTACAAAATAGTAGTATATGTAAATTTCTTTACCATCTTAACGCCTTATTATATGTAGAACTGTGTACCTTGAAAAGGTCAGTTTACTATTTCTTTTCCCCGATAAAGTGTGCGAGTTTCTTATCTGGTTGTGAAAAATTTTCAACTGATTTCTTTTGCTTAAGTTTGTCATATTATTAGGCGTTTAATCTGTTGAAAAATATTTTGATATCATACAAGAAACAAATTCTTTATCAGAAAAATTACATTATGAACAAAGAAGTAAATAACTATACAGTTCACTACAGAATAATATTATATGTAAATTTCTTCTCCCTTTTAACACCTTATTATACGTAAAGCTGTGTACCTTGAAAAGTTCAGTTTACTGTTCCTTTTCCCCGGTAAAGTTTGCGTTAGTTTCTTATCTGATTGCGAAAAAATTCCAACTGATTTCTGTTGCTGAAGTTTGATATAGTATTAGGCATTTAATCTGTTGAAAAATATTTCGGTATCATACGAGAAACAAATGCTTTATCGAAAACATTACAATATGAACAAAGAAGTAAATAACTGAACAGTTTACTACAGATTAGTAGTATATGTAAATTTCTTCTCCGTCTTAACACCTTATTATAGGTAAAGCTGTGTACCTTGAAAAGTTCAGTTTACTGTTCCTTTTTCCCGGTAAAGTTTGTATGAGTTTCTTATCTGATTGCGAAAAAATTCCAACTGATTTCTCTTGCTGAAGTTTGATATATTATTAGGCATTTAATCTGTTGAAAAATATTTTGATATCATACAAGAAACAAATTCTTTATCAGACAAATTACAATATGAACAAAGAAGTAAATAACTGAACAGTTTACTACAGATTAGTAGTATATGTAAATTTCTTCTCCGTCTTAAAACCTTATTATAGGTAAAGCTGTGTACCTTGAAAAGTTCAGTTTACTGTTCCTTTTCCCCGGTAAAGTTTGTGTGAGTTTCTTATCTGATTGCGAAAAAATTCCAACTGATTTCTGTTGCTGAAGTTTGATATATTATTAGGCATTTAATCTGTAGAAAAATATTTCGATATCATACGAGAAACAAATGCTTTATCGGAAACATTACAATATGAACAAAGAAGTAAATAACTGAACAGTTTACTACAGATTAGTAGTATATGTAAATTTCTTCTCGGTCTTAAAACCTTATTATAGATAAAGCTGTGTACCTTGAAAAGTTCAGTTTACTGTTCCTTTTCCATGTAAAGTTTGAGTGAGTTTCTTCTATGATTGTGAAAACATTCCAACTGATTTCTGTTGCTTAAGTTTTACATATTATTAGGCATTTAAACTGTTGTAAATACGAGAAACAAATTCTTTATTGAAAAAATTACAATTTGAACACAGAATAGCAGATTTCCACTAAATTTTAACCTAACAAATTTTGAGAAGCCTCCCCTCTTGTTCCTCATCTACTCATTTATAAAGAAAGTAGCAATTTTTCTTAGTCATGTTTTTAATCTTACTTATACAAAACAAATGAACATATCGCATAAATCATTTAGTTGTACTAACACGTTATTTTATGATCATAAATAATAACATCGAAAACAAGATTTAACTGTAACTAACCATTCCGCATAATATATTATTCATACATAAAAAAAAATTATAGCTCAAGACTGAGAACTATACGGTCAATGTATTGCACTACACGTAATTTTGAAGAATTTAATTAAATTATTTTTAAGTTAAGTTAATATAATTTTGGAATGTAAGAAGTCTGAATAAATTCAGGTTTCAGGGAATAATGAGGAGAAATCCCAATATATATATATATATAATATATATATATATATATATATATATATATATATATATATATTATATATATATATATATATATATATATATATATATATACATACAAACACATACACATACATTTATACACATATATATTTATATAGAGAGACTTACTTAGTACTACAATATATGCATTCCAATTTTGTTTCTCTAAATCGAAATGTACTCAAGTTATGCTTGCATACAGAAGCACTCAGACATGATTCTAAAAATGGTGTTTTTTGTCAGGGATGCCCAAAATGTGAAGATCCATCAAAATATAGATGTTTTTTGAACCATTTTCTTATTTGAACGATGTAGTTTTGTGAAGTATTCAAAATTATAATTAGTCAGAATAGTCAGAATTCCACCATAAATGGCTCCTATTAGATGAAGGAAAAAATGCTGTTGCATGAAATTCAAGAAATAAAAAAAGTGGAGAAAGTATATTTATATTGTTAATATATTCTCCAATAATTCATTAAGATGATATGATATCTGCTTAAATATTACAAAAATATCATGAGCAATTTCGATTTTGTAGGCTTCAGTTGTAAAATTTATATCTGGAAAAGATAATTTCAGCTAATAAAAAATCTCTATTTTGTTCTTAATTAAGATACTATGTTCACTTAAGGAGGCATAGCACCTTTGAAAACATAAAATATTCGTTTTAATATTAAAAAATTCCTCTTCTTTTAGAATAAATCTTTTGCAAATTGTTTTATAAATGCTCTACGTTTGGAAAGATTATTTTATTAGTCATTTCAAGTAGAATATTTTTAACAACGTAGGAAATATACACGAAATGAAAAAAATAAAATTCACTTTCCAATTTACAATTTTTATATGTAATTGAAGTATAATATCTGTTTTGTTTTTTAACCTTAAAACTTTAAATACACCGTAACTTTTAAGAACCTTAAAAAATACTAAACCTTAAAATATATAATACTAACCTTAAAATAGATTAAGAAATTGAAAGACTAAAAGAAATTAGTATTTATTGTGCTATAAAATAAAATATACAGCTGATAAAATTTGTGCAATTGAGGCTCAGATAAAAGAGAAAATCAAGTTCTATTTGATATTTTAATATAAAAATTTAGTTTCTAATTTACAAATTTGAAAAGTTGTTTTACAGGTAAGGAAATTTCTCTTTTTTTTTGGTGCAAGTTTTTTTTTACAAATAACTTGCTCAGTATGACAAAACTAACTTTTATAAAGTTAGAATCTTATTAAATATTTGTAAAAAATATATTATTGACAAAATAACAATTAGTTGCTATATGATATTTTAATATACAAGTAGTTTATCATTTACAAATTTCAAAAGTTGTTTTATGGGTAGGTGAATTTCTCTTTTTTTCTCCTTGGAGTAAGTAATTTTGTATTTTTTTACAAATGTATTACTCCCTATGTCAAAACTAATTTTTATAAATTTAGTATCTTATTAAAGGTTTTAAAAAGGTATTCTTAACAAACATATTTTTTATAATTTTTTAAATATTCAATTGAACACAGGATATTATAAAAGTTTTTTCCAACTCAAGCTATATGTTATATTAACTATATTTCAATACTTTTTAATATAAAATTAAATGAGATTTTAAATGAGAGTTTAATATAAATGAAATGAAATATTTTTAAGATAAACGACTTAGTAATAAATTTAAAAGTTTTTAAAAATTGAAACTGTTATAAATAAGACAATTTCACAACTGGCCAAAGCTACGTCGGATTTCTTTTGTGACGAGATTAAACAAGATTCTAAAAGAAAATCATAATAAATATATTATACACATTAAATATCTATAGTAAGTACCTTTGTAAAATGTTTAAACTGTGCTATAACATTCTTAATGCTTTTAGAAAATGCCATATCAAATATTTACAGCCGAATGCGAAAGCACTATACACAACTTTATGCTGTTCATCCATTAACGTCAGCCGCGAGTCCTATGTTAAATTTACAGCAATTTTTATCAGAACTAT
>CM063510.1:17079795-17099795 GCA_032207245.1 Pardosa pseudoannulata
GAAAATATTTCACAAGGTTAGTAGTCTTTGGGGAAGTTATGCTACTAGTAGCTTTTATAGTGTTCTGTTTGTAAAGCTAAACATGGACTTTGTGTGGTAATAGATTTTACAGCTATCTTCGTCGAGGAATAGAATATTTCAAAATGTTTGTACCATAACCTTGTGGAATATCCTTTGCCAATATCACCAATACACCAACACTATGTCATTTTTAAGATAAACAATATTAGGAGACATTTGTAACATAAGCAAGAGTTACGTGGCCGTGAATAAGTGTCAAAAGTGTCGACAAGCTACCAAATTTGGCGATATAATTGTGTCTTGTAGCTTTATGTAAATGAAAAAAATGTACTTTAAGCGAAAAGGGTTAAAATACCTAATTGTATGTGGATGCCTACTTGTTAATTTAGTTCAATTTATTAAAAATGATATAGTCTATAAGAAAGTCTGTTTAGAGCATAGAAAATGAAAGCTTTTAAAGGTTTTTGAGTTCCCCCCCCCTGTCGGGTCTTAAATTGCTTCACTGCAGTTTAGAATGCTCTCGGAATTTGGCTCTTTACTTATTATTATCATCACCAAGTGAGTTTTCTTATGGAAAATTTAGGGCTATTCAGATTGCTATAGCGTATAAAACTTTTATACACTGTTTTAAACATTTTAACTGATAGTTTTAAACTTATAGTTTATAGTCTTTATTGCGTTTTAATTTTATTTATAATGTAAGTACCCATTTTTCTGTTAAATTTCACTATG
Organism: Pardosa pseudoannulata; assembly: GCA_032207245.1. Lineage (NCBI taxonomy): Eukaryota > Metazoa > Arthropoda > Arachnida > Araneae > Lycosidae > Pardosa > Pardosa pseudoannulata. The sequence continues at coordinate 17,080,549 of CM063510.1, forward strand.
AATTAGAAAATATTAAAAAATATTCTTCATATGTTTTGTAAATTTTGTAAATTTAAAAACAATATTTGTGTAATCTGTGTATAAATTTAATGTATACAGTGTTTTATTTAAATTTTAATGCTCATAACTTAGGATTTTTATTGTATTTTATTGCAGTGATGGATGTTTATCGCCGAGATTTTTAATGGCAGGTTGGCACAATTGACTCCAAAAGTAATTACTAAGACAACAATGGGGCACCATAAACTGCATTTTCACCGTCTCAAAGCACCAAAACATAAAATTCTTGATAGTGCATTTGATAGCTACGTGATCGCTAGAATGACGCTACTCTTATCAGACGAGTGGTTGGTTGGGAGCACTATGGTCTACTTTTTTTGCAACACGAGGGCTAATGAGACCGGGACCTATGGCTTAAAGCCGACTCCGAACGGCTACGAACATCCATGCCACAGTGGGACTCGAACCCACGAACTCTGGATCCGAAGGTCAGTGCCCTAACCAATCGGCCATCTTTCGGCGTATCAGACGAGTGACATTCTAATATAATAAATTGCAACTCATCGTGCTATATCCAAGTATATGCATGTATATTCGCAGTTCTACATCTAGCTAAAATGTGTCAAGCGTTTTCTATAACTATTACTGTCATGCTGTTATTTTATAACTATGATTAATTATCATATTTACTATTTAATAATAGGTAGAAATATTGATTAATTTGGTTTGGTTAGGTTTGGAGCGCTACGGTCTACTGTTTTGCACACGAGGGTTAATGAGATAGGGACCTACTGCTTAAAGCCGATTCCGAACGGCTACGAACATACATCGCATAGTGTGATTCGAACCCACGAACTCCGGTACCGACGATCAGCACTCTAACCAATCGAACAGCGTTTCGGCGATTAACTTGGTAATCGATTCAGAAATGTGTTCTGAATTGAGGGGCAACCACTTTGAATATCATATTTAAGCATGGAATTTTTATTTAATCACTAGATTGCATAGTATTGTTTTATGAAAGAAATTTCTCATCTCAATTTACACAAAGAATAAATGACATTCCTTTTTTGAGAACAATTATTTAAAAAAAATATTTTTCTTTATGTAGCAATATTGTAAAATTTTAGACCCATAAATAATTCTTTAAATAATTCCATAAATAATTCAAAATAAATAATGAGGTAATTTATATCCAATAGAAATAATACCAATATATATTTATAATATAACATTTATATTGCTTCCGAAAATAAACTTTTAAGTTTTACTTACAAAATCAAGCTTTTAAGTTTCGTAACTATTCTGCTATATAATAAATTATAAGTACTTAGTACTTTTTACTTTAATTGATACAATGTATTTTAAGAGCCTTAAGTAGGCTTTAACAATTAATGAAAGTTATAAATTTTAATATTGTCTTGATCTCTTATCATTAATTAAGATTAATGTTATTGTATCACAGAGTAGAAAAAATTAATACTTCAATTACTTTTAACGACTATTTATCATTTGTCCAAACTGAATGAATGGATAGGAGCGGAATTTTATAAAGTATGCTTAAATGATAATTATATATCATACATACAAGTATTTATTATGGTCCAAACATAGTAAAGTGGAGCATATTGATAAAAATTCCGAGGATTAGAATATATATTTCTATAGAAAAGTATTATTTATGATTTATAGTTTAAAGATAATCTATTGAATGTTAAAGCATATAATGTGTTGAAATAAAATAAAAATATTTATAAAGGCTGTTTGTCATAAAGTGAAAAAAGAGAAAATAATTTTAGACGAAAAATAAATGTTAAAAATTTGCTATTTAACGCAATTTAAAAGATAAAAAGTATTAATAGATCATTTTAAAGATGAATCAAGACTTTTTTATATAAATCAATTAATACTTTAAACCTACTCTGCGAATTTATAGTTTAAGTATAATATACATAATTAACTATTTTACTAAGTTTTCTATGCACCTATGTATCAGTCAAGATCATCAGAAATTTCTTATGAAATAAAGAACTTCGAAAATTTATGCGATTACAGTTTGTGTTCTTTTCACTTTTTCGCCCATGTATTTAGTTTAAAAAACAATATTTCTTTTTTGAATTGTCTCATAAAACACGGTAATAATTAACAGTTAGTCCCTTACTACTCTGAACTACAGTCTCTTGAAGCATTTTATTTAAATGCATCACATCCGATTTTCCCATTTGTTTTTTACATTTGTTACCGTGTATCTAACTCATGGCCGTTGTAGTCAATTTAGCACTTTCTTTGCAGTGTTTCAAACAAGCCGTTAACTTCAGTTCATAAAGCATTCTATAATTGAAACATCATAAGAGACTTGGTTGTAATTAATTTGAATTCAAAAACGTTTATTCCAGATTTTTTTTTTATCTTTAGGTACCATCTGGTATATAACAAGAAACTATTCGATTATCATTTAATTTCAACCTTATTCTAGTAGATAGGAATAATGTGCTTCGGAATTTCAAAAAGTTCAATTTTCTAATACATCCAATTCTCGTGTAGACAGCTTCTGTCTCATAAAGTTACATCACTGTATTCAACAACATTCGTAAGATAACCTGAGTATTAAATGATTCACAGACATCTAGTCCAATTTCGAATAGTGTTTCCATTCATCCATGAGAAGTAAAAAAGATAGAATGTGCAATACCAAGTGGAAATAATTCTGATAAATATGTAATGAACTGCGTTTCCATGACTTGACGAAGCGTTAAGGCAAGTTTCAACAAAACTAACCATTTTTCCCAGTGATCCAGCGAACTTGTATTACTTCACTCAACGATTATTTGAAAGCAGTTTTTATATTTGCTATTTTTTGATGCAGTTATTTTAGCATGTATTGTGGTTACTTATATCTTTATTGGGTCATGTACATATAATTTATGCTGAGATTTGATTTGGGCTCTAATTGTAGTTAGACTTTCTGTCTCTAAAATGTTTATAAATTACTTTGAAATAAAACTAAAAATTTGAGCTATTTATATCTGCTATTTTTCTGAAACAGTAGTTTGAGCACTCTTTGTGGTTATGTATATATTTATTAGAGTCATGGAAATGTATTTTATAATCTGCTATTTGCGTTCAAACTATAATAGAACTCATTGTCTTTTAAGTAGCGGATGATCAAAAAGTCCGTATAAATTTTAAAAATTCATAATAACCGGAAACCAAAATAAAAAATGGTTTGCAGGGTTAGTTTCGCTTGGGCATGGGAATTTTTTAAACAGAAAATACAGTAACTCAAAAACAGCCGATAGATAGCTCTGGTACTAGTGACTTCATTATGCAAATGAGACTGCAAATGAGACTGTTAAATATGCAAATGAGACTGTTATAAGAATTTGTCACGTTTAAGCAAGATGGAACAACTAGTCTCACTGCTAATTCGGTCAAGGATTTCCTAATCCAGACTTTAGGGGAAGAGAAAATCATTAGAAGGCGTTTCAGGTTTCCATGGCCACTTCGGTCTCCAGATTTAACCCTGGCAGACTTTTGGTTGTGGGGATATTTGAAATCTCGGGTGTATCTATCCAGTCCATCCACTCTCTCTGAACTGAAAGATGCGATCCTCCGAGAGGTGTCTTGCGTACAATTGGACCTGCTGTACTCTGCCGTTGCTGGATTTGTGACTAGCCTGCAGTGTGTTATTCACTGTGGTGGTGGTGGTCATGTGGAACACATACTTTTGTAATAAACAATTTGGAGGCATTCTGTTTGTTATTTGCGTTTCTTTTTCTTTGACTTGTGTACATCAGTGCCCTTTATCTACTCTTTTTGAGTTATTTTTCTCTGTTTAAAAAAAATCCGATGCCCTAACTATACAAACCCTGCAAACAGTTTTTATTTTGGTTTTTTCCGGTTATTATAAATTTTTTAAATTTATACGGACTTTTTAATACCCGGTATTTAAAAATTACTTTAAATTGAAACTGAAAAAAGCATATTTTTTAGAAATATAGTATAACTATAAACTATACACTTTAGTTTTATATATTTTATGAGAAGGTAGATTTTAGATAGAATAAATATAAATGTTATATAGTAAGACTTTTGACTACTTTTGAATATATAAAATACAACTTACTTTTATTAACTTATTATGAACTTGGTTCACTCGAACGAGACATAGGTTTAACTGGATAACCACTAAAAATCTAAAATGACAACTTGAAACTGGACAGCTAAAGATTGTTCATTGTAATTTCTATATTGTTTCGGTAGGGATTAAATGTCATAACAAAAATTATAGTAATGTAACAATAAGTTACATTCGGCTCAGTTTTTTTTACCTCTTCCCGTGAGTCATCGTCAATGATTACAGTACAGGACCGGTTTGAACTAGAAAAAACTTCAGACTTCTTACAGCCAATAGAAGGGCCAGTTGGTTTGGCACGATTCTGACCCCTTGGCTCTCAGTGGACCCCTGTTTTTTTTCTCTGAGGTGGCAGTTGGATTTTTTTTAGAGGACAAGGTTGTTACCAGAGGAGAGAAGAGGGTGAAAGCTGCTGGTATCCGCTGATTGAAGGATAGATATTTTTGGAGTGACACTAGAAAGAGGAAAATCAACGTCATATTGTTTTTTTAGGGCCGACGCCGACTCTTCGATATTTACAAATAATAAGTTGATTCCAGTTGTGTTCCTTAGGCATTTAGGCATATAAATTTTTTTAATCAAGACATATGTCCATGTGTTTTTTAATGAGTTTAAATTTCTTCTTTCTCAAACACTAGGCCACCGTAACCTTATTTTTACAAGTAATCAACGATGTGCATCCGATTATTTTAAATTAAATGCGTAACTGATTTATCAGTTACGTCCCGAATATCCGAACAATATCCAGGTCACACCCTGGTACCCGAAAGAATGCTTAGAGGAATCTGTTCGGGTAGGCAAAGCAAATAATACTTTGGGTGCTTCACATTTCTACTTAAAAGCCGGCAGACATTTTATAATGTCTAAGACTGTTATACAATGCCATTAATAGATTTGAATATAAAACTGTTCATCCAAAAATTTGCTTATCATCGGGTACAACATGGCATAAAATAGAAAAAAGGTTATATATTTTTAGCATGATCCATAAAGATAGCAAAAACATGCTTTATCATTTAAAATTTTCGATTTTCTAAAACATTTACTTCCTATCACACCTGTATACTCCCTATATACATCTGTTATAGAAAAGATAACCCCTGTGTTAAATGGTTCACAGAGAACTCTTCCAATTTCGAACACTATTCCCGTTCATCCGTGAGAAGAGTGAATGTGTTATACCTAGTGAAAAAATTCTGATAAATATGTAATGTACCGCATTTTCATGACTTACCCAAGCGTTAAGCTAAGTTTCAACAAACATAACGATTTTTCTCAGTTTCAATGATCCTGAAGTGCTTTGTTCAACATTTATTCGAAAGCAGTTTTTAGGTTTGCAGACGGAGTTATTTGAGTGTCTTGTGGTTAGTTATATCTTTATTGAAGACATATAAATATGTTTTATGTTGAGATTTGATTTCTATTCAAATTGTAGTTGAACATCTAGTCTTTTAAAAATTTATTATTTACTTTAAATTTAAATTTTAAAAAACTTTTCATATTCTAGGATACGAACAATTTAGGTAATAAAAATGTATGATAAATATAAATACGAATGTAAGGAATTAATTTATAAGGAAGGGATTATAATAAATATATCATGCATAGAGTAAAAAAATGTAAAGATTAGGACTTAATAGAAATATTAATTTTTATCTTGGTAAACTACTTTAAAGCTCTGAAATAAACTTTTACATGCATGTGATGGAAGAAAATTAGTATAAGCCTATAAATGTATTTTTAAAATTATACATACATATATGCATACATACATATATATATAATTAATATATATATATATATAATATATATATGTATATGTATATATATATATATATATATATATATATATATATATATATATATATATTTTAGGGGTAATAATTTTTATATACTACATATATATATATATATATATATATATATATATATATATATATATATATATATATATATATATATATATATGTATGTATATATATATATATATATATGTATACATATATACATATATATATACATATGTATATATATATATATATATACATATATATATATACATATACATATATATACATACATACATATATACATATATATATATATATATATATATATATATATATATATATATATATATATATATATATATATTTATTTATATATATAGTTGAAATAAGTAAAAGTGGGGAGTATTGAGATATGGTGAAATTTGTTGAATCTTTACTGAATATTACATGGATATATTTGTTTAAGTAATAACTCAATTGAAATACCTTGTTAATAGTACCAATTACGCTTAAAAATGTTTTGTTTTATACCTAGGATCTTCGGATATATTCTATGGTTCTTAGTCAACTAAAGACTTTTTAGTATTTTACCGCTTTTTGCATATTTCTGAAAAGAATATTAGGTCAACTTACACAGTGTCGATATTTATTGATTTTCTTTTCTCCCTTATCGAGGTCATATAGTTAGTCCTAATAAGAAACCATCAACTGTGTGAATTTAATTTAAAAACAACATATTCACTACCGCAATTAAAAAAAATTAGTGCTGCTAGAAGAGAATTACTTACCTCATTTACTGAACAAATAAAAAAATGAGAATTATGTTTAATTTCTCAGTATATACATTTAGGAATATTAATATGATAGTTAAAAGATATATATATATATATATATATATATATATATATATATATATATATATATATATATATATATATATATATATGTATATATATATAATATGATATATATATATACATGTATATATATAATATATATATGTATATACATATTCATACATATATATACACATATATACGTATATCTATATATGCATACACACACACACACACACACACACACATATATATATATATATATATATATATATATATATATATATATATATATATATATATATATATATATATATATATATATATATATATATATATATATATATATATATATATATATATATATATATAATATATATATATACATATATATTCTAGAATAAAACTCTCTTTTTTCTCAAAGAGATTAAATTGGATTGAAATCGTTTTTCAAATCAGTAACAGGGCACCTTAGACACCTAGTATAAAGGAATGTTCCTTCAGCAGATGTGCTGGCGCCATCTAGTGGCAATATCACTGTCCCCTATTCTGCAGTTACCAATATCTGTGGTATGCGACTGACCGAAACACCCATGTTATTCCTTCACCCCTTCTCTTGAAATGGAAGAATTTCCTTTCAAGAAATTGTATAAAGCAATCGGTTAAATGATTACTGAGTTTAATATATTGATATGTTTTCACAGTAGACCCAAAATTTGACCAGAGATACTAAGGATGATATCATTTTGTAATATACATGAAATATAGTTAGCTAAATACAAATATGCACAAAAACTTCTCAAATGTCTATATTTTGCCAAAAGTATCATTTAACTATTTATTTCAAAACACATTAGGTATTTTTGCCAAATTAAAAAAAATAAATAATCATAAAATAGAGAAAATGAATTTAAATTACTGTTTATAATGGTATAATGTTTAAAAAATTGAATATCATTCATATTAAAAAAATGTAAATTGTTCATTTATTTTCTTTTTTTTCAATCAGCGGATTTTAATACCTTAAATTTTGACAAAAATTTTGTAAAAATACCAATTATTTATAATTTAATATTAAAATAATTTAGGACAGATCTACATCTATTATATACCTCTTTCTCTTTTGTCACAAGTATTATAATTTTCAATTAACTGTTCTACATTTTGCTTGAAAACATTTTTGATGTAAAATACTGCATTGTTCTTTACATGATTATGATCTAGTATATATATATATATATATATATATATATATATATATATATATATATATATATATATATATATATATATATATATATATATATATATATATAATATATATATATATATATATATATATATATATATATATATATATATATAATATATATATATATATATATATATATATATATATATATATATATATATATATATATTTATTAAAATTACAATGAAAAAAATTCTTATTGATACAAATAGTTAAAAACATTTAATTTTAATAGTATACAGGTTTCATTAAAAATCCAGTGAATCACAAAAATATCGATTTATGTCTGAAAGGAGTATGGGACGTTAACTGGAAGATCAATAAAATTTATATAGTTATTAAACTAGTTGTTATATAGTTATTAATTATAGTTATAATAGTTGTTATATAGTTATTAATTATAGTTATAATAGTTGTTATATAGTTATTATATAGTTATTAATAGTTGTTATATAGTTATAGTTGGTATGTAGTTGTTATATAGTTATTAAAATTCCAATGAAAAAATATTCATATTGATGCAAATAGTTAAAAACATTTATTTCTAATAGTATTTAGGTTCCATTAAAATTCCAGTGAATCTCCAAAATATCGATTCATGTCTGAAAAGTGTATGGGACGTTAACTGGATGATCAATGGAATTTATGAGCTATTAGGAAAAAACATTATCACTACTGTTCTTATGAAGGCTTACGTTCTCGGGAAATTCCAGTAAAAAAAACGAAGAATAACTGGATATAAAATAGTGTTTAGTTTAAAATTTATTTAATTTCCAAATTATAAACGAAAAATAATTATGTGTAAATGAGAAGTTAAATGTTTCCAACAGCTTTATTGTTTGAAGTTCATTATTTTTTAAATGCTTGATTTGTTTTGAAATTTATTAACCATATTGTTTTCATCAATTAGCAATGCCGTATTTTAAAAATAAAATTTCACGGCATTTGATGAAACAAACTCTAATTTTAAACTTTATACAATACACTCAAATTTACTTTAAATCCTTTTGAAAAATTATCTATATTCTTGCAGATAGATATAACAATGTAACCCTAAAAGTACGCATGTTTCATTGGGCAACCACTAAATGTCCAAAATATCCATCAGTCACCCCAAACGTCATTTGGATTTTGATTGGATGCTTAATGAAATCCATGTGCTTTTAGAGAAATTATTTATCATATCCCTCTGTAAAAGTGAAAATTCTCGTATATTTTGATCGTAAGCTAAAACGATAAAAATCATGTCATCAAAAACTGTACATTTGTGATTACTTTAAGGTTTGAAAAAAATACGCAAAGTCACAAATGGTTAATATTTTTTTAAAAACAGTTGGGAATTGTATTTAGACTGTTATACGTGGATAAGAGGATTTAAAATTAACAACAAATAGTTCATTTAATATCCACTGGATGTGCAAATCACGCGATCAATGTTTAAATGACATTTCAAATACAATAATTGAATGCTTAGTGGAATCTGTGAACTATTATGAGAATAATTCATCATAATTATTTCTGGAAGTGGGTTTAATTCTCGTATTATTTCAGTTTAACTTAAACAGATAAGAAATCAAGATATTACATGATATAAAAATACTTAAGTTAGTTTTAGAGATTAAAAAACGAAAAGTAACAAGAGCAGTTAATATTTTCTTACGTTCAAGTTGGAAATACATTTATACTCACAAGAATAAATGAAATAATTTATCCTAATACCACACATGATTCAATGAACATCCATTTGATGTACAAAATATCTATTTGATGTCCAAATGATATTTTGGATGTTGTTTGGATGTTCATGGTTATTTGTGTGCTATCAGAAAAAATATCATCATAACTTTTATCATATTAAGTATATCAATATAACAATGAAGAATAACTTAATCCAAAAGAGCAATTATGTTAGAATATATTGAATTATAAAGTTTGACTTACCTATAAGGTATCGCATTCCGGTTTTTAGTCTCTAATCCGTTTTTAGACATTGGGGAAGTTGTGTTTTCACTTCAACAATTCAGATACTTTTCTTTTTATTGTCCTTGATCTGTTGGTATTCCTCGTTTCTTTCAGAATTTGATAAGTCACATGATGCACATATTTTTATGCAAATAACTGACGTTTGAATATGTTTCTAGCTAGGAAAATAATAATATTGGAATATTTTAGAAAATTTCTATTTTAGTTATTTTGCCCTCTTCAAGGCTACTTGGTTTTTAACAAAAGACCAGGCAAGTCCAAAGTTTTCCTAATGCAGAATGCAAAAACTCTTTTGAAACGTTCTTTGCTTCCCATGTTCGGGAGAATAGAGAGGTGGAATTGAAAATATAATTTTATTCTTCTTCTGATTCTACTGGTTATCTGGTGAGTTCCTTTTGAAATATTCGATTAATGTTATTTTAGCTTTTTTTTCTTTATGATAGTATTACTGCTTCTTTTAGCTAAGCATACTTTATTTTTGCGAAATAATTTATCTACTGTTTGAGGAAGTTCTTTATGAAGCCTTCCTGTACCTTGTATTTTGTTGACTTTATTCACTCTTTTCAATTAAGGTAGACTTAATAGAAAGAGAAAAATATTTTTATAGCAGCAGCAATGAAGCTCGTAAAATTAAACGAGGTCAAGTGCTTAATTTTTTAAAATTACTTTTAACTCTCAAATGAATGGCAACAATGATTTTCGTAACGGCTACGAAATCAAGTGCTACAGAAAGAGAGTATGGCAGTGATATTTTTACCGCTATGAACGCTTTAATTGATTTTTCCCTTCTTAGAGAAGCTTAACAAAGTTATCTCAAATAAACTGCAACAATGATTCTCGTACAAAATACGGGATCAAGTGCTAGAAATGAGGACAACAGTAACTTCCCAAGCAGTTAGCGTTTCTTTTAACTTACGTTTTCTCAGTTACGGAGAGAAGGCTTCAAAATGGAAATTTTTTTCACTGAGGAAATTTCCTCCACAATAGATAAATACAGGTGTAATTACAAACAGTGAAGAAGAAACAGTTAAAATGTTTCTTTTATTAAAGCTAGAATATGCAGAACTGTTTAAATGTTTAAGATTTTAGAATACTATAATCGTTTTCTTCAATCTATTCAAAATCTAAGACTCTAAAAATACACTTGTATATGAAAGTATTGTATTCAGAAAAAGACTTCAGACTCGCTTTTCTTTTAAAATATACTATTCACGAAAATAGCATATAAGAATAGCGATTTCTTTGAAAATGTGTCAAAACTCTGATAGAATTTCAGTAACAATTTTATACGAAGTTTGTATAAAAAATTGCCTGTATTAACAATTGAAATAGTTTTATAAACGATTCAATGGGCTATGAATTAGCACCACAGATTGATTAAAGATATAATTTGAAAGAGATTTAAAGATATTTTATCGTTATATGGTGCAGAAAATTTTATATAGTGTTATCTAAATAGCAAATACCTATAGAATAATTCTAAATCTCTAATTCTAATATTAGTTTAATTTATGCAATTTTATAAGCTAATAGTTTTAAAAGATAAGAGATTAAAAGCTATTTTCTATGTTCGAAATACTTACGTGATTATGTCTACTTTTATAAGTGTTTAAAAATGGATACAGTTTAATATAACAGTCAGTATATTACGTATAATTATTTTTGAACGTCTGTAAAATATGCTTAATTTTCGTAAATACTTTGACAAACTTCTTCTCCCTAGCTCTAATTTTCTTTTCTAGACTTATCCTTTTAAATTTCATTTGTACTAGTGTAATCCTAGATTTCTATCGGAGAAGAATTTGCATAAGCACATGGAAGGCTTCACTTAAACTTGCTCAAAACAGTAGAGTTTGCAGAGCTAGATAGGCGAAATCTTTTTTTACGGAACGCTCAAAAATTTAGGCTAATTAACTATGAGGTAGTTGTTTATCACAAGTTTAAATGTAGTATTTGATAGTCTTCACAGTTCACTTGCTTTCAGTTAAACTACAGTTAACAGTTAATCTACCTCTAGTAATTACCAAATTTTCGATTTTTACAAACCTATTTATGTAACAATGCAGAATTTGGATAAGTACATTAAAATAATGGATTTAGATTCAGGTTTGAGGCGAACACACTGCGAAATTAGAATACTGTACTCGGATATTTCTCTCGGTTTAGAGAAAATTCAATCCAGTAATCTTTATTTCTAGTGTGCGTTAATTAAATTTGGCGTATTATTAAAATTTTCGAAGAAGATCAGTCATTCATACCTCTTGAAAAATCTCAAAGATTTTACACGATCTGGGGAAAAACACTAACTCATTTCTCGCAAACTTTTAATCCACTTTTTTAGACTTTCGATATTTACTTTTCAAATCCAAGACCTACCCACCAATAACTCTTCTTCAAAATTCCTCTTTGCGCACAGCTGATAATACTGAAAAGAGTATCACACAAAAGAAGTCAAGGGGAGACTCCCTTATTTTTCCTTCGATCAGATATCTAAAAAGTTCCTGCAGTGTTCCGAAATCTGCAGCTTTCTTCCGGGCGACGGGTTTGCGGCTCGCGAAACGCTCTCTCTAAAAAACTCCATTTTCCAGAAGTTTTTTTTCCAAAGAGCTTCTTCTCCTACCGCTTGTGAACCCGCTTGGGAACCTTTTCTTCGGGCGCAGAGGCGAATATCAGGATTCCTCCCTCATTCTCTGCGGAATTGGAGATCCACACGATGCGACGAAGGCATGTTAATGTCGGCGCGCGACACTCACGAAAAACTCCTGAAAACTCCTGACCATACCCTGAGTGGCGCCGTCTCAACACTGCCGCACCTGTACTTGGCAACGGGGTAGTCACGCACGGCAACGCCTATTGATAGGGCAATGCGGACACAAACCGACTGGTCAGTGTTAAAAGGAGAAAATGACCAGTCGGATGGTTTTTATTCATTAGAAGAGAATCGCTTTTATTCCAGTCACCGGATCATTGGGTCTTTCTTTCTTTCCTTTGGTGTTATTTGATATAAAAATCGTATAACTTGTGATAATGTTGTCTGACATATAAAAAAAAAGTAATTCGAAAAATTAGCTTGAAAATTTACTATTTTTAATCTTTTGATGTAAATTCCCATGCCTCAATGACTGGTTTACCTTTCGGTAGAAAATGTGTTACAAAATCGTTGAGGATTAGATAACTGTGTATATATGTTATACGCAGTCGGGATAACTGTATATAGCAAATTCGATTAAAAACATATTATGAAAAATTAATACAACCAGTCGGATAATTAATATTCATTAAAAAAACGATTTTATTCTCGTCACCGGATTATTGTACCAGTTTTATATCCTTTAATGTTATTTGATGTAAAAATCATATAACATGTGATAATGTGGTCCAACATATAGAAAAAAGTAATTCGAAGAATTAATTTAAAAATTTGCTATTTTAATTCATTAGTGAAAATTCCCATTCCTCTATGACTAGTTTTCCTTTTGGTACAAAATGTGTTACAAAATCGTTGAGGTAGAGTACTATTTTTAATCTTTTGATGTAAATTCCCATGCCTCAATGACAGGTTTACCTTTCGGTAGAAAATGTGTTACAAAATCGTTGAGGATTAGAGAACTGTGTATATATGTTATACACAGTCGGAATAACTGTGTAACATATTCAATTAAAAATATATTGTGAAAAATTAATACAACCAGTTAGATAATTATTATTCATTTTAAAAAAATCGATTCTATTCCCGTCACCGGATTATTGTTTTTTATTTCCTTTTATATTATTTGATGTAAAAATCGTATAACTATGTAATGTTGTCTAACATATAAAAAAGTAATTCCAAGAATTAATTTGAAAATTTACTATTTTTAATCATTAAATGAAAATTCCTATTCCTCAATGACTGGTTTTCCTTTCGGTAGAAAATGTGTTTCAAAATCGTTGAGGTTGAGATAACTGTGTATATATGTTATACACAGTCAGAATAACTGTGTATAGCATATTCAATTAAAAATATATTATGAAAAATTAATACAGCCAGTCGGATAATTATAATTCATTTAAAAAACACCGATTTTATTCCCGTAACCGGATTATTGTACCATTTTTATATCCTTTAATGTTATTTGATTTAAAAATCGTATAACGTGTGATAATGTGGTCCAACATATAGAAAAAAGTAATTCGAAGAATTAATTTAAAAATTTGCTATTTTAATTCATTAGTGAAAATTCCTATTCCTCTATGACTAGTTTTCCTTTTGGTAGAAAATGTGTTACAAAATCGTTGAGGTAGAGATAACTGTGTATATATGTTATACACAGTCGGAATAACTGTGTATAACATATTCAATTAAAAATTTATTGTTAAAAATTAATACAACCAGTCAGATAATTATTATTCATTTAAAAAAATCGATTCTATTCCAGTTACCATATTATTGTTTTTTTTATTTCCTTTTATGTTATTTGATATAAAAATCGTATAACTATATAATGTTGTCTAACATATAAAAAAGTAATTCCAAGAATTAATTTGAAAATTTACTATTTTTAATCATTAAATGAAAATTCCCATTCCTCAATGACTGGTTTTCCTTTTGGTAGAAAATGTGTTACAAAATCTTTGAGGTTGAGATAACTGTGTATATATATTATACACAGTCAGGATAACTGTGTGTAACATATTCAATTAAAAATATATTATGAAAAATTAATACAACCAGTCGGATAATTATCATTCATTACAAGAGACCCGATTTATTCCAGTCACCGGATCATTGTATCTTTTTTATTTCCTTTGACGTTATTCGATATAAAAATCGTATAACTTGTGATAATGTTGTCTAACATAAAAAAAGTAGTTCGAAGAATCAATTTTAAACTTTGCTATTTTAAATCACTAGATGGAAATTCCCAATCCTCAATGAATAGTTTTCCTTTTGGTAGAAAATGTGTTACAAAATCGTTGAGGTTCAGATAACTGTGTACATATCTCATACACAGTCGGGATAACTGTGTATAGCATATTCAATTAAAAATATATTATGAAAAATTAATACAACCAGTCAGATAATTATCATTCATCACAAGAGAGCCGATTTATTCCCGTCACCGGATAATTGTATCTTTTTAAATTCCCTTGACTTTATTTGATATAAAAATCGTATAACTTGTGATAATGTTGTCTAACATATAAAAAAGTAGTTCTAAGAATTAATTTCAAAATTTGCTATTTTAAATCATTAGATGAAAATTCCCATTCCTAGATGACTAGTTTTCCTTTTCGTAGAAAATGTGTTACAAAATCGTTGAGGTTGAGATAACTGTGTAAATATGTTATACACAATCGGTGTAACTGCGTATATCATATTCAATTAAAAATATATTCTGAAGAATTAATAAAACCAGTCGGCTAATTATTATTCATTAAAAGAGACCCGATTTTATTCCCATCACCTGATCTTTGTACCTTTTTTATTTCCTTTCATGTTATTTGATATAGTAATCGTATAACTTGTAAGTAATAATATTGTCTTACATATTTAAAAGAAGTAGTTCGAATTACTATTACGAAATTTTGCAATTTTTAATAATTAGATGAGAATTTCCATCCCTCAGTGGCTGGCTTTTCTTGTAGTAGTTTTTTGATACAAAAATTATTAAAATCGGGGTAACTCTGTATAACATATTGAAGGGAAAATATATTTTGAAAAATTAATGTAGGCAGTCGGATAGTTATTATTCATTAGAATTTAATCAATCTTATTCCCGTCCCTGGACACCTGGGTCTTTATTTCTTTCAATTTTATTTGATGTAAAAATCGTATAACTTGTGATACTGTTGTCCAATATATTAGAGTGAAAGTTGTTTGAAGAATAAATATTAAATGTTGTTATCTTTATATATTAGAAGAGAATTCCCTCTCCTGAATGATTAGTTCCCTTTTGACAGTTATTTTTTATAAAAAACGTAGTAGTTGGGATAATTTGTATAACATATTAAAAAGAAAATATGTTTAACATTAACATGAAATTTTATACTTATTTCATATTTATTTTTAATCTCAAATTTGATTTCTTATACTGTTTGAATTGCGCACACATTGTTAAACTACCTTTGAGGAGAAAAGAATTTTCTCTATCAACATCTATTAAAATTCTTATTATTGTTTCTCTACAGTTTCAAGTATTTATATATTTCATGGATGCATTAAATATTGAGATAATGTATAATATCCTTTAGATATTATGCACTATTCCTGGTTTTGTTTTATTTCATCACAACTTTTGCTTTACTTTGATGTAATTAAAGTTATCCCTAAAACATAGACAAATAAAACAGTTTCAATGATTTATAATAAGAAGATTCTACCCTTATGTTGAACCATGTCTACATAGGCTAAAATGTGATATGTAATAAGTAATAAAAAACAGCCGTAAATCAATGATTCAGAAAACGATTTATTTTATAGAACAATTGATAATTTTACAGTAACATTTGTCTATTTCTTTTACTTCTATGCCGATAAAAATTTATTCTAATTTTATTGCTAGGGTTTCACATCAGAAAAGCAGTATCACCTTTAACTTGCCGAAAAATGTATTTTAGTTTTATTGCTAGGGTTTCACATTAGAAAACTCGTATCACCTTCAACTTGCCGATAAAATTTATTCTAGTTTTACAGCTAGGGTTTCACATCAGAAAAGTAGTATCAATTTCATCTTGCCGATAAAATTTATTCTAGTTTTATTGCTAGGGATTCACAACAGAAAAGCAGTATCACCTTCAACTTGCCGATAAAATTTATTCTATTTTTATTGTTAGGTTTTCACATCAGAAAAGCAGTATCACCTTCAACTCACCGATAAAATTAATTCTACTTTTATCGCTAGGGTTTCAGATCAGAAAAGCAGTAACACTTTCTACTTGCTGATAAAATGTAATCCAGTTTTATTTCTAGGTTTTGACATCAGAAAACAGTATCACCTTCAACTTATCGATAAAATTTATTCTAGTTTTATTTCTAGGGTTTCATATCAGAAAAACAGTAACACTTTCCACTGGCTGATAAAATTTATTCTAGTTTTATTTCTAGAGTTTCACATGAGAAAAGCAGTATCACCTTAAAATTGCCGATAAATGAGACTACTTAAGAATTTAATGCCCCTTGGCAAATTTGGCGAAAATATTGGCGATATTTACTAAACACAAATGTAATCCATCCAAATATTGTATTTCTTGCTTTATCTGGCGATTTGAATTAATACACAGTGCGCCATCGTAATACAATATATACTCTTACTTAATTAAAGAAAACGACTTGGAAACCGGACATTTATATTTATGGTTAATTAATCCCTTAACAGTTTACAAATTCAACAGCTCGAAATTATTGAAAATTAGTCATAGTGAACCATTAATGGTTTGTTATATCTAATTCTTTTAAGCATTACTCACTTTTAATATATAAGAAAAGAGTTACACAAGGAGGGTTATATGCAAATGTCATATAAATTATAATAGAGATAAAGATTGTTTGCACACGATGAGATCAGGAGAGAATGTTAGGCGACCATACTTAAACCATTATCACCAAGTTGGCGAGGGAACCCAGTTCTTTATTCAAGCCATCCGGCTCTCTCTATGCATCCTATTTTTAGCTTATTAGATGTGACTAATTGTTATCGGCTTCTTATTTAATGGAATTAAATTAATTTGTAATAACAATGCCTATTTTATCGAAATATTCAAGCCATTTGCACTCGTATTCTATAGTTTCCGTTTGGATGAGCGTGAAATAAAAGTCGCCAAAAATACCGAGGGTACCTTATTCTGATGAAACACCATTGCTTGTTGACCCTAATTTTTTCCAATAATAAGTTTCTGGTTTAATGATGATTTGTCACGACCGACGTTATAACTTCTAAGACTGGAGTTTTAGATTTCAAAAGATGATTACTGAATTCTGTAATTTTTCTGTAATCTTTTCTTTTAATATATACTGATAAAAATATAATATAGGCTCATTGTTTTTAGGGAAAAATTTTCAAAAATATCATGTTTTACATTTCTAATTTACGTATTTTTTGTAAATGTGTGTAACTTTTTTAATGATATTAACCATCTACCGTATTCCTATCCACATAAACTATATATAGTTACCTTTATTTTGCGTTGGCTTTCATTTTTCCCTATAATAAATTTTCGATGTAACAACTGTCTAGCAGGAACTTTGTTACAACTTCTAAGATTATTTACCTCGTTGACATTTTATGTGGAAATCAAAGAAACCAATTGCTTTTTGAATCTTTGTAATTAAATAGGAATTATATTGATACAAAATTGAAGGACTTACTAACTTTGAATGGTTATAGAGGTAGAGGAAAATTAAGTGTAACAGAAAATTTAAGTGAATACAATACATTTCAATACTTAAATTCTTTAATATAATATGTTTTTATCAATGCATTATAAAACTAGTTCTGCTCTTATGAAATAAATTTCTCAGAAGTATTTTTATCAACCCTCTAGCTTTGTTTAGTCAAGTGTTTAAAAACTGATTAGTTTAGTCATTTTAAAAAGAATATTTTCTTATAATAACAAATAAAATATGCACGAAATAAAAATATGTAATTTACCTACCAGATAGATAAAGATATCTTTTGAAATGTTCTATTAAGAACAAAAGATGTATATCAAAGTGAAGTAAAATATCTTTTTTTTTCTATTCATAAATATATCTGATATATATAAAAAAAACTATAAACTGTTAAAAAATTAAAAATAAACAATTAACATATTTTATGCTGTAAAATAAATTGTGTTTCCTCGTATTAATGTAATTGAGGTTCACAGAGTAAATTTCAATATGTCACATGTCATTTTAATTATACATGATATGATTTTGAATCTACAATTAAAAATAAATTTGCAACTGTGCTCGAAATTATATATTCTAAATTTTAACTTTAAATATTAAGATCCAGTTTTTTTATATATGTAAATAATTTTTATTTTGCAATTTTGCCAATTCATTAATACTTTTTTAAAAAAATTGTAGATTTTTATGTTTAACAAAATTTTGTTAATTTAATATATATTAAATGAAAAATAATCACTTATAAACAATTGGAAACTTTACATTTATCTCGTGTTTAAGGGTAGTGAGACCACTTAAATGTGAATGTTTTTCAAACATTTTACACTATAACAACCCATTTTAAAATTATCAGCTACAATTAAAACAAAATTTACACATT
>CM063510.1:17102295-17117295 GCA_032207245.1 Pardosa pseudoannulata
TATAACTAATATAATAAACAAACCAAAAAAGATTAAGTTATAATCAAAGAATGTATTTCTCTTAAAATCTGAATGCTACAGTACTTTCATGATAACAGTACTTATTATAATTTGTACAAAAAAATAAATATAAAAAAATTAATATTATCTCCTGACGCAGTGAAAATAAATTGCAGAACATTTGACATTTTATATCTTTTGATGCAACTCACCAAGATATTTCCTTTTTTCTTTTTACTGATTTTATTGTTGTCTTAATACATATATATTCTCAAAAATACCGTGAAAATATTTTTTATTACAGCATTTCAAAGTAACGCATGCGTTTCATTAAACCGTTTGCTAACCATAGCTTGCGTAAGATTGTTCCAAATGTATTTTATTTCATCAAATAATTTAGTAAATAAATGTTATACTTAAGTAAAATAAGATAAAACTAAGTTTACAAATGTTATCCCGCTAGTACAAGTAGTTTGTTTTTAAGGCATTTTTATATTTCAAATACATATTTGTATTTAGATATTAAAAAAAATACAAATTTTTACAAGTTGTACCAAAATAAAATAAAAAATTAGAACTTAGGAAAAAATTAATATTAGTGTTAGTTATTAATTTTATCTAAATACACTTGTGATAAAATATTGAATAGATCAAATGTTCAAAGAGAAAGAAATCACATGAGAAAAAATGGCTTTAAAGTATTTCCGTATTAAAATCTGCAACAATTATAGTTACGACACATTATTTTAAGAATGAAATAAATTTATTAACAAGTATATACGATTTCTTTATTCAGAAATAAATATTCATCAAATATTATATATCAACAAACTTTCAAAAGATTTTATTATTTTATTTAACTTTTGTATTTTGGTAATTTTCGAATCAAATTAAATAAAAAAATTTGAGTACAATTAATAATTATATATACAGTTATAGAGGATTTGGTATATTCTATTCAAAAAGTAAACTCTGTAAGAGGTTTTGTTCCATTTACATACATTGTTCGCAAGCAAATAAAAACACACAATCAGCTATAACTATTGAAATAATAAGAATCTTTAATTATTCTCTATAAATTTATAGAGGATTTAGCTTGTTGTTTCCAAAATAAACCCTTTACATGAAAATTCATATTTAAATATATTGCATTGAATGCAAATCTTTTTAAACTATAACTCTAAAGAAAAATAGAACTTTTTTAAAATTGGTTTGATTTAAAATATGCATGCAGGCTAACTCTCACATAAATTATTCTTATATAATTCAAAATTTTCAAAGAAAACTAAGAATACTGTGCCCCTTCCTTCAACTTTAAACTCTCTGTATAGTAAAATTCTTATTTAAATGTCAAAAAATATATATAAAACTTCTGTTTTTTAACACTCTACAAAAATTTCGTTAGAAAGAAACTAGAAAAATACCGAAGAAAGAAGCATAAACTTACTGAGACTTGTGTTGCTCTTTGTGCAAATTTGAGCTTTAAAAACGTATCAGGCGAAGTAAATTTTAGTTCAGTAACAATGTTTGTAATATTTTTCTCCTATGCGGGGACATTTGCCTTTATTAGCAACGACTCTACAGTGTCGTAGATTTTGTAGACCATTTTATCATGGAAGCACCATATAGGCTGCCAATATCACTCCCTATTAAGGGACAACACAAATACATCCAAGCCTTACTCGGGAAACCCAAATCCATTGAGTTGAAACCCAATACAATATAGTAGGCTTGTTTGCAATAATGTTACCAATGTAATAACGTTTCTTACTAAAAAGCTTACCCGAACGATGGCCGATTGGTTAGGGTGCTAGCCTTCGGTACCGGAGTTCGTGGATGCGAATCCCACTGTAACATGGATGTTCTTAGCCGTTCGGAATCGGCTTTAAGCTGTAAGTCCCGGTTTCATTACCCCTCGTGTTGAAAAAAGTGGACCGTAGCACTTCAAACCAAACTAAACTTACTAAAAAAACTTTAAAATTTTGTAAACCTTTCACGGAAGTTTTTATTGCAGTGTATGTAAAATTTTATATAAAAATTGCATTAAAAATTATATTAACGCAGGCTATAATTATTTTTAAACTTACAAACGTGCTTTTTTTTAATAATCTCTCACTAAATATTAATTCCCACAATATTAAAATCTAATCAACTTTATGAATAATATATGTTTGAAATTTTTAATAAAAACTTTTTGTTAAGATACACATATTATTTCAGTGTATTTTAAGAAAATTGGGGTTAATAACCCAAATATTCAATTCTCATTTTCGCATACGGTCGAAACAGACAGTATTAATATAGGTAACCTAGTAAAAATTTAACATTTTATGAGGATTTTCAATCTGTGTGATCTATTTAATTATGCGTGAAGCAAACATTATATCAAAATAATTATTCATCTTCAACGATTATCTTTTCCCTACTCCTACATTTGAGTAAAAAATGAGCTGTCTTTTGTCGTATAATGAGCTTAAGATATTTCGCCAATTTGCCAAGCCGTGTAAAGAAATTCCGTGACGTGACTCAGCGGTCACCTACTGACTTAACGGACCCAGTCAGCAAGATCTGCGGGGCTATTCCCGGGCACTTCTCCAGCAGAGAAGACAAAAGGGGTAAAAAAGAAGGGAAGGCCTCAAAGGAAAGAGCTATAAAAAGGAACACGCAAATTGGCATCGCATCGGGGAGGATCGATTTTTAAAGTCGACGACGATCGACTGGCCTTTACCCACATATTCGCTATCGAGATTAGAATGGCATTGAGGGGAGTCTGGAATCGAATAGGAAGGTGGGACCTAATGATCAGTTTATTAAAAGAGTCGCGACGGAAAGGCTGAACTGGACCACACCACTAGTTTGGTATTTATAGTAAGAAACGGTGCGATCGTTAGGAGAGGTTACATACTATGTATTCATTCTAGCTTGTGACACCTGAAGTAATGATAATGGACAAATTTTTTTTTATAAAATTCTGTCTTAAATAAGGGTGAAGTAGAACATATCGTTAGCTTGGTATTTATAGTACGGAAATGTACGATCTTTAATGGAGGTTACGTACAATTTAATCATTCTGGCTTTAACACCTGAGCTAAAGATATTGCACACTTTGTTCCCTTTTATAAAATTTTTGTTTTAAAATTAGGGAGATTTGATCACTTTGAAGTTGATTATATTGTTAGATATTTGTATGAGAAAACGGTCTACGTTTTGCAACACTAGGGCTAATGAGACTACTGCTTAAAGCCGATTCCGAACGGCTACGAATATCCATGCCATTGTGGGATCCGAAAAGAACTCCTGTCCGAGGGCCTAACCATTCGCCATCGTTCGGCAATTATATTGTTAACCTGGTATTTATGATAAGAAAATGTGTGATCGTTAGGAGAGGTTATATACTATGTATTAGTTCTAGTTTATGACACCTGAACTAATGATAATGGACAAATTTCTTTTATAAAATTGTATATTAAATAAGGCTGAAGTAGAACATATCGGTAGCTTGGTATTTATAGTACAGAAATTTGCGATCGTTAATGGAGGTTACCTATAATTTAATCATTCTTGGTTTAACACCTGAGCTAAAGATATCGGCCATTTTGTTCCTTTTATAAATTTGTCTTTTAAAATTAGGAAGATGATAATTTGAAGTTGATTATATTTATCCTGGTATTTAGTAAGAAATTGCGATCGTTAGGAGAGGTTACATACTATGTATTCTAGCTTACACCTGAACTAACGATAATGGACGTTTTTTATAAAATTGATTCTTAAATAAGGTTGAAGTATACATATCGTTATTTGGTATTATAGTACGGAATGAGCGATCGTTAATGGAGTTACATATAATGTATTCATTCTGCTAACACGCCTGTAAATCGGACATTTTGTTTCCTTTTATAAAATTTGTCAAAATTAGGAAGATTTGATCCTTTGAAGTTGATTATATTGTTAACCTGGTATTTATGATAAGAAAATGTGTGATCGTTAGGAGAGGTTATATACTAGGTTTTAATTCTAGCTTATGACACCTGAAGTAACGATAAGGGACAAAAAGGTTTTTTTTATATAAAATGGTGTCTTAAATAAGGTTGAAGTAGAACATACCTTTAGCTTGGTATTTTTATAGTACGGAAATATGCGATCGTTAATGGAGGTTACATACACTGTAATCATCCTGACTTTAACACCTGAGATAATAATATTAGACATTTTATTTCCTTTTGTAAAATTTGTCTTTTAAAATTAGGACTATTTCATCGTTGAAGTTGATTATATTGCTAGCCTGGTATTTATACTAAGAAAATATGAGATTGTTAGGAGAGGTTACATACAATGTAAACATTCTAGCTTGTGACACCTGAACTAACGATAATGGACAAAAAGGTATATTTTATAAAATTGTGCCTTAAATAAGGTTGAAGTAGAACATACTTTTACCTTGGTATTTATAGTACGGAAATATGGGATCGTTAATGAAGGTTACATACAATGTAATCATTCTGGCTTTAACACCTAAGCTAATAATGGACATTTTATTTCGCTTTATAAAATTTGTCTTTTAAAATTAGGGAGATTTGATCGCTTTGAAGCTGATTATATTGTTAGCCTGGTATTTATAATAAGAAAAATTGAGATCGCTAGGACAGGTTATATACTAGGTTTTAATTCTAGCTTATGACACCTGAAGTAACGATAAGGGACAAAAAGGGCTTTTTTTAATATAAAATTGTGTAGGTTGAAGTAGAACATACCTTTTGCTTGGTATTTATAGTAGGGAAATATGGGATCTTTAATGAAGGTTACATACAATGTAATCATTCTGGCTTTAACACCCGAGCTAATAATATTAGACATTTTGTCTCATTTTATAAAATTTGTCTTTTAAAATTACTAAGATATGATCGCTTTGAAGTTGATTATATTACTAGCCTGTTATTTATAGTAAAAAAATTATAGTAAGAAAATTGTTAAGAGAGGTAAATACTATGTAAAATATCTTGACACTGAACTAATATAATAGACAAAAATTTTGTTTGTTTTTCTAAAATTTTCCTAAATAAGGTTGATAGCTTTCAACATATTTTAGCTTGTTATTTGATAAGAAATATAGTAAGAAGGTTACATACAATTTTTATTGTTAAGAGAGCTAATAATACTGGACATTTTATTTCGCTTTATAAAAATTTTGTTTCTTTTAGAAAAATTAGATTTGATCGCTTTGAAGCTGATTGTATTGTTAGCCTGGAATTTATAATAAGAAAAATTGATCGCTAGGAATTATAAACTAGATTTTAATTGTAGCTTATTCACCTGAGTAACGATAATCCCAAAAAGGGGTTTTTTAATATAAAATTGTATCTTAAATAGGTTGAAAGAACATAAATTTTGCTTGGTATTTAAGTAGAAATATGATCTTTAAAGAAGTTACAATAATGATCATTCTGGCAACACCCGAGTAGAATATTGACATTTTGTCTCATTTTATAAAATTTGTCTTTTAAAATTACTAAGATATGATCGCTTTGAAGTTGATTATATTACTAGCCTGTTATTTATAGTAAAAAAATTATAGTAAGAAAATGATAGTTAAGAGATAGTTTATGTAAGATGTATTTACTCTGACTTCTTACACTTGAACTAATAGATACATATTAGACATTTTGTTTGTTTTTCTAAACGTTTATCTTTCCAAATAAAGTAGATTTGATAGCTTTCAACTAGACCATATTAATAGCTTGTTATTTATGATAAGAAGATTATAGTAATTAAATAAAACTTAGACAAATTAATTGTTAAAAGTTTCTGTAAGATTTAAGCTTCTTTTAGGCAGAGAAACTGATAGTCTTAGACATTTTTCTTTTGAACAATCAGTTTTTTGCTTTCTAAGGAGAAATTGTATCTTCAATAAAGCAGTAAGCTCCATATTTGATCGAATTTACAAATATTTTCAATCACGGTACATTTTAATAAAATCAAACTAATCTAGAGCTCGATCGATTCCACGAATAATCCCCAAGAACTCTAGACATGGCTGATGATTGCCAAAATTAAAATTAATAAAAGCATTTTAATGTGAAAAAATAAAAAATGATTCTACACTCTTTTTAAGTGTTTAGTTAGAAAAATAATAGATAGTTTGAGTAGTAATAACAAAACGAGAATATTTAGATTTTTTACCTTAAGCGATAAAAGTTTATTAACTATACAAAAGTGATATTTTACCCCACTAACTAATATAACGAACATGACAATATTTTATTCTAAAACCTTTTTTGTATTGCATTTCATTAGATTATTTTTGCAAAAATCAGATTTAAGAAGATCTAATTCTATTTATATCATAATAACATTGAAATTTTAGGTATATACCTTTTTGGAATATAATTAAAAATTCAAATTATTTGCATTAAAATGTTATTTCTGACTTTGAATTAAAAGTTTTAAGCTTTTTGTACAATAAAAACTGTCATTTTATTTCATTCTTTTAAAATTTTCCTCGAATTTTTGAAAAAAAACTAAGTTTTTAAGTATAAAAAGTACTTCTAATTAACTCCTCCATAAGTAATGTATGTAGTATATCCACATGGTACATTTAACACCAATAAAACTAAAAAAGTTAATAATTAAACAATTTTCAATTCATAGAGATGGTATTCAATAAGATATTAAGTTAAATTAATATATTAAATTTTTTTGCATAAATTAAAATGATTAGTTTTTACTCTTTAAATAATAGGATTATAATAGGATATTAAAGTTTAATTTATTTTTATTTTACTTTTCACCAATGTTAATATTAATTACAGAATACAAATAAATCAATATAATAAATTTTTTTCTTTTATTTCATATTGTAACACTATTTTTTTTCCTTAAATTTGAAAAAATAAATTAATTCTAAAAAAACAATATTCCATATGTCCTCTACAAATACTCTCAACAGTACTTTCATGTCTTATAAATGTCCAAATAATAAAAACATTTTTCCCAAGTATACTTGGAGTTTTCATGTATGATCTCTATCATAGATGGCAAATTAAATACGAGCTGTCATTTTGTAGAAGTACTAGGCATATTGTGTTACCAATAATTTAAGTTAATTAAATATGATAGATGGCATTCTCCTTAACCACTTACCTGTGTACGTGCCTGGAATATATTTGAGAAAAACGTGCGAAAAATGGAAAAAAAAATCTCTTTAATTTTGTTCGTTGTTATCACCAAAATGTTAAAAATAGATTATTTTTGAAAAAAATCAAACGAAATAACTACTATTTTCAATATTTCCTCATATATGGGAAATGTTACAGAAAAGAAAAATTAGAGACATAATTTCCTCGATAAATATAACAAACTAATACAACATATTATTATCTGTATCAACTGTCATGAATTCCATGTTCCTCAGATTCTTTTGAATTTCACAAATCCTCAACAGTATCCGGGAAATAGCGACAAATGGCACAAAATGGACGAAACTTTTTCGGGAAAGTATCTCTATTCAGAAAATGGCAAATTAAATACGAGCTGTCATTTTGTAGAAGTACTAGGCATATTGTTACCAATAATTTATGTTAATTGAGTATGATAGATGCCATAATCCTTAACCTCTTACCTGTGTACGTGCCTGGAATCTATTTTTGAAAAACGTGCGAAAATTGGAAAAAAATTCTCTTTAATTTTGTTCGTTATTATCATCAAAATGTTAGAAACAGATATTTTTTTTTTTTTTGAAAAATAAAATGAAACGAAATAACTATTATTTTCAATATTTCCTCATATATGGGAAATGTTACAGAAAAGAAAAATTAGATGACATAATTTCCTCGATAAATGTAATAAACTAATACAACATAATTTTATCTGTATCAACTGTCATGTATTCCATGTCCCTCAGATTCTTTTGAATTTCACAAATCCTCAACAGTATCCGAGAAGTAGTGACAAATGGCATAAAACTGAGGAACCTTTCTCGGGAAAGTATCTCTATCTATTCAGAAAATGGGAAATTAAATACGAGCTGTCAGTTTGTAGAAGTACTAGGGATATTGTGTTACCAATAATTTATGTTAATTGAGTATGATAGATGCCATCCTCCTTAACCCCTTACCTGTGTACGTGCCTGGAATATATTTGAGAAAAACATGAGAAAAATGGAAGAAAATTTATATTTAATTTTATTCGTTATTATCATCAAAATGTTAAATATAGATTTTTTTTGAAAAATAAAATCAAACGAAATAACTATTATTTTCAATATTTCCGTATATATCGGAAATATTACAGAAAAATAAATTATATGACATAATTTCCTCGATAAATGTAATAAACTAATACAACACATTATTATCTATATCAACTGTCATGAATTTCATTTCCCTCAGATTCTTTTGAATTTCCCAAATCCTCAACAGTATCCGAGAAATAGCGACAAAGGGCACCAAACTGATGATTTTTTCTCTTGAAAGTATCTCTATTCAGAAAATGGTAAATTAAATAGAAGCTGTCATTTTGTAGAAGTACTAGGCATATTGTGTTACCAATAATTTATGTTTATTGAATATGATAGATGCCATCCTCCTTAACCCCTTACCTGTGTACGTGCCTGGAATATATTTGAGAAAAACGTGCGATAAAGGGAAAAAAATCTCTTTAATTTTATTCGTTATTATCTTCAAAATGTTAAAAATAGATTATTTTTGAAAAACAAATTCAAACGAAATAAATACTATTTTTATTATTTTTTCATTGATGGGAAAAGCTAACTGATTACAGTAGTTTTTTCTTAAATAACAGCAAATTAAATTAGATGACATAATTTCCTCGATAAATGTAATAAAGCAATACAGCATATTATTATCTATATCAACTGTCATGTATTTCATTTCCATCAGATTCTTTTGAATTTCACAAATCCTCAACAGTATCCGTCAAGTAGTGACAAATGGCATAAAACTGACGAACCTTTCTCGGGAAAGTATCTCTAACTATTCAGAAAATGAGAAATTAAATACGAGCTGTCATTTTGTAGAAGTACTAGGGATATTGTGTTACCAATAATTTATGTTAATTGAGTATGATAGATGCCATCCTCCTTAAACCCTTACCTGTGTACGTGCCTGGAATATATTTGAGAAAAACATGAGAAAAATGGAAGAAAATTTATATTTAATTTTATTCGTTATTATCATCAAAATGTTAAATATAGATTTTTTTTGAAAAATAAAATCAAACGAAATAACCAAACCCTTTTCAATATTTCCTGGAATATATTTGAGAAAAAAAAATGTAGAGAAAAATGAAAAAACTAATACAACACATTATTAATCTATATTGTCATGAATTTATTTCCTCAATATTTTGAAATTTCCAAATCCTCAACAGTATGAAAATAGCGACAAAGTCAAACAAAATGATATTTTCAATGTTTTCTCAGAAATGGAAATGTTGACAGATTACGAGTAGTTTTTGCTCAGAAGTACTAGGCATATTGTTACATAATAATTTTATGTAAATATTGAAACTAATTACTCTTCTTGGTGCATCAGCCCCTTAAGGGGCCAAGACCTACGGTGCCATCTCCGTTTTCTAGACCAAAGGCCACTGGGTAGGAAAAAAAATTATTTAATTTTGTTCGTTATTACACAGAACCTCCATGTTTAGTCCCAAGCATAGCTTGGTCTTTTGAAAAAAAAAAATTCAAACGAAATGAACTAGGCTGAGTCAACCTTGCCCAGCCCGGGGATCGAACCTGTGACCTGTGACGTGGGAACGCTGAGCGCTACCCCAGCGCCACTGTGGTTTCATAACAAACTTATAAAACATATTATTATCTATATCAACTGTCATGAATTTCATTTCCCTCAGATTCTTTTGAATTTATCAAATCCTCTATAGTATCCAAGAAATAGCGACAAATGGCACAAAAATGGAGGATTTTTCTCTTGAAAGTATCTCTATTCAGAAAATGGTAAATTAAATACGAGCTGTCATTTTGTAGAAGTACTAGGCATATTGTGTTACCAATAATTTATGTTTATTGAATATGATAGATGGCATCCTCCTTAAACCCTTACCTGTGTAGTTGCCTGGAATATATTTGAGAAAAACATGCGAAAAATGGAAAAAAAATTATATTTAATTTTGTTCGTTATTTTCATCAAAATGGTAAAAATAGATTATTTTTGAAAAAAAAAAATTCAAACGAAATAACTACTATTTTCAATATTTTTTTATTAATGGGAAACGTTAACTGATTACAGTAGTTTTTTCTCAAATTACAGCAAAATAAATTAGAGACATAATTTCCTCGATAAATATAACAAACTAATACAACATATTATTATCTGTATCAACTGTCATGAATTTCATTTCCCTCAGATTCTTTTGAATTTATCAAATCCTCTATAGTATCCAAGAAATAGCGACAAATGGCACAAAACTGATGATTTTATCTCTGGAAAATATCTCTATCTATTCGGAAAATGGCAAATTCAATATTATTCATTGTACGTACCTATTTCGGGCTTCACAGAATTGAAATACCGCTTTTCTCTAGCCCTAACTCTGGTCGGGCATTCCAAAATTTCCTCAATTGCGTTGTCCGAACTGAGTTCAGGCGTCACAAGCATGGAATTAAGATTCTACCTACTTTGAAACAATTATTGAATTCATATCCAAATACAGTCTTTAATTTCGAGCTATCTTCCTAAAACCATGTGGGTGAATTAATTATAAGATAATATAAATAATTTCCCCACTCCAGTCGTTGTTAGAGTTACCGTTGATTACATAAACCGTGCTTAATGAATTTACTGGCTGGAGATGTGATTTTTCCCACAGAAACGAAAACTAAAGTCTTTAATTACACGGGAATTAGAAAAGAATGTTTGGAAAAATTAGTGCTGGTTATTAAACTTTATTGCTATCTTATGATATTCTTTCTAATGTAACAATGTATTATCTTGTTAGTGTTTCTACTTAAAAGAGCCAATGCTTAAGAAAATAATTAACCTTATTAGTTGGGAAATATTCCCTGCCTGGAATTTTTATAATTGAGGCGCAATATTAAAAGGGCGTAGTATTTTTCGAGTCGCAAAATTATCATAACAACCTTATTTGATTCATTACAAAACAAATATTTCAGCTTATTTTAGAATGTTTTTTCAAGCTCTTTAATAACTTGAAATATAAAGACATTTAGTTTTGTCAATGCATCTAATATATTCCAAGGAAATTTTCGTTTGTGGAGGCGCAATATTATTAAAAGAAACATTTCGCAATAGTATTAAAAGAATTTCTTGAAGTCACAAAATTATCATAACATCTTATTTAGTGACTTACATTATTGAGGCTCAATATTCTTGATAGAGCGTTTTTCGTTGTAAGACATAACAAAGAGCAAAAATTTCTTAAAAAAGTCTTGCTTCCAGTCGCAAAATTATCTTGCTTCATTACAAAAATAAATGTTCCAGTTCATTTCAGAATGTTTTTTAACCTCTTTAATAACTTGAAATACAAAGATTTTTAATCTTGTCAATTGATCTAATATATGCAAGGAATTTTCATTTTTTAGGCTCAATATTATTAAAAATTGCATTCTATTCTTGAAGTCAATATTATTGAAAGAGCGTTTTCGAGTAATGAAAACAAGCAATAACAAAGTAACGCAAAAAATATTATTAAAAGGGTTGCACTTGATCACAATAGTATCATAATTCATTACAAAATAAATGTTTCAGTTCATTTAAAAAAATTTTTAAGGTTTTTAATAACTTGATATATAAAATTTTTAATTTTGTCAATTCATCTAATACATTCAAAGAAATTTAATTGTTGAAGCGTAATATTATTAAAAGGGCATTGTTTTCTTGAAGTTGCAAAATTATCATAAGAACCTTATTTTGTGAATTACAAAATAAATTAAAGCTCAATATTATTGAAAGAGCGTTTTCGAGTAACAAAAGACGCAATAAAAAAGGGCAAAATATTATTAAAAGGGTGTGCTTCCAGTCTCAAAATTATCATGCTTCCTTACATAATAAATGTTTCAATTCATTTCAGAATATTTTTAAGCTCTTTAATAACTTGAAATATAATTTTTTTTAATTTTGTCAATACATCTAATATATGCAAGGAATTTTCATTAATAAGGAGCAATATTATTAACAGAGCATTATTTTTTATTAAAATATTTATTTCATAAACAAACATTTTTTTTAAATTTTACAACTCTTATTAAGTGAAACAAAGTATTTTAGAATGTCTTATGTTTAATAAATTTTAAAAAATCTTGTCAATTCATTTAATATATGCAAGGAATTTTCATTCATAAAATAAATATTATTGAAAGTTCGTAAATTACAATAAAAAAAATAGAAATTATTAAAAAAGGCATGTTTTTGCAAAATTTTTTCATACTAATTAATATTTCCGAATGTTTTTTAAGCAATGACTTAATAAAAAAACAAAATTTTCAAGAATTAAAGGAGTGCAAATTTTTATTAAAATAGGGATTTTTATTTTAAAAAATAAATGATTTTATAAGAAATATTTCAGTTCAATTACTTTTTAATTACTTGAAGTATAATTTTTAGCATTCAATTATAAGCAATTTTAATTTGAGGCCAATATCATTATTAAAAAAAGCAATTACAATATAAATTTCAGAATTTTCATTTCAATATTATCACTTTACAAATAAAAATATTTCAGAAATAAAATTTTTAATATTTATGCATTTCATTTAATATATGCAAGAAATTTTCCTTATTGAGGCTCAATATTATTAAAAGGGCATTGTTTTCTTGAAGTCACAAAATTATCATAACAACCTCATTTGGTTCATTACAAAATATATATTTAAGCTACTTTTTCAATAGTTTTTTAAGCTCTTTAATGACTTTAAAAAAAACTTTTTTATAAAAAGTATTATCTTTTTTGTGAAAGTAAATATCAATTTTTACATTCCATTTAATTAATTATAAAATTTTTATATTTAATTTATTATAATATTTTTTATAAAAATTTCAAACTTTTTCTTTTTCCAAATTTTATATATTAAAATATTTCAAATATTTGTACATTTAAAATATATTTAGGAATCTGTTTTTAAATACAATATTTTTTTTAAAAATAAAACTTCTGTGTGGTAAATATTTGCATTTTTTTTTTTTGTAATAATCTTTTGATTTTCTTTAAAAATATCGATTAATTAATTTTTTAATTTTCTATTTTGATTCATACTTTATATTAATTCATTGGATTTTTTTCTCGTGTATTTAATATATTTCTTATATAAAATTAGTATAAGGGATGATTATGAATTTTTTGTATTGCATAAACTATGAAAGTTTATTTTAAGTCTAAAAAAATATTTAAAGTTTTATTTTTAATTAGTTAAAACATATATTAGAGTTTAAAAAAAAAATATTATAAATGCAGATATTTTGAACGAATAATTAATGTTGAATATATAAAGTATTGATAGTCAAAATTTTTTGAGTGTGGCTAAACATGAATGTTTTTTAATTTCGAAAATTTTTTAATTTAAAAAATAAAATATTATTTATGGTTAGACAATGAACTAATAAGATTTTCATCTATTTAATCAATCAACATAAGAACATCTGAATTTATTTTACAATCAACAATATGTAGAAAGTGAAAAATTGCAGTTACAATATACAGTTATTTATGATTTAAACATTTAAAAAATCTAGTTCTCTGAAATAGCATAGAAAATATTCTTTTTTTTTTAGGAAAACGTTTTTTAACTAAAATTTTTGAATATTTTGTATTTAAAATTTTGAATTTAGCTTTTATTCATTGCAATGATTAAAAATTAAAAAAATATTTTAAATTAATAGTAATAATATTCTTTTTTGTTAGAAAGAAAATCAATGTTTTATCTACTCCACGTTATTCGAATTGGATTAAATTTTTTTTTTTGTATACATATTTGTCTAAGATTAAGAAAAAGTTTTTTAAAAATTTGTGTAAAGTATAACAGCATGTAAATATTGCAATGCATTCCTTTTTTTGTAATAATTTCTTTTGATTTAGTAGTGCTTTAAATAATTACTATTTATATTATATTAATTTTTTTATTTTATATTTTAGTAATTTGTTACTCGAATTTATAAGAAAATATTAGTGTAGTTTTCGAATTATATGTTACCCCTTAGATAAATTAAGATATAAGGGATGTATTTATTATTTTATGAATGCACCGTAAACTTCATAAATTGTTATTAAGTTTATGGTACATTCATAAAATAAGGGTTAACCGAGATTTTTGACTTTAAGGGCTCGACGAACTAAGCTTAATCATTCCATAAAGCTTAGTATGAAATAGAAAAAAAATATTTGAATTCAAAATTCCATTTTCAGTTGCAACAAGAATATCTCTCTATTGGTTCTCTAACTATATTTAATGCTATTGAAAGTCCAATCTCTTTTAGACTTTTTGCGGTAGCTGTAACACATTCTGGTAAATTTTGTTCCGCCGGCCTTCTCGAAGTTTCTTTGGCATGTAAGGATTTTCCATTACGGTGGGTGACTTGGTAAAGACGGTAAACCTACATCACCCTTCATCCTTAAGGTTTGTCAGAAGAAACTCTGTTACTTATATATTGGCTTCTATTTAGCAGGTGCAATTTGTTGTCAGAAACTATAAAAAAAACAGGAGATTTCAGAAATTTATACCTTTATAAAGGAACAATATCTATAAATATACTGTGTAATTACTGTGCAATTAGTAGCAATTTACTGTGTAAATACTGTGCAATATGTAACAATTTACTGTGTAAATACTGCGCAATATGTAGCAATTTACTGGGTAAATGCTGTACAATATGTAGAAATTTATTATGCAAACACTGTGCAATATGTAACAATTTACTGTGTAAATACTGTACAATATGTAGCAATATACTGCTTATGTGAAGTTTATTCACATAATTTAATTCTATAAACTCTAGTTACTCATGGAATCTCATG
>CM063510.1:17122295-17129795 GCA_032207245.1 Pardosa pseudoannulata
TTGGGCCGTTATGGTACTATAAAGATTTAATTGTTTAGACCCCTTCCCTGAGGCGTTAACTGTAGCCCCAGTGATCAGTTTAGATTAAGGTTTAAAAAGGGGAAAACAAGGAAAGGAGGGTCTTTGATTCGTGACTTTAGATCTGAAAACTCCTGAGAATTTTCTAGAACCTTAATGAGGACTTTCGACTATAAATTTACGTCAGCATTGTTGAACTCTCATATTACGGGATGTTTCTTACAGTACATTACTTAAATGGCCTTCTTTGTTGTTTATACAAAATACCTACATTAGTTTGCCTATTTAGTTTACTTAATATTCATGTGTGTGGGAGTGTGTAACTATATTTTAACGAAGGTAATCAACTAATTTTAATTGTATTCTAAAATAAATTTCTGGTGGTTCTATACGTAAATTTAAAACATTTGTCGAAATACCTTTGTTCCCCTTTAATTAAAGTCACCTTTGCCGACTTCCTGAATACTAGAATTAATTTCTGCTTAAAACATTTAACCTTATTTAACTTCTCTGCATAACTTAGTTTCACTTCTAGCGTCTTCAACGTAACAAACTCTTAACACTCTCACTCTACTATAAAAGCGAATATAAAGCATTTTGGCGACAGAGAGCCAATGATAAATTATCTAAATTAACTCAGATTTTTATTTCTAAATTTTGCCATGTTCTTTAATGTCATATGGCAGCTGTGTATCCAGAAAGGATAACATTCTAACTTCATAGATGTCAAAAACACTTATTACATATACTAGCATAAGTCATGTGCGAAGAATAAAATATTTAATTCTTTAATGTCATACGACAGCAGTGTATCCAGAAAGGATAACATTCTAACTTCATAGATGTCAAAAACACTTATTACATATACTAGCATATAGCTCATCATGTGACGGGAAGAGTAATATATTTAATTCTTTAATGTCATACGACAGCAGTGTATCCAGCAAGGATAACATTCTAACTTCGTAGATGTCAAAAACACTTATTACATATACTAGCATATAGCCCGTCATGTGACGGGAAGAGTAAAATATTTAATTCTTTAATGTCATACGACAGCAGTGTATCCAGCAAGGATAACATTCTAACTTCGTAGATGTCAAAAACACTTATTACATATACTAGCATATAGCCCGTCATATGACGGGAAGAGTAAAATTTTTAATTTTCCAGAATTGTAAAGAACCCTATGAGGTAGGTGAAAAAATGGTTTGTTTTTGGCTGAAACTTATCTGTTACACCCTCAATAATTCGTTTATCTTTAATGATCGCATGTTAGTTGCCAACTTTAATTTATCTTATCATATTACGTGATAGGATAGACACCAGAGGTTTTAATACTGACAGTGATTATTTGACGGTATATATGAATGATGTCCAAAAATTTAACAAATCAATTGCAAACCGTGTGGATATGTATAAAAAACAAACACACAAACGTACAAACTTCTTAATTTTCAAAGACATATAAATTAAAAGCTAGACATTTATTAGTCTGTGAAATAGACTATTAGACTTCTATGAAAATAATTTGCTGTTAATACGGGTGATAAAATTTTCATTGCAACAAAAAATAACGGAAAGGTTAAATTTATAATTATCACATATGTGCCTAATCTATTATTTAAGCCAAATATATGATAAGAAAATTATTTACATAATATCTAAGTTCAATGATAAAACGTATGAAAATAATGCAGGCGGTATTTTAATAATATAAAATAAGAAATGATTAAATGAGATGGTTAAAGAAATGAATTTTTTGCTACAGTACTTAATAGGAGTAAAGGAATGAAATTATCATTTCCACTACACCTTATAGGTAGATAGAATTTTTTTTAATAACGGTGGTAAAATTTTCACTGCAACAAAAAATAATCGATTAATAAATTTAAAATTATCACATATGTACGTAATGTATTATTTAAGTCAAACATAATATGATATACGTATAATATGATAAATTGATGAATAGAATCGCCTGTTCTTAACCGGGAAAAAAGGGCTTTAAATAATGGCATTAAATTATCGAAAAGGAGGAAAGGGGTAGATTTCGAAAGTTTTTGAACTCGTTTTGAATTTTGCTAACTCTAACTCATCAGGAATCCAATATGGAAGCCCCTATCCATTCCAGGTCCAACCGCTTCATAAATCGGAGGACAGACGGACAGATAACTTAGGCTATTATTATACAGGGGATATGTATGTACTTTATATGCATCCTTTAATTTTGTAGTTTTGACTTACTTAAATTATGAGAAACAAGCATATAAATTTTAAAATGATCAAAATTTTTAACAAAACGACAAAATATGATTTTATAAAAGATTTATTAATTGAAAGTAGTTGTAGAGTTTGGAGAGGGGAGAAGGGGTCTGTCTCTTGTGGTATCCCCAAAAACCTGAAAAATATAGCATTAATGATATTTTTTAATTCTTACCATGTTACAATATTAACTATTTGCCGAATGATATCTACTAACATTTTAGATTAACAATAATTTGTCTTCAGTAATAACACTGTTTTTGGTAGTAAGTTATTAAAATTAAAATATAAAACATTTTAATCATTTAAAATATGTAATCTAGCTTGTAAGAAGTAAATATTCTTAAATTAAATTATTTTTTGCAGTTTAATTGTTTAACCATTCAGATAAATTTTATCTTTATAAAACTTATATTTCTTTAAAGGAAGGGGTGATCAATCTGCTATTCCATGGATTATAAAATGTATTTTGAACTTTTATTCCACTGTTAAAGTTTGCTTCAATCCTTTGTGAGAATTAGTAGCTGAGTAGCTAGAGAAGTAGTGAGAATCAATAGCCAAATGTAGTTTCTTTTGACAAAATATTTGAAATATTTTTTGTTGTATGTTTTTAATAACAAAGTTTCTAAAAAATTCTAAAGAAGTCACCATTATTAAACTGCATTATAAGCTCCAATAAATCAAATTATCTTATGAGAATATTCTTCATAAAATAACAGGAAATAAATTTTTATATTTCATAGAATTCAAATTATATAATAAAAGTTCAGATTGTTATTAAATCTTTAAGAGTGATTTTTCAGAATTATTAAATGCAACAAAATAAAAGCTGTAATTGAAACCTTCAAAATTGTTGAAATTATTGCTTCTTCATATTGAAATTACTGGAGAGAATATTTAATAAGTGTCACTAAGTGATACATATATGGTTATATCACGGTTATGCTAAACAATCATGTGTAGGAATAGTTAATAATCCCTTGTTAAATTTTTATGTTCTCTTAAACTGATTTTAGCAAAAGTAGATTGTGTTCCTATAAACAATCACCAATTTTTCAGACAACTGTTACCATTTATATTTTTTAAATTTGAATTAATTCTTTATGATTCTTCCCCAAATGCTTATATATTGACTATTAATCAGGTTTATAAAATGATATTAAAATAAATAGCTATATCTGTCATAAAACTTCACTTTATTTTACTGTGTTACTTATAGCAAATACGTAAATCACCCCCAAAATGTTTCTTTTCTATAAATCACCCTATGATGTTTTATTTTACAATTCGTCACTAATCAGGACAAACTTTATAATAAAATTGGTTAAATTTAATTTCTTTTTATACTCAACTGTCCATAATATCTTAGATTTAAAATATTCAATACTATATACTCGGGAGAAAGGATTCTGCTGTTGCTTGGTTAGTGTATTACTCAAAATAATCTGATGTATCTAAATTAAATGGCTCACAAAAAACAAATTGAAACCATTACTTATAATGTAAATGGACATGTAACTTCATATTATCATCATATAATAAGTAAGAGTGGTATATTTTTAGTCTTTAAGGGTATTCTTATTCTTTTTAATAGGTTCTGGACGAGTACTGATTTCTAGCATTGAAAAGAAGATACATGAAAATCATACTTACAGTGCATGATGTTTCTTCCGGCGACCCCCACTGGAAAAACAACATATATTTTAAATAACATGTTCTACACACTCTCACAGTCCATGTAACGCTGTATGTACCAAATGAATGCATTGGGCTGTTCATTTTCTATTAAAGGAGGGACTGGTAGCAATTTATAAGGTTGAATAAAATATTACACAGTTACCATAAAAGATTATTTGTATTATGTTTGACATGTTAATAATGATTATTTACAAAAATTATTAGATTCAATTTTATTAAAATATTATAAAATGCATAAGAAAGAAAGGAAAAGATCGAGTTTAGAGAAGAAAGATATTATATTTTTTGGGAACAGAAGATTCTTTTGCCCGTAGCTCCCCTTGTGAGAGCGACTTGCACCGCTGCTAGGGAGAAAACTTTTATTTCTTGCTTGAAGTAGGTGTGAATAGTACTTGTGTTCTGTGAACGAGCATGGAAAATGACTTGAATCCTGAAACAATATCTTGAAACACAAAAAATAACTGATTTATTTTTGTCTTGCTCTCCCAATAACTCCTTGATCTGGTTTGGTTTGGAGAGCTACGGTTTACTATTTTGCACACGGGGTCAAATGATACCGGGACCTACATCTTAAAGTCGATTCCGGATCGCTACGAACATCCATGCGATAGTGGGATTCGAACCCACGAACTCTGGTACCGACGATCAGCGCCCTAACCAATCGCCCAGCGTTCGGCCAATGGCTTCTTGAAACCCTTTGGTTTGAATTCCTGGATTAAAATTTTGAACTTTTGATTTCATCATACAATATTCCTCTAAGATTAAAAAATCTCCAAACATATTATTTTTCTTTAGAGATCACAAATTTCATATAATCAATTAGAATGCTCGAATTTATAGCCCTTTGCTATATTTATAGGTAAGCATATTAGGAAGTAGCCTAGGTGCCTTAACTATACCAAAAATTATATTAAAAATAAAGTGTATCGATTAGCATATAAATATTGCAATGCATTCCTCTTATTTTTTTGTAATAATTCCTTTTGTTTTAGTAGTGTCTTAAGGAATTCTTACTCGATTTTATATTCATTTTTCTGAAGTTTTGTATTTTGTTTCTACTTTGCATTGAAAACTCAATTGTATTTCATTATTAGTATACTTTTTGAATTATATATTACCCCTTATATCAATTAAGATATAAATTATATATTTATTATTCTATGCATCTACCGAAAACTTAATAACTAAATATTAAGTTTATAATACAAGCATAAAATAAGGCGCCAACCCAAATTTTGACTTCAGGGTTCGATAAACTAAGCTTAATCGTCCCATACAGCTTAGTATGAAATAAAAAAAAATTATTTGAATTCGAAATTCCATTTTAATAATTTTCTTTACATTGAATATATTTCGGTGAAATACTTAAATGTGCACTAACATTAAGAAACACTGCAAAAATATAAGATTTAATTAAAAAATATACATAAAGAAATTATAAATTAAAAATTTAATCTTTTTTCTCTGTCAAACGATGCACATCGATTACATTATTTATGCTGACTTCAATATTTTCAAATATTTTTAACTGATATAACAATAAACTTTCTTCCTCTATTGTGTTTCTCAAATAGAATAGGTTTTCATCCTTCGAAATATTGCACTTTTCATTTATGAGCTCGGATTAGTGGAGGGAAGGGGGGACTCAAAACATATAGCCCTCCCTCTGGGTGCTCATCTTCAAAATATAATCATTATAATAAACAATAATTACAACGATTATTGTTTGATAAAAATGCTTTCGCATAGTCATCAGTAATACTCAATTATTATACCAAGTTTTGCCAAAAATCCTCATCAGTTTTTTGTTTGTCAAAATATGGTTTTATAATAGTCTAAATTTTACTTTAAAATGTCTACAAATTATGCAGGAATTACTTCTAATGGCATACCGTATAATAAAGTAAAAAATTTCAAATCCTGTACTATATAACAGATAAACAATAGATAATAGATTTTCATAACCTATAATATATAATTGAGACATAATATATAATAGAGTTGTATAATCAGTAATATATAATAGAGATATAATGGATAATAGAGTTTCATAACTTGTATTATATAGTAGAGAGATAATGGATAATAGAGTTTCAGAACCTGTATTATGTATTAGAGATATAATGGATAATGGAATTTCATAACTTATACCGTTAATAAAGTAAAATAGTTTCAAAACCTGTACTATGTAATAGATAAATAATAGATAATAGATTTTCATAACCTGTAATATATAATTGAGAGATAATAGATAATAGAGTTTCATAAGCTCTAATATATTATAGATATATAATGGATAATAGAATTTCAGAACCTGTATTATGTATTACAGATATAATGGATAATGGAATTTCATAACCTGCAATATATAATAGAGATATAATGGATAATAGAGTTTCATAATCTGTAATATATAATACAGAGACAATGGATAATAAAGTTTCATAATCTGTAATACATAATAAGGATATAATGGATAATAGAGTTCCATAACCTGTAAATTAATGAGGATAAGAATTCATTTTATAATTAGATTGTGATACCTTGTGACTTTATTACACTTGTTACATTTTTTTATGTGTTTAACTATATTAATATTTTCTTCTCAGTTTAAGCTTATTAAAAATTTATTGCTTTTTATAACCCTTTTATGATTTCTGAACCAGTTTACTTAAAATTTCGTAAATTGTATGAGATGTAAGTATTTATTTCTTAATCAGATAATGATCTGTAGTCACTATACTTAAAAAATACTTTTATGCACAAATATATTCTAATTTTAAAATTAATTCCACTTTTCAACTCTCCCCAAATGACTTCTAAGCATCTAGATAAAATCATAAGTAGGAAGACAAAGAAAAATAAAAAAATAAAAGTATAATATATTTTTAAATTGCTTAATAAAACTAGAAATTTATAATAGTGAAATACTTTATAACAAACGTTTAAATAGTTTAATAATTTATTTTAGTTTAACCATAATCAAACATTTTCGTTCTAATAATTTTATTTGAGCGATTTCCCAAACAGTTTATTTAAAATTACGTAACATCTATAGATTATATGATTGTAAGTATTTATTTCATAACTAGATTATGATGTGTTGTGACCCTAAATTTTTAAAAGGATATTTTATTAATAAATTTATTCTCTGATATTTAAATTATTAATTTGTATCACGCCAACTCAATATCATTAGTGTTTGTGTACTATTACCAGTAACCCCTGAACTAGAGGGCTTGGCCCAGTTAGTTCAGTTGATAATTTATTTTGTGAGATATTTAAATTATTTTCCCATTACTGTCTTTAAATGACTTATTAAATACTTGTAATCCCACATAAAAGATACAGAAGAATAAAAAGGAAAAGTATATTATATTTT
The DNA here is from genome assembly GCA_032207245.1 of Pardosa pseudoannulata. Lineage (NCBI taxonomy): Eukaryota > Metazoa > Arthropoda > Arachnida > Araneae > Lycosidae > Pardosa > Pardosa pseudoannulata. Next base: position 17,129,659 of record CM063510.1, read on the forward strand.
AGTAGTTTTGACTAATGTAGAAGTACATGATGAGGAAACATTTGTTAATTTGTTTAATTGATAGGAAATTTCTTTCTCGGTTGAATCTTATTGCAAATTTTTCGCTCATAAAATTACAGTATACGACTTCTCAGTCA
>CM063510.1:17137295-17154795 GCA_032207245.1 Pardosa pseudoannulata
TGCTAAATTTAGGCCTTACACTCCCAGCACATTAATTATAAAAGATGAACTGAACAAAGAATCTTACGAGACTTTTGCATAAATTTAGAAATACCTTGTTTTAAAATTTTTTTAAAAAAATTAGTTCAGTTGTAGCAAAATTAATAGTTTAAATTTATGACTTATACAGGAAGAATATTTTTATAAAACGTTTTAGCTTAATTCTTTAAATGAAAAGTTATTTTCCTGAGTATCGTTCTAGAATTTACTACAGAAATTTTACTAACTAAGCGACATTTTTTCTTTATAAATTTTTGTAATTTAAGCTAATAAAAATCCCCACTTTTTTCGCTAAAAAAGTTCATCAAATATAAATGGTATTATAAAGTTCACGCATATGCTTTATAAACTATCTTATATCACATGCGAAATCTCTTGTTATCTTGCATTTTAGTAACAAACAGTCTAAATTTGTATACTGCATGTTTTTATATATGATGTTCATTGACTCTAACTACCTCTTTATTTCTTTAATGCGTTTCGGCAACATAAAAATCTACATAAACGGGAACATGCAGCTTGATTGCATTAAATTCACTAAATCTCAGACTGTGTAATCACAAAATGGAATAGCAAATCAAAAGTGGGATAATAATGCAATAATCAAAGGTGTCAATCTCGTAACCGGATGGTTGCGAGTTCGAGTCTCAATCTGAGAAAACATTACCGTGTTCGTTATTGAGACCGAGGAACATAAATTAGATTCGTTGTGGCAATGTTCTCCAAATTCCTAACGATACCTCTGGAGGTAGCAGGCCAATATTGTTTGTCTTTTGCTTGATTCCTGCTTCTTAACTATGTGAAATGAGCATGACCAACGTTATTCGCGTTCGTTGTATTGCCTAAACTACAAGTGTTTATGGGAGGGGTAAATGAGTAAGAACTTCGCAGCCATGTTTCCGATAAATAAAGTCTTCTGTATTGCCAGCTGCCGAATGATTGCCAAATAGTAGAGCGCTTCTCTTAGGTACTGCAGTTCGCATAATCAAATTCCCCTGCTGGCATGAATGTTCGTATCCGTTCGGAATCAGATTTAAGCAGTATTTCTAGGTTTCTTAGCCTTAGTGAGGAAAACAATAGAACGTAGTGCTCCAAACTAAACCAAACCAAGCCTGTGTTTCTAGATGCATTGAGAACAAATATTTTGTAAATGTGCCTTTTATTAGCATGTACTATTAAACTTATTGGTTAATATTATGCAGTTAAATATAAGTTCTAGCCGTAATTCTTGTTATTAGAGAAATATCACGTAAAATATTTGGGTACAAAAATCTGGGGTTACACTCGCTGAGTTTTCTTCCATTTTATCGGCTTGCTTTGACCCAACACCGTGATATTTTAATACTCATTGATATTACACTTCTTGCTTTATACAGTTCAATATAGTTTCTAGCCATAATTCTCCTTATAAGTGAAATATCACTTAAAATATGTGGGTACACAAATCTGGGTTACACGCGTTGACTTTTCTTACATTTTATCGACTTGCTTTGGCCCAACACCGTGTTTCTTTAATAGTTATTACTATTAAACTTATTGCTTTATATTATACAATTTAATACAGCTTCTCGCTGTAATTCTCGTTATAAGAGAAACATAAGGAAACTATTTGGGTATATAAATCTGACTTACACGCGCTGAGTTTCCTTTCATTTTATCAATTTGCTTTGGCCCAACACGGTGTTCTTTTGATACTTATTACTATTAAACGTATTGCTTTATATTATTCAGTTCAATATAGCTTCTCGCTGTAATTGTTGTTATAAGAGAAAGATAGGGGATCTGAGTGCATAAATCTGAGTTATACGTACTGACTTTTCTTTCATTTTACTGACTTGCTTTGGCCCAACAAGATGTTCTTTTGATACTTATAACTATTAAACTTATTGTTTTATATTATATAATTCAATATAGCTTCTCTCTGTAATTCTAGTTATAAGATAAACATAAGGAAACTATTTGGGTGCATAAATCTGACTTACATGCGCTGAGTTTTCTTTCATTTTATCGACTTGCTTTGGCCCAACACCATGTTCATTTAATACTTATTACTACTAAACTTATTGCTTTATATTATACAGTTCAATATAGCTTCTCTCTGTAATTATCGTTATAAGAGAAACATCGCATAAAATATTTGGGTACTTAAATATGGTGTTACATGCGCTGACTTTTCTTTCATTGTATCGACTTGCTTTGGAACAACACCGTGTTCTTTTAATACTTATCAGTATTAAACTAATTGTTTTATGTTATGCAGTTTAATATATATTCTCGCTATAATTGACGTTATAATAGAAATATAGGGAAACTATTTGAGTACATAAATCTGAGCTACACGCGCTGACTTTTCTTTCATTTTATCGACTGTTTTTGACCCAACACCGTGTTCTTTTGATACTTATTACTATTAAACGTATTGCTTTATATTATACAGTTCAATATATGTCCTCGCTGTAATTCTAGTTATAATAGAAATATAGGGAAACTATTTGAGTACATAAATCTGAGCTACACGCGCTGACTTTTCTTTCATTTTATCGACTGTTTTTGACCCAACACCGTGTTCTTTTAATATTCCTGTTTGGGGTACAGCGTCACTTGCCAGTGGCCATAATCCACAAGCCTTACGAGTCCTCTGGGCCTTATGGGATGAATGGCAACTTCAAGGGTATACCCATATTAGGCATATACGGATGTCATAACCAAAGATGCTGTAGTCCCCGTCCTTCCTGGTAGTGATTGCTCCTTATAGGGTTGGAAAAAATAAAAATTGGACCATGACAAGCCTCTCGTTGGTCACCAGAGGTTTGGTAACCGTTTCAGATCGCTGTTATGAAAGCCAGGTTTTCAGTTTAATCCTCTGTATGGGAGTAAACCGTACTCAGGTAAACTAATGCCATTAATATTCCTGTTTTGTTTCGGTTTCCAAAACAAAAACTTGAGCTTTTAGTTCAAATGTTAAAATAAAACTTTCAACAGTAAATATTGATTTTATATTGTAGTCTGATAAAAGTCCGCTTACTATGATGTCAACATTTTTCATTCTAATTCTTTAGGGGTTTAAAACAATAAATTATGACTGAAAGGCCGGGGAAACATTTTAAAAATCTATAAAGAAAATATGGCTCATATAAAGAAGCTGTCCGTTGAGAAAAATGAAGTCTACAGAGTAAAAAGGAAATCACGGATATATATGTATAACATTTTTAGAAAATTTGGAAGTTTGCAAATAGGATTAAAGTAAAAAGAGAAAGTGGATTACCCAAGTTTAGAATCATGGATTATGTTTGAACATATTTTTTCCCCAAATATTGTCTTTTCCTAGCATTAAATAGTTAATAAGCTTGAAGTTGTTTGTGTGTCTTCAGCATTTTTTTGTACAGGAGTGATTTATTAAAGGAAGAACATTCATTAAGAATTTGTTTAATCTTACAGGTCTTTATATAACTAGACTTAAGTTTCATGTAATTTTCATTACAATTGACCATAAGCTGATTATTGAAAAAAAATGGAGTATTTTATTTTTCTTAGAATTGGAATTTTATTCATAAATACTTTTTCCTTCTAAAACTATAAATTTTAGGCATTTTAGATTTAATAAGCTTGTTGTTTTGACCATACGACAATAAAACAAATAAAATTAACCATCAATAACTAGACTTAAGTTTGATTTATTTTTCATTACAATTGACCATAAGCTGATTATTGAAAAAAATGGATTATTTTTCTCAGAATTGGAATTTTATTCATAAATACTTTTTCCTTCTAAAACTATAAATTTGAGGCTTTTTGGATTTAATAAGCTTGTTGTTTTGACCATTGAGAATATTAAGGTCAGACTATTACGAAATCACTATGAAAAAAAATTTTGAAAATGTATTAGTTATACATATGTAATATATCAAAATTATTTAACTTCGTCTTTCTTGATCTTAACATTTAAATTCTCTGAATAAGTTTCTTGTCCCTTGGGAAAATTCTTTCTGTCTTTGTTCGTGTGTTGCTGGCAAATGGCTCCGCGTCTTTCTTGATCTTAACATTTAAATTCTCTGAATAAATTTCTTGTCCCTTGGGAAAATTCTTTCTGTCTTTGTTCGTGTGTTGCTGGCAAATGGCTCCGCGTCTTTCTTGATCTTAACATTTAAATTCTCTGAATAAATTTCTTGTCCCTTGGGAAAATTCTTTCTGTCTTTGTTTTTGGGTGCACATCTGTTCGAGCAGAGTGATTTTTGTGTATTTCTCTTGTCTATCGTTGACTAGTAAAGATGTCCGTTTTAGCAGCTCTAAAATAAAGTTTTAATTAGACTTGTGCCGTTCTCTTTCAATGATTGCCGACTGCATTTTGATTACTGCTAGATGCATAGTTTTCTCCTTACCCAGTAGCCCGGGAAAGTAACAATAATAGGGGCTACATAATTATTGAGACCAGAGGAAATAATTATTACATACCCGGTGGCCATAATTAAACTGACAGTGCTCACAGTGTTCTGTAGCACGATCTATTTGGGAGAATGACGCCCCATTTTGTAGCAAGATTAAACAAGACGTGTGGCGAAGAATTCCGCAAAAATACCAAATAGTTCTAAAAGACACCGCTAGGGGAATATTTGGCGCTGTGTAATAGAAAATAGAGTGTTAACAAATGCAAATCAATACGGAAATTAAATTTCTAACTGTGCCAATGGATGTAACGTAAAATTTGAATAAAGAACACCTTCTTCTGCTCAGCAGACTTGATATTGCAGATCATGAGACTTTATCGGTGTTTATGTAAAATTTATTCTTTTTTAAAAGTGTTGCCATATTGCACTTGAACTAAATCAGAAAATGTGCATAAAATGTAATTTTATTTCGTAATAATTTTCAATTTTTAACACTCTATTTTTATAACACAGCACCAACTATTCCCCGAGAGGTGATTTTTGGAACTAATTTGTCTTTTTGCGGAATCCTTAGTCCCCTGTCTTGTTTAATCTTCCTATAAAATGTGGCGTCATTCTCGCAAATAGATCGCTCTACAGAACACTGTGAGCACTGTCATTTTATATTATGGCCACCCGGTATATTCTATATTATCCGAGAGTAGTTTAGAATTAATAAAGTAGTCTAACGTTTTATAATAACATAAATAATAGACATTTACTCAGAAGCGTTAAAATAAGGTGTGATAAATTTAATCATTTCTTATTTGTAACCTATAACAAAAAAATCCATTTTACTTCAAACTACAATCAAAGCGTTTTATTAAAATATAAAAAAACACCGGAGAACTCTACCAGAAATTGAGTTTACGTGAAAATCCTTTATTTTTCTTTTCCCGGGAGAAATAAAAACAAATTCTTTATTTCGTTTTATTACACAGCTGTCTCCGTATCTGGATGAATGGAAAGCTGTCAGGACTTGAATAAAACGTTAGAAACAAAAATGTCGCCAAATCTCGATAGCATACGCCGTACTCATGAAAGGGAATAAGCGGATATTGTCGGTCCGTGTGAGTAGTATGGCGATAGATAGACCAGATGCGGCTGTGGAATGTAGAAAACAGTTTGGAGAGCAAGTTCTCGGTTTGATGGATGGCTTAAAAGAAATGAAACTGGCAGCCAAGAGGGAGCGCAGTTTGAAATAACAGTTCAGAATTACAGTATAAATTGTGAAAATGGTTTTTAATTCAAGAAGCATTTAAGGCATTTTTCTTTTAAAGATCAGAATGAAATGATCGCTCTTGTGATGAAATATGACAAATAAAGTGTATTTCTTCGACTGATAATGTAAGAATATATATTTCTGCAATATTTTATATCATAAACTGTGTATCTGTCTGGTAAATTTTCTATTCAAATTGAATGGATGAGTTAAAATTGGCGATGGAAATTTTTTTAAAAGGACTAAATTATAAATTTTTACTAATTTTATATACGTAAAAAAAAATTTTTTAAACATAGACTTAAAAAAAAGAAGAGTATTAAGATTGATAACGAAATAGGACGAGAAGCGTCCACGTACCGGATGGAGAAACACGGGAAAATCCTGTGGCGCTTTTCATTTGGCCCGGGGAGGTTGTTTACATCTCGTTTTTCCTCCGTTTTTCTTCAGAAGTCCCACCTTGCGTCTCTCTTCTGCCGCTTTAACTGTTGCGCACTGTGAGTGCTGAGGTCTGTTCGCTCGTCAGTCTTGAAAACTTGGCTCGGATACTTGCTACGATTCCCTCTCCTTTCTCCTCCGTCTGCTACTCTCTTCATTTCTCCTGTTTTGTGGCAACGCTCCTCTATTACGTCCTCTCCGCGTCCTTTTAATTTCTTCTTTCACCCCTTTTTGCACCCCCTTTTTTTCTATTCCCCCCTTTCTCCGCCTTTCCCTCTTTCTCCCCCTGGCTTCTTCCTCTCCTCCTTTTTATTTTCCTCTCACCTCTGTTTTTTCCTCTCACTTGGTATGCTCCTTTTGCTCTATTCCTCCCCCTCCTCCCCTCCGCCCCCCCTTCCGACTCTCTCCTCCTCCCCCCTCCCCTCCCCTCCCCCCTCTCCCCTCCTCTCTTCTCTTTTCTCCTCTCCTCCCTCCCCTTTCCCCCCCCCCTTTCCCCTCCCCTCCCTCACCCTCCCTCCCTTCCATCCTTCCCTCCCTCCCTCTCTTCTCTGTACTCTTCCCTCCCCCCCCCTCCTTCCCTCTCCCCCCCTCTCTCCACCTCTCCCCCCTTTCCTCCCCCTCCCCCCCCCTCCCCCTCCCCCTCCCCCTCCCCCTCTCCCCTCCTCCCCTTTCTCCTCCCCTCCCCCCACCCCCCCTTGCCCTCCTCTTCGTTCTCCCCCCCTCCTCCTCTCCCTGTCTCCCCCCCTTCCCCTCTCCTCTTCCTTCCTCCCCCCCCCTCTCCCCCTCCTTTTCCCTTCCTCCTCCTTCTCCTCTTCCTCCTCCTCTCTCCACTGTCTTCTTCCTCCCTTCCCTCCCCCCTCCCCCCCCCCTCCTCTTTTCCTTTCCCTCTTCCTCTCCCCCTCACCTATTTCTTTTGCCCTTTTGTTCTCTGTCCTTATCCCTCCTCCCTTTGTTCTCCCTTCCCTCCCCCCCTCGTCCCCCCCCCACTCCGTTCCCCCCTCCCTCCCCTTCTCCTCCCCTCCCTCCTTCTCCTCTTTCCCCCTTCCCCCCCTCCTCTTCCTCCTCTCCCCCCCTCTTTTCTCCTTTGCTGTTTCTCCACCCCCCCTCGCTCTTTTCCTTCCTCCTCCTTCCTCTGTTCTCCTTCCTCCTTCCCCCCTCCTCCTCTTCTCCCCTCCTTCTGCTCTCCCCCCTTTCCTCCTACCCCTTCTCCTTCCCCTCTCCTCCCTCTCTCCTTCCTCTTTTACTTATTTCCTCCTTTCCTTTCTTTCCCCTTTCTCCCTGTCCTTTGTCCTTTCCCTCTTATCTCCCTCTCTTTGTTGACTCTCTCCTTTCCCCTGTTTTCTCTTTATTTATCTAAAATAACATATTTTTTACTGTATCATGACCTCCTACCTTGTGCCTTATTTTTTTTTTTTCTTGTTCCTACTTTATTTCCTTTTTACATGATTTATTTTTTCTCTCTCGGACTGATCTCTATATAGAATCGTAATCGCTCTTTTACCGTCTTCTCAGGTGTACTATTGTTGTCCTTATGAAAATAAAAAAACAAATTTAAAGTTTTTAAAAAAATAACATAACAACATTCCGCAAATTAATTATTCACATTTAAATTAATGATGTTTAAATTATGATTAAATTTAATTACTCCTAAATTAAATATGCCGTTAACCCCAAAACTGAATTTAAAATTTCAATCAAATCCCCAATTATTTAAAACCCATTCAAGTGTTGTCGTATTATAATCTTAGTAGCACAACAAATTAGAGAGAGAGGTTGAAATACAGCAGGTATTGTTAAAAACGATTAAACTATTACATAAAAACATATGCAAATTTTTTGCAATCAGTTAAGCAATGATAAATAGTATTAATTTTTTTTAAATGCCAATACTATCTGAAGAAAAATTAAAGAATCAGAAATTAAGGCGAATGTGCTCCTTTTGATAACGAGCACCACTATAGGGTATAAATTATCCGTTACCCTGTATTTCAGGTGACACAATCAGAAGCAGGTTTTTCCTGATTAAATGATTTACTTACAAGCAGCTATATACATTTCTATAAACACACAATATAATAACAGTTCACAAGTAAGTGATACAATAGACGTAGGCCTGAGTAGAGACGTACACGTAAGGTCTGCCGACAGGTTAATAACGAAGAAGAAAACAGTAGCTTTGAGTAATAGTTTCTCGGAAGCAATTATGTAGACAGTACATTCAATTAGAGAGTGTTTGAAGCAACAATGTATCTTCGAAGAAGATTAAAAACAAGTCAGAATTCTAGGAGAATATACGATCAATCCTGAAGAGAAGCGAAAAAAAGAAAACCCAAGCAAGATATAGCTATTTTCAAAAGATTTTCCAAAGTATTATCACTAAGAAAACTCCCCGATGGAGAGATAGGTCAGACGACCTCCGAATTAGCTGGTTGCTAGCTAATTAACTAGTCTTTAAAAAAAATCTATCTTTTTTTTAGGGGAGGTGCCTCTAAGAGAGGGGGTCTCACCCACAATTTCATCATTGGATCATCTGCCGATGATCTCAACTTCAACCAACTGGATTGGAATGGGCTAGACAATCACTGGAGCCTCCAGAATTTCATGTCAGCGAAAGATCAAAGTTGGCATTCCATTTGAGTACTTGTGGTTTCGATGATAATCTTTCTGGCTGTCAGTCTGGTCTGTTGTTTCGCTACTGTAGGACATAAATGTCTAGGCATCGTGGTGCCGGGGAAAACAACACCTTTGTCTCCACATAAGCGAAGTCCATTTCTTAAAACTCTTTGAGAAGCAAAGTCTTTGAGGTAGGGACACCGTTACAACATCATTGCCTTTACCAAATGAGCTACCACGGCTTGATTAATATTAAAATTGCTTATTTGTTGATATGTTAAGATTTCTTATATTGAAATTATTCATGTGCTCTGTAACTTTACTAAAATTATTTTTTGTTTTGAGATAGACTGTTTCTGTAATAGCCTTTTAAAGCTATAAATACTAGTATGTGAAAGCAGGGCCGGGACTAGTGTTTAAATTACGATTTAAATTAATTACGTCTAAATTTAGTATAACCGTTCAGGACTATTCCCCCTATCATTTTTTTTTTTGTTAGTTGTCAATGTGTTTGCACCAAATTTTAAATTCGGGGTGCTAAAAAAACCCTATGTGTGTTAGCCCTTGAGTATGGAAATTAAATTCTATTATAATCTTGGTAACAAAACAAAAAAAAAGAGAATAAAATACAGCAGCTATGTGTAAAAAAAACTTCAAACTTAAGATAAATCGAAAAATATGGAAAGTTGACTGATGAAGCTATATAAGATGAGCGAGCGACATAAGGATGATTTAAGGAAATCCGTCTTTCTTAACAAGAAAATCATATAAAAAATTTATTGAAATAATTAAAGACATTTTCTTTCTATATGTAGAAAAATACGATCTTGATAAAATATTACTGTTTTGCTTTTATTTGATTATGTAATCATCGCCCTATTGCATTATAAATCTATTATGTAAATTGTAAAGGTAAAATATTTCTAAATTAATTAATTTTTTCTACATTAATTAATTATTTTTATAAAGATATTAAATATGTTTATATGAAATCATTTACTACTTATTACATACAACAAATGATAAAGAAAACTGGACTGAGGATAAATGTTAGTTTTTTGGAAATAATTGAGATTATATATGATTAGTCAAAAATAATTCAATAGAACTTACACTAGTTTTATCCGAATCAAAATTAAAATTAAACGAAAAAAACATTTTCTGAATCTTTCTAATTTTCACCAGAGTAAAACCGTCGCAATTTTCTCCAAACACCATTAACCCCAAGAAAATCACTTTAGATAACAAAAAATATTATTTCTTCAGAGGATATCTACTTAATTCACCTTAATTCAATTTTTGGTTTTTAGAAAAAAACCATAATCACTCTCCTAACTTAAACGGCTTCGTAAAATCATGTCCGTTATCAGCAAGAAAATTAATTTTTTGGGGTAAAATTTTTCTTTTATTTCTGTACATACCCTTTTATGTTTTCATACATGTTCTTGTTCTTTTCATTCATGTGTCAGTTTCCAGCTTTATCTTTTCTCTAAAAGGGCCCTTAATTCAAATCTGTGGTAGGTGATTTGAGGAGTGGAGAAAGCAATTATTTTAGTCTTAAAAATGTGTAGTTAATAGAATCCTATTTAGTGCAATCTTATGCAACTCATTCTGCAGTTATCAAATGGAATTTTCTAATGAAACATTTTAATAGAACTGAAGGTTTAGATGATTAATTGAGCTGTAGCAATAAAGAACCTTATTTCTTGAATAGGCTGCTATACCAGTGCATTTTAAAGTTTTAATGGTTTGAGAAACATCCCAAACTGATAGAATAAAAAGATTCAATTTAAACAACACAATTGATTAAATTTAAACTAAAAGGGAAATAGGATTAAGTGAAAATTGCATATATGAAATCAATCACACTTTCTTATATCATTCGGTACCAATTATAAAATAGGTTATTTTATTTTAACAAAGCATAAATAACCCATTGTAAAATAATTTGATACGAGTGTAAAAGGTTTTAGAACATCAGGCAACTCTAATATGTACTGTACAAGGTAAATGTACTATTCAAATTAAACATCACAATTGTTCAAAATTTAAACTAAAAAAGGAAAATTTGATACGTGAAAATTGCATATTTGAAATAAATGAAACTTTCACAAATCATTCGGTATAATAAAATAGGTTATTTTATTATAAAAAAGCATAAAAAATCCAAAGTAAAATAATTTGATCAATATTTATGTAAAAGTCTTTAAAACATCAGGCAATTCTAACATGTACTATACAAGTTAAATGTACTATTCAATTTAAACATCACAATTGTTCAAAATTTAAACAAAAAGAGAAATAGAATAACCTGAAAATTGCATATTTGAAATCAATGAAACTTTCTCATATCATTCGGTATAATAAAATAAATTTTTTCTATTAAAAGAAGATCATAAACAATCCATAGTAAAATAATTTGATCTATATATTTGTACAATTTTTAAGACATCAGGCAGCTGTAACATGTGTACTGTACAAGTTAATTGTACTATTCAATTTAAACATCAAAATTGTTCAAAATTTAAACATAAAAGTGAAATAGGATAACGTAAAAATTGCATATTTTAAATCAATGACACATTTTTATATTATTCGGTATAATCAAATAGGTTATTTTTTTAAAAGAAAAGCATAAAAAATCCATAGTAAAATAATTTGATCGACATGTGTGTAAAAGTTTTTAAGACATCAGGCAACTCTAACATCTACTGTACAAGTTAAATGTGCTATTCAATTTAAACATCACAATTGTTCAAAATTTAAACTAAAGAAGAAAATAGGATTACATGAAAATTGCATATTTGAAATCAATGAAACTTTCTCATATCATTCGGTATAATCAAATAGGTTATTTTATTAAAAGAAAAGCATAAAAAATCCATAGTAAAATAATTTGACGATATGTGTGTAAATTTTTTTAAGACATCAGGAAACTCTAACATATACTGCACAAGCTAAATGTACTATTTAATTTAAACATCACAATTGTTCAAAATTTAAACTAAAAAGTGAAATAGAATTACGTGAAAATTGCATATTTGAAATAAATTGAGTTTTCTCATATCATTCGGTATAATCAAATAGGTTAATTTATTTAAAAATAGCATAGTAAAACAATTTGATTGATATGTGTGTAAAAGTTTTTAGAACATCCAGCAACTCTAGCATGTAGTGTACAAGTTAAATGTACTGTACACATTCTACATAGAATGAGTTCTTAACATTCATAAGTTCACGTTTTAACTTGTACACAAAGTACATATAAAAAATATAAACACATCCATTCTTCTTAGGAATAAATTTGATATTAAAATCTTAAAATGTTCTAAAAAAGGGGTTCCATCTTGTAAGTCCTGACTGAGACATTGGAAATCTTATGCCTGATTAAGAGATAACCTTTCATAATTGGTCAATTTTAGTAAAATTTTGCAAGTAGGACAGGGATACATATATGAAATAATATATAATGCTTAATTAAAATGGTTTTGTCATTTTAGTCACTTAACATAGTTTGAAATATATCTGTTATACAATGTATCTCTAGTCTTACTAATTCTGTATTTTAAAGGGAAGAAAAGACATAAGAAAGTATGAAATCAAAACTAAAAAGTAGCTTTTATGAACTTAAACAAAATAACTAAATTTCTTATAACACGATTTATTTTCAAACTACATTAAATGGGTGAAATGAAGAATAAACAAAAAGATATTGTGACATAAACAATCGAAATTTGAACTGTTACTCAACAGTATCAGTTTGTATTAAAATTGACAAATGGAAAGCATAAAGCAATAACCTAAAGACTACAAACCTAAAACCTTTAATGCAATCAAAATATTAAAAGGTTATTTAATGAGTGTATAGTAAATAGTCAGCAGTGTAACGTCACGGGATCCTCTAGTTGCGTGTGAGTGTCAAAGCGGTTATGACACGAAGTACTGCTTAGAAGCAATAACAACGTTTATTCTTGATTAAAATGGAATATGTACAAATTTTCCAAAAGAAAATCACAGAGCTCAGGTGGGCTGGTGCTGACCTAAAAGTCCCAGGTTTAAGGCGAAAATAAAAAATCAATCTGGAGACAGGTGCCGGATGACCGTTATAAAGGGGTTCAACTGGGCCTCCTTGGGTCCCACAAAAAGCTGGAGAAAAAACTCTAAAAAAAAAAAAAACGGCCGCCAATCGAACCTAGGTCTCTTTTTCTGGGGACTCTCCGGCGAAAAACTCGGGCCGACTGCTGTCACCTTTCGCCTCCTCCCATTGTCTTTTTCTTTCCACGTCGGTTTCCTGTTAGCCTCTGATTGGCTTCTTCGGGGTACCTTACTGTCTGACATTTCGTTGTCCCGCCTGTCCTCCGGATTTGACTCACACATTTTGAGGTGTGGTCGAAACGACAATCCTTTGTAGTGTAGTGTCAAAAACCCAGAGTGTCGCCCTGCCCAGGTCTTTAACAAAATCCTTTTGTGAAGTCAATGGGGTGTAGCGACTTCACAGCAGCATGAACCAATGAACTGCTGTCCTGAGATAATCATTAACAGAGTGAACATCAAACACCAATTATATTAATGATCATCTTGGGAGATGTAGCAAATACGAATCTGCAAATTGATTATTAATTTGTTATGAATTCATCGAAGAAAAAACATTAAGGGAGCTAGGTAGTATTTTACTTTTCTTTATCAAAAAGCTTTCTCGGGCAACAAAATTGACCTCATTGGCCGCATAGCCACAGAGTCTAAAACCTTATTCTAGAACCAAGAATGGTTCTCCATTGATTTAAAAGCATATGATTGAAAATTCACAAGTAATTATGTATTTTAACACTTCCCGGTTCTTCCAGAGGTGAACCCTGGCAGGCGAAATGTATCATTCTGGCTCATCCCGAGTGTGGCTTTGGCATTGTGAAATTTTATACTCTGTAATCAGTCTTTCCCGAATTATTTCACATCTTCTTTCTATGGTTTCGAATGGTTTTGTTTACTTTTCTGGCTACTAGATTATTTGGTGCTCAAAGAGAGACAGTAGAGGGAAGAAGGTAAGGAGAGAAAAAAGGTTCTACAGTCCAGATTGCGATGTTGGACTCTGTGCCGTACCGTGTTTTCGATTGTATAATACACGACCAAATTTTGTTTAATAATTTCATAATCATTTATGTAAATGCAAAGGATATAAATAAATTTAATTCAAGATAAAAGCTAGGTATTCTAAGCTTTATATTTATAATTAGTGTGAATTGACTCCAAAGTCTAATGATTTCTGCCGTACAGAAAGCCAACTATACATGTAAATTACTCATTTATGTAAACTAATATATTTACATTAATTTTTAGAAAATTTTGCAATCGAATTATGATATTATATTTAAAAAGCTATGTATGTATAGAAAAATGCATAGACAATTGACATTTTTTGACCCATAATCCCTAAATAAAATGAACCTGGAAGAGGTTAAAGGTTAAACTGAGAATGAAAAACCGCTATTTACTACCGATGACACCACCATCATTCAACCCTATCGATATCAGTCCTTAATGTCAATACTTATCGATTCTTGCCGGGATATAATTTACAGCTCACCATCATGAGACATCACATCTTCTTGAGGAAAAGTTTGCTGTGGGTGGGTGAAGCACTTATTTCGCAATGACAAGGGCAGGCGAAGGAATGCGCGCCATTCATTTCTTTGTTCATCATAAGCAATATTGGAATTTGAGGAGAAGGAGGACGACAGAGTTTATTGGAAGACAAATAATAATAAACTTTTGTTTTACGGCAATTAAACAAATGAATGTCATTAGAGAAGAGTAGGAAGAAATATTTCACTTGTACAAGATAGTATACATACTTAATAATTATAATTGAAAATATTTAAGTGAGGTCTTTTTCAGTTACCTGGAATATAACCATAACAACATTTTAGTTGAAATTATCCAAGAAGTATATTTATATATTTATGTGAAATTTTAGAAATACTTTTCCACATACACACACACACACACACACACACACACACACACACACACATATATATATATATATATATATATATATATATATATATATATATATACATATATATATACATATATATATATATATACATATATATATATATATATATACATATATATATATATGTATATATATGTATAGATATGTATGTGTATGTATATATATATATATATGTATATATATATATGTATATGTATATGTATGTATATATATATATATGTATATATATATATATATATATATATATATATATATATATATATATATATATATATATATATATATATATATATATATGTATATATATATACATATGCATATATATATGTATATATGTATATATATACATATGCATATATATATGTATGTATATATGTATATATATATATATATATGCGTATATATATATATATATATATATACATATACATATATATATACTTATACATATATATATATATATATATATATACATATATATACATATACATATATATATATATATATATATATATATATACATGTATATATATATATGTATATATACATATGCATATATATATATATATATATATATATATATATATATATACAACTATATCTATCTATCTATCTATCTATCTATATATATATATATATATATATATATATATATATATATATATATATATATATATATATATATATATATATATATATATATATATATATATATATATATATATATATATATATATATATATATATATATATATATATATATACATATATATATATATATATATATATATATATATATATATATATATATATATATATATATATATATACATATATATATATATATATATATATATATATATATATATATATATATATATATATATATATATATATATATATATATATATATATATATATATATATATATATATATGACTGTGTGTGTATGTATATGTGTGTGTATAAATATTATTTCCTCTAGTCGTCATAATAATTATGTAACCCTTATTTTTTTTTTTACTTGCCCGGGCTACTGGGTAAGGAAAGGCCTAAACCGCTAGCAGTAATAACGATGCAGTCGCGCTATTGAAAAAGACAAGCACAAGTCTAATTAAAATTTTATTTTAGAGCTGCTAAAACGGACATCTTTGCTAGTCAACGACAGACAGAAAGACACAAAAATCTCTCTGGTCGAACAAAGTTGCACCCAAGAGCGAAAACAGAAAGAATTTTCCCAAGGGACAGAAACTTGCTCAGCGAATTTAGGTATTAAGATCAGAAAAACCCGGAACCATTTGCCGGAGACAGCTAGAAAATGAGTTGAAAAAACAAAAAAATTACATGTATAGGATAGAAAGCTTTAGGAAATGTACCGAAAGAATTTTAAGTCGAGGACGCTCCTATGATTTAGACATTTAGAGGCATGGAAAAAAGATTTTAAATAATTAGAATCGGAGCGATGACATTTTTAAGGAAATATTAAAGTTAAATAATTTTGAGAAATTAAACACACACACACACACACACACACATATATATATATATATATATTATATATATATATATTAAATATGCAATATATCAAAATTATTTAATTTTAATATTTCCTTAAAAACCTCCTCTCTGCCATTCTAATTCATTTAAATTTTTTTCCCAGCTTCTAAATAGATTAATCAAAAGAGTATCCTAAAACTGTAAACTTTCTGTCTATTCAGCACGTTTCCCAGCTGTCGGCGGCAAATGGTTTCGTGTTTTACTGATATTGCATTTACTTTGCTTATTAAGTTGTTTTTACCGTGGGAAATTTCTTTCTGTCATTGCTCTTGGGTGCACCTCTGTACGATTAGAGTGAGTACTGTGGCTCTATGGCTATGTCTGTCGTGAAACAAAAAAGATGTGCGTTGTACCAGCTATTTAATAAAGTTTCAATTAGACTTCTGCCGTTCTCTTCAATGTTGACCCTAGTGCATTTTTATTACTGCTTGCCGTTGAGCTTTCTCCTTGTCAAGGACTTTTGTAAAAAATGGTTTACACACATGTATATATATATATATATATATATATATATATATATATATATATATATATATATATATATATATATATGTATATATATATGTATATATATATATATATATATATATATATATATATATATATATATATATATATATATATATATATATATATATATATATATATATATATATATATATATATATATATATATATATATATATATATATATATATATATATATATATATATAAAGGTAGTTGAGACTGCACTTTTTGATAAAAACATTTAGTATGTGCTTCTGTGAAAATAGGTGGTTAATTAAGGACGCTAGATAAAAGAATCACGAAGTGAAAGCTTTTAAATTATATTTTTTAGCATAAAATATCAAGAAAACATCAATTTTTACCTAGGTAATGATCTGATTTTGTAATTCTTATTTTTTTCTTATTTTGTTTCTTAAAAAGTCTTTATTTTATCCTATTTATTAGAATAATTTAAATCATTTAATTTTTTTGGTAATCATTAATCAAACATATTCTTATCTATTTCACAGGATGTGTTACAAACAAGTTAAAAATATATCCAAATAAAATACTGAATATGCATATAACTATTATACTAAAATTTCTGATATCCAAAAATTAACAACTTCACTTTCTTGAAGAATGTAAAATAAAACTTTTTGTATTGCTAATAAAATTAGAAATTATCGATATTTTTTTATTT
>CM063510.1:17159795-17174795 GCA_032207245.1 Pardosa pseudoannulata
ATTTGCCATTTAAATTTATTTTAATTATGCTTTGAAAATATGTTTTTATCCATCATTTGGACAAAGGACAAGGCAAACAAAAGTTGAGATAAATTTATGTATTCACATTCATATAATAGCTAATTATAAATTTGGATTAAAATATGAAACTTTGCTGGTCAAATATTTCTCTAATCCAAACCACCTAAGAATATAAAAGTAACTCATAAATCATTACATCGGTGTTACGTTTCCCATAAAAGGGTTTAAATATCCAATTAGTTTTACAGATGGCAAATATCATATTAATTCCCACCTTTTCATTTTCTTCAAGCTGTCTGCAACAATTAGTGATATTAATTTCTAATTATAGCTCGTATTCAATTAAAATTTTAAAACCCAGATGTAATTTAAAATGTAGCTTCACGAAAGAATTTTTGTTCATCTTTCGGACAGAGGATAAAGGGAAGAGGTTGAGATACATTTATGCATTCAAATTCTTATAATAGCTAATTATAAATTTTGATTAAAATATAATAAAATACTGGCCAAATATTTCACTATTCCAAACCACCTAAGTGAAAAAAAAATAACTCTTAACTCATTATATCAGTGTTACATTTCCCATAAAAGGGTTTAAACATCTAATTAGTTTTCTTTATGGCAAATGTCATATTAATTCCCATCTTTTTATTTTCTTCAAGCAACAATTACTGAAATTACTTTCTAATTATAACTCATAATAAATTAAAACTTAATAATCCAGAGATATAATTAAAAATGTAGCTTCACGAAAGCAAACAGAACTCCCAAAGAACATGCAAATACATTCTTATAAACAGTGAGATTTCTACTTTTAAATATAATTCTATACCCGGGCTAGATAACTCTAATTCAACTTGTTTTCTCAAAGAGTGTCGTAGGGGGATGTGGAAAGATTTCCTGATCAGAGTCCAAGAGAATGTAGTTTGCTTACGGACGTGATGGGAATAAAAGGTTTACGATGCGTTACGAAATTACTCCGAAGGTCTTCTCGAACAGAAATAGGATGCAGTCGAAATTCGAAAATTTGCTCTTTTATAGAGTAACTTGATGTACGTTACGTTCACCCTTCTCAGTTCTTATCTGAATCTTCACTTCTGAAAAACGTCTAGCGATATAAATGAATTTAAAATAGATTCCAAGAGAAGCACATTTGGAAGGTTAATTTCTTGTCTCAAGAGGTTTGTATTGCTATTTTTGTTAACTATAATAAGACTTTTACTGTAAGAGAGGTGTATTACTCAATTGGAATTATTAATTTTTTGAATTTCAAGTAAAGAAGAGTCTCGTTTAAATGTAAATGATCTGAATAAAACTAACTACAATGAGACATAATTCTTTTAAAAATATTCCATATATATTTCTACAATAATATACCCAATTTTTTTTACGTTAACCTCTTATTAATATACTAGCATATAGCCCGTCATATGACGGAGTCAGTAAAATTTTTAATTTTCCAGTACCTATAAGTCATGTCATAAATGGTTTGTTTTTTGGATAAGAATTACCTATACAGAATTACCTATTACAGTCTCAATAATTTGTTTATCTTCATACTCATCTAAAGTCTCCCGATGCTGTGAATGCAGTTTAGAATTACGTTGAGTTCATTCAGAAAGATAATTCAAAGTATTCTTGGCTACGTCAAATTTATCTTTAAGTTCTTACCAATTTTTTTTTGCCACACTAATTAATGGAAGTAAAAGAATGAAACTATCATTTTTAATACACCCATGAGGTAGTTAGAATTTGTTATTAATACTGGTGATAAAATTTCCCTTTCAATAAAAAGTAATCGATGATTAAATTTAAAATTATCACATATATACCTAATCTATTATTTAACCCTCCGAGTGGAACATACCGGGGAAAAAAAGGTCTCCAAAAATACGCTAAAGTTTTATTGTGTCAGTTACCAAAGAGTTCTATGATTTTTTACTTCGCCCTTTGCCCCACCCTCGTTATTGTCTCATTACTTCCGGTTATAAATATATATATAAATAGACATTATTGATTGTTAATTTTTAATACACATAAAGCTCGTCAAGTCTCAAAGATCATCACATAAGAAATAACGTATTCTAAAAGTACGAATAAATTTTTTTTTATTTGAGAATTATTTATATTTTTTTACTAAAGTCATCCAAGATATTTCAGTGGTGCAATTAGAGATATATATGTTGCCGCAAACGAAATACTTCGAAATAGAGATTGACAAAGCCATGAGAAGCTATCAGCGTCTTTGTTCCCCAGAGAGTAGGGGTGCATCCCTCAATAAATGTCAGTCAAAGAGGGGTGCAGTTCCTAAACAATCGACCTGACCCTCCTACCTAATAATTTCACGGGAGAAAAGCACTGTCAGAAATGTACAATACATTTATTTTTGGAGCATATTTGGGGGTTGGAAATTGTCTGTGACAGCTGGCGGAATTGTACGTGCAAACCGCTTAGAGGGTTAAGCCGCGAACTATAAGAGAAAATTATTTACGTAATATCTAAGTCCAGTTATAAAACGTATGAAAACAATGCACACAATATTTAAATAACTTAAAATAAGAAATGATTAAGGGAGATGGTTAAAGGATTGACGTCATAATGCTAAATGACGTCATAAATGTTATTTTTACCTATTTCTGTGATAAATTGATAATTTTATCTCCTGCTCTATACCGGTGAAAATGGGGCTTGAAATAATAGCATTAAAAGATAGAAAAGGGATGGATTTCGACCGTTTTAAAGAGACAGTATTTTTTGCTGCGATATGAAGCATATTTATACCAATTTATTTTAGAATAGGATCAAAATTTATGATAAGATAAACTTTATTGATTTTTGTTAACCCTAACACATCACGAATCCAATATGGATGCCTCTATCTCTCCAGGTCCAACCGCTTCATAAATTCGAGGACAGACGGACAGATAACTTATTTCATTATTATATAGGACATGTGTTGATGGATAGAAAAGCTAATTTCATTTTTGAAGAGGTTTTCGTTGGTAATTTCTAAGGTGTTATAAGTTATTGTCACTAGAGTGTATTTTCAATGAAATTTCACAGCAATTATAAAAGAAATAATTTTAACACTAGATTTACGGACGTTTCGTATATGCCTATTTCTACGAAAACGCATCAATTTGACGCATGAACAAATAAGCCATTTACTTCTGTAAAAGTAAAAATTTAATATCTTTTACTAAAAAACAGCAGTAAAATGTTATTTATAATTTAAAATTTATGTAAAGAAGGGCCTTTGTAGTAATACTGATAAATTACACAAGTTAACGTTAATAATGTCGAAATTTTAAAAGATATAACGCTCTTTTATATACAAAATTACATCATTCAATTTTTATAATTTAAATTTTAGTTAAAATAATTCCCAATCAAAACAGATTCAAAAAGCCAATTCCAGATTTAGATAGAAGATTATGTTGTTATTTTCGTTAACTAAAAACAATTTATTTATAGTAACCGAAAAATCTTTTTCAATGATTTTTGTCATGATAGTAATCATGACAAATTATTAACGATAGTAAAAGTTTTACATTAAAGGGACTTTTTATACAAATACTAATGAAGTGAAGAAGTTTGAACAAAAATTAATTTTTTTTTACCTCGTTAGTATTTCAACCTATTTTATATATTCCATTTTCATTTTTTTTCTTACGCTACAGTCATTACTGGAATTACTTTCTGATTAAATCCTTTGATAATATCAAATCTAAATAATTGATATATTATTCATAATTTAGATATTTATATATTTAAAAGGAAGTACAAATACGTTATGGCATACATTGACATATCTGATTTTAATTCTAGAGGCGGCCTGGAGAATTCTAATTAATATTGGCTTCTTAGAGTAGTGAATGGAGTGATTTTCTCAACAGAGTTCAAGATAATGCAGGTAACTTAAAGACGTGATGTGAATACAAGATTTACGATACGTTACCAAATTACTCAGAAGATCTTTCCTGGCACAAACCGCATGAATCTGTTCTTTTGTACGGTAACCTAAAAGTAAACCTTAAGGTCAAAATGCGTAATTTATATCTAGATATGTAATCTTGACCATCTTTCAATGTACAATAATTTAAAATAGATTCTAAAATATACTAATTTGAAAAGCCAATTTCAATGCTCACGAAGATTTTATTGTTATATTTAACTGAAATAAACTGGATATTATGACAGCAACCCTGAAATATAATTAATATTATTTTAAATTTCATTGGATTGAGACAATCGAGAGTAAATATACTGAAAATGAGTGGCTACGAAATTATATACATAGATCCCAGTTTGAAGATTTCATTATTTTGGAGACGGTATTTACTGAAGACTTTTTTAAAGCACCTTTTGGAATGTATGTCACTGATTTTAACGATGAAGTAGAGACTGTGCGCATTGCTTTTATACAACTAACTTGTCACCTATGAAAATTAAAAATAAATGTAGTACTACTATCAGATTTGTTGGCTGTTATTTAATTAAAGAAGCTCAATTGAGGCTCCACTATCAAATGGAATCACCCAATGTCAACAGATACTAATTTCGTTGAGGTTAAGAAAAATAGTGTTGTTTGCAGTGGATTATTATAAAGTGAACTACTAGGATGAAAGCTTTTTAAAATTAGAAACTAAATACGGTAGAAATAATTGTCTTTTAGAGACTATACCTGACAAACCTAAATGGGAGGCTGCGTCTTCATTTTGTCTATTTATCGGGCAGGATTGCCTTCATCCCCATTCATATCGATTTGGCTTTCTCCTACAGGCTGCCTGTTTCTTGTATGATAGTAAAAATGAACCAAATGATAAATACCATTTGTATACTTGTGGAGATCTTCATGGAGAAACAGTGTTATCAACGTATAGGAAAACGAGTGGACTTATGCAGTGGTAACCTTCAGTTATTTGAATTGTTTAAATGCTACGTTTTTACTGTTTTATAGTTTTAATGCACCTGTTGTTCATTCTTTTTTTATATCTGGTCCATGGTCTTAGCCATTGAAAAATTAAAAAAAAAAAACTCTAAATTTCATTTAAAATACAATTAAAAACGAAATTTACTATCATGGAGAAACAGAGTCATCAAGGTATTGGGAAGCGAGTAGATTTATGGGGTGGTAACCTTCGTTTATTAGACCTGTTTTAATGCTACGTTTTGCTGTTTTACAGTTGTATTGCACCTGCCGTTCATTTTTTTCTGGTTTTATATCTAGTCCATGTTCTTAGCCATTGAAAATAAAAAAAACTCTAATTTCCATTTAAAAATATAACTATTAACGATTTTACTATCATCAGCGTAATTGACTTCATTGTTGCATAAATTAGATTATCATAAATCCACAATATCTATAAATAAAATATAAATTGTTCTTCTACTTAAATTTTATTTAAAGCAGATTACAGGATATACAGATGAAACACACATTTTCTTTTTTAAGAGTAGATTTTATGATTAATATTTATTAACTTCCCAAAACCACTTATTAAAGTGCACAGAAAAGAGATTAAATAAATTTCTTATACAACAGAAACAAGAAAAAACGAACGTAAAATTAAAAAAAGTTTAATTTTTATAAATAAGTAATTTTTCAATTTTATGAAATTGAAAATAAAATAGGTGTTGCCAACTTTTACATCTTTTATCTAAAATGTATCAGTCTGCTTACACGTATAAGAATTAATTACTGTTCATAGTTCAATTTAAATCTTTCATTAATCAGTTTTTCTTGCACTGAACTGTAAAAAAATCTCATCAACGCTTTAACAATCTATCAGCTGTGATATTCAGTTTAATATTTGTGCATCAGTAAAACTAGTATTTGTTATAAATATATTAGATATCATATTAAAAAAAGGCCTATTTTGTTGCAAATCCTTTCTTAAACTAAAGTATTATTTTTGGATGAACGGTCAATATAAATGTAATTGCTAAACAACATAGAAACAACATTTGTGACCAAATATTCACTCAGGCTATAAACCTGCTATTCTTGAACTTTGCATGGGAATTTATACGTATCTTAAGTGTGTGAATCAAACACATAATGAATAATTGATGCAGAATAAATGTAGAATTTAATCCAAATCATTTACTAATCTGTATTGCTGTATAAAAAAAAAACTCATCAACGCATTAAAAAATCTATCATCTGTAATATTCAGTTTCATATTTGTGCATTAGTAACGCTAGAATTATTTATAAATGTAATAAATATCCATTTAAAAAACATTTGTTTTGTTGAGAATTATTTTATTATTTTTGGATAACATACCTACAACAGTCAATGCAACTGTAACGGCTAAATATAAAAGCAACATTTATGACCATACATTCTCGCAGGATATAAATTTCGTCTACTATTCTTAAGCTTTCCATGGGAATTTATACGTATCTTACGTGTGTGAATCAAAACATCCCCGCGTAATAAATTGCTTTGTTTCAGACAATAATATATATTTGGAACACGGCAGGTAGAGCTGAACCAGTTGAATTCTCTACAGAAATATGGAATTCAATTTTTATATTTTAAATTCCAGTCTGTTTTTAAACGAAAAGTTTCAATTTCCAGCTTAGCTTCTGGGAAGGATAAGAGGCGGTATTTTCTATGTCGTGTATGGAAGATATATTTTGTTTACAGACGTGATAGGAATCTGAGACTTATGTAGCTACATATTCGGGGATTTCAAAAATAAGTTTAGCGGATACAGCTGGAATTTGAAAGCGCATCAGGAGCTGTTAGCTGATGAAACTTTGAAATAATTTTTGCCCTTTTGAAGAATGATAGTGAAAAATTTATTGCATCTAGGCAATAAAATAATATTTATTAACACTAGAAATCTAATAATTGTCCTTTACTTGTATCAAGGGCTTGTAATTTGCTTTGTTTTTAAAAAATCTAGATATTTACCCAAGTCGCTATTTTCTTTTGCAACAGTTAGTCACAGTCATAGACGAAACTAATTTCAATTCAAAACTAATTCAATTAGAATAATCATTAATTTTATGTCATTAAAAACGTAGCATTCAAAAATCCAATAGTTCAAGTATATAAAAATTAACACTAGATCGTTGCCATTTATATGCATCAAAAACATTCGAAATGCTCTTTTTTATTTTTATTATTTTTATTTATTCATTTTTAACCCCTTAATTCACAGTTTTTTTAAAAAGGCCGGCCAATAACAACCAAGTTTTTAATGTAAAAAACACAATTTAGAACGTTTTCTTGCCCAAAAAATTCCAAAAATAGAAAAATAAAATTTTTATTACAATTTTGGATTTTCATAACATTGCAGAAATATGTCGAGTATTGTAATATTACAAGAACATCGACTTTTTTTTTAATCTTTCTTTTCGAATTTCCATTTCAGAATAAACATTATTATCAGTAAAAATACTTAAATATTTATACTTTTAAAACATAAATACTGACAATATTAGTATTTATAAAAATAATAAAAATTTTCTTTTGTTTGATATATTTCGAAACAAGGTGTGCGCGTAGCCCAACATTTCAAATATTACACATGTAACAACTCTCCTTTCTTTTCCTTTTTTCTTTTTTATCTCTTTTAGCACCACACACAGCGCAATACCTACAAAAGTACAACGCCGCTCAAATTATCTCGAGTGAGCACAGTTTGGCCAGTTTAGCGAGCTCGAGTAACTCGAGGGTACAAAAACATAAAGAATAATTTTTTTTATAACAGAAAATATTTTTCATTGGCTATCTCTTTCAGCACCACACGCAGCAAGTGATAAGTAAAAAAAATATATTTTTATATATTTGAATAAGTAAGTGCTATAGCTTACAATCCCATGTAAATGATAAAGATCAATAAAACGATTGTTTTTTTTGTTTTTTTTTGCTTTCACATTGTTATTTTCAGTTCTCGATTGTATTCGAGTTTGAAAAAGTATAGCAACACGAAGTACAACGCCGCTCGAATTATCTCCAGTTGCTCAGTTTGGCCAGTTTAGAGAGCTCGAGTTAAACTCGAGGGTACAAAAGCGTAAAGAATAAATTTCTTTATAACAGAAAAATATTTTTCATTTGCTATCTCTTTCAGCACAACACACAGCAAAAAATAAGTAGAAAAAAATATATATATTATACTTGAATGAGTAAGTGTTATAGCTTACAATCTCAAATGATATATATCAATAAAACGATTGTTTTTTCTTTCACATTGTTATTTTCAATTCTCGATTGCATTCGAGTGTGTAAAATTATAGCAACATAAATTACAACGGCTCTCGAATTATCTCGAGTGTGCACAGTTTGACTAGTTTAGCGAGCTCGAGTTCACTCGAGCGGGCACTTTAAGGGGTTAAATAAATCTATAGATATGTACAAGGCGAACACTGAAGTGGTGATTTTCTCTGCAACCATTAGTCATAGATATTTACTTTCAGTTACAAAAATAGTTTAAATAAATAATCCTTAATTTTATATAATTAAAAGAACAAATAAATAAAAATGCAATTTTGTAAAATTTAAAAAAGCTAAATTTTGTTCATTTTTCCGTTTTTTAAATTGTGGTTAGCTGTAATTAGTTCTCATACAATCATGTAGCTTTAGACTTAAAATATTAGAAAATAAATTTAGCTGATATCGTTAGAATTCGAAACCGTACCAGGAGTTGTTAACTGATAAAACTTTAGAGTTTCATTTTTTCATAAATTTTAGTCTAAATTTTATAAAATTAAAGTGATGAAAAAAATTATTTATTAACACTAAAACATCCATTGCTGTCATTTTAACTGAAAGGTATGTAAATTGCATTATTTTTGTCTGACTGGGGACATTTGATGGGTACATAGTTAATTCCTCAATTGGCTATTTCCTTAGATTTTGTTTAGACAAATACTTTAAGTACAGAAATATTTTAAATCAGGTAAACATTAATTTTATTACCTTTATAAATTCAAAAGCCGTTCTCATTTCAACTGGAATATATACACCGTAATAACTATATACAAAAACACTTTTTACCTAACCAGAGCCCCTGGTCTATGTTTTATGTATACAAATACTCCAAGTACATCTTCAAACTGGAAAATAGGGTCTAAAATAAAATGCATATTTATTTCATTTTGAGGCGAAAACCACATGCCAGATTCTGTCTACCAACCTTTCTTCATTTTTGAGCTATCACGTTGTCACACACACAGATAATCAAATTTTAATCTTCTACCTCAATGGGTTTTTGAGTAATTGTGTTTGTATGCATGCAGACAGATTCAGAGACAGATGCAAACTTATATATAATTCAAAAATAACATTTTGATTTTCGGAGGGTAGATTGCCGACTACAATGATATTCATTAATATCTGGGATAAAAATATTGCAAATTGTAAAGAAATGCTTTTCAATACTTATTTTAATATTCCAAATACCTAAAGGTGAAATGCGAGTAATTAATTTTGTAAAGATATAATTTACTAAAATTAGCTTACTGCATAAAAATCAAATAATTATCTTCAGGTTAAAACAGTTTTGAAGTTTATGATGTCACTCAGATTACGATTATGTTTATTTCACTGCTTTCAATATCAAATGATGAATACGGATAATGATGAAAAAATATGAGGGTAGGATTTGGATAACACTTAGTTATTGATAATAATCTTTAAAGAAGTATAGTTTCTATTGTATTTGATTCGATTTCTCACCATCGTTTGTGTGTAATTTACAATAAGATATTATTGCTACCAATATTAGGTATGGTTCTTTATACAGTAGTGAAACAACTGAGAAAGTAATATTAATGAGTGTTTAAGCACAAACAATAACTACGAAGGTATTTGAATCACCATTTAAAGCTACACTAAAAATTCAGGTATCTTAATCGTGTAAATAACATTAAGATTTTAGGGGGCTAGATATCCTACTACTACAATGATATTCAATAAAATCCTCTGGAGTAAATTTTTTGCACATTGCAAAAAAGCTTTTCAAGACTTATTTTAATACTCCAAATACCTAAAAGTAAAATGCCAAAAATTAATTTTGTAAAGAAATAATTTACTAAAATTAATTTAGGGCATGAAAATCGAAAATTATCTTCAATTTAAAACAGTTTTGAAGTTTATGATGTTATTCGAAGTACGATTATGTTTACATCCCTGCTTTCAATATTAAATGATGAATACTGATAATGATGAAAAAATATGAGGGTAGCATTTGGATAACAATTAGTTATTGATAATAATCTTTAAATAACTATAATTTTTTATTGTAGCAGATTTAATTTCTCACCATCGTTTGTGTGTAGTTTACAATAAGATATTATCAATACCTTTGTTGGGTATGGTTACTTATACAGTAGGGAAATAACTGCGAAAGTAATGTTAATAAGTATTTAGGCTCTAATAATAATTAAGAAGGTATTTGAAACTGCATTTAAAGCTACACTGAACAATCCGGATCTCTTTAATCGTTTAAATACATTTCGATTTTAGAAAGGTAGATGCCCAACAACAATGATATTCATTAAAACATGGAGTAAAAATTTTGCAAATTGTAAAAAACCTTTGGAACACTTTTTTGAATACTCCAAATACCTAAAAGTAAAATGTGAGCAATTAATTTTGTAACGATATAATTTACTAAAATTAACTTACGGAATAAACTCGAATAATGATCTTCAGTTTAAAACAGTTTTGAAGTTTATGATGTCACTCAGAGTACGATTATGTTTATTTCACTGCCTTCAATATCAAATGATGAATACTGATAATGATGAAAAAATAGGGCGGGTAGCATTTGGATAACAATTATTTATTGATAATAATCTTTAAAAAAGTAAAATTTTTTATTGTAGTAGATTTTATTTTTCACCATCGGTTGTAGGTAATTTACAAAAGATATTTATTTGTACGAATATTGGATAAGGTTACGTGTATAGTAGGGAAACAACTACAAAATTTATGTTAATGAGTATTTAGGATCTAACAATAATTATAACGGAATTTAAAACGTCATTTAAATATACACTGAAAAATCATGATCTCTCAATCGTTTAAATAACATTTCTATTTTAGGAGAAAAGATGTCCAATAACAATGATATTCATTACAACAAGGAGTAAAAATTTTGAAAATTGTAAAAAATCTTTTTCAAAACTTTTTTTAATACTCCAAATACCTAAAAGTAAAACACGATACATTAATTTTGTAAAGATATAATTTACTAAAATTAATTAAGGGCATAAAAGTCGAATATTATCTTCAATTTAAAACAGATTTGAAGTTCATGATGTCACTCAGATTAAGATTATGTTTATTTCACTCCTTTCAATATCAAATGATGAATACGGATAATGATGAAAAAAATATGAGGGTAGGATTTGGATAACACTTAGTTATTGATAATAATCTTTAAATAAGTATAGTTTTATATTGTATTTGATTCGATTTCTCACCATTGTTTGTGTGTAATTTTCAATAAGATATTTATTGATACCAGTATTGAGTATGATTACTTATATCGTAGTGAAATAACTGAGAAAGTAATGTTAATGAGTATTTAGGCCCTAACAATAATTACGAAGATATTTGAAACGCCATTTAAAGCTACATTGAAAATTCAGGATCTCTTAATCGATTAAATAACTTTTCGATTTTAGGAGGGTAGATGTCCTACTGCTACAGTTATATTCATTAAAATCTGGAGTAAAAATTTTGAAAATTGTAAAAAATCATTTTCAAAACTTTTTTTAATACTCCAAATACCTGAAAGTAAAATCCAAGAAATTAAGTTTGTAAAGATATAATTTACTAAAATTAATTTAGGGCATAAATATTAAAAGTTATCTTCAGTTTAAAATAGTTTTGAAGTTTATGATGTCACTCGGAGAATGATTATGTTTATTTCATTTCCTTCAATATCAAATGATGAATACTGATAATGATGAAAAAATATAATGGTAGCATTTGGGTAACAATTAATTATTGATAACAATCTTTAAAGAAGTTTAATTCTTTACTGTAGTAGATTTGATTACTCACCATCGATTGTGTGTAATTTAGAATAAGATATTTATTGATAATAATATTGGCTATGTTTACTTATATAGTAATGAAGCAACTGCGAAAGTAATATCAATGAATATTTAGGCCCTAACAATAATTAGGGAGGTATTTGAAATGCTATTTAAAGCTTCACTAAAAAATCCGGATCTCTTAATCTTTTAAATAACATTTCGATTTTAGGAGGGTAGATGTCATACTACTACAATGATATTCATTAAAATCTGGAGTAAAAATTGTGCAAATTGCAAAAAAGCTTTTCAAGACTTATTTTAATATTCCAAATACCTAAAAGTAAAATGCAAGAAATTAATTTTGTAACGATGTAATTTACTAAAATTAACTTACGGAACAAAATCAAATAATTATCTTCAGTTTAAAATAGTTTTGAAGTTTATGATGTCACTCAGAGTACGATTATGTTTATTTCACTTCTTTCAATATGAAAGGATGAATATTGATAATGATGAAAAATATGAGGATAGCATTTGGGTAATAATTAGAGTTATTGATAATAATCTTTAAAAAAGCATATTTTTTATTGTAGTAGATTTGATTTCTCACTATTGTTTGTGTGTAATTTACAGTAAAATATTTACTGATACCAATATTGCGTATGTTATATATATAGTAGTGAAACAACTGCGAGAATAATGTTAATGAGTATTTAGGCTCTAACAATAATTAAAAAGGTATATTTAAAACGCCATTTAAAGCAACATTGAAAAATTAGAAATTCTTCATCGTTATTAGAACGTACCTTAATAAATAACCTAAAGAAGTTTTCAATGTATTATAAAGACATTGGAAGACCATTTTATATCTCCATTGACCTGAAAGAATAAAATTTTTATTTTCTTCAAATGAATCGTACGTTATTGATTTATTTAATTCATCTATCAATGCCGAAAATACACAAGAGAAAGAGTTTAATTTGTCCCTGTTATGTGAAGAATTGGTTCTCTCTTAAAACTTGAAATTAGAATTATTCTATTTGTGTTAAGTGAACTAGAAATCTTATAAAATCCTAAGTTAATAGATTAAATAAAACCTCTTAATATAAAAATGCTATTTTCATCTTCTTTATAAGCTTTATGATGGTATTTTAGGAGTTATATGTGCTGTGAATGCATAGAAACAAAATAATGCTTTGTAAAAAAGAATTATTCATCTGTATAACTTTATATAACTTACTGTATTGTATGTTTATAACTATTATTTTGTTTTGTTAAACAAATTTAAACATGTATAAAATAAAAACAGTTATTTGGAGTTACATTGAAAGTTGTTTCAGCATTGTTCATCTTGATTTTTTATTAACATTTTACAGCATTTAAGAAAAGTCGACTCAATAGTGTACAGTCCATTGCAAGAACGCTTTCTATGTCACCAGTGTTTACTTTAAGCATTCCATCAGACACCTTTGCACAAATATGGAACTAGTGTGCACCAAACGCAAGGCCTCACTTTTATGAAAGTTGGAAATTAGAATGATCCCATTTGTTTTAAGTGACCTAGAAATTTTATAAAATCCCAGGTTGATAGATTAAATAGAACATATTAATATAAAAATGCCGTTTGCATCTTGTTTATAAGCTTTATGATGGTATTTTAGGAGTTATATGTTCTGTGAATGCATAGAAACAAAATAATGATTTGTAAAAGAGAATTATTCATCTGTGTAATTTTATATAACTTACTGCATTGTATGGTTATAATACTATTATTTTGTTATGTAAAACAAATTTAGACATGCATCCAATAAAAAGATTTATTTGGATTTATACTCAAAGTTGTTTCAGCATTGTTCATCTTGATTTTTCTTTAGTATTTTACAGCATTTAAGAAAAGTCGACTCAATAGCGTACAGTCCATTGTAAGAATGCTTTCTATGCCCCCGGTATTTATTTTAAGCATTCCATCAGACACCTTTACACAAATATAGAACTAGTATGCACCAAACGCAGGCCTCACTTTTATGATAACTTTATGTACCTTACTCTATTGTATGTTTATAACTGTAATATTTTGTTATGTAAAACAAATTTAGGTATGCATCAAATAAAAATAATTATTTGGAGTTATATTTAAAGTTGTTTTATCATTGTTCATCATGAATTTTTTTTAACATTTCACAGCATTTATGAAAAGTTGACTAAATATCGTACAGTCCATTGGAAGAATGCTTTCTATGTCACCAGTGTTTATTTAAACATTCCATTAGACACCTTTGTACAAATATGGAACTAGTATGCACCAAATGTAAGGACTCACGTTTATGGAAACTGGAAATTAGAATGATCCCAATTGTGTTAACAGACCTGGTAAATTTATAAAATACCTGATTGATAGATTAAATAAAACCTGTTAATGTAAAAACGCCTTTATAAGATTTATGATGGTATTTTAGGAGGTGAATGAATAGAAAAAATATGATGCTTTGTAAAAAAGAATAATTCATCTCTATAACTTTATATAACTTACTGTATTATATGTTTATAACTCTATTATTTTGTAACTTAAAACAAATTTAGACATGTATAAAATAAAAACAGTTATTTGGAGTTACATTGGAAGTTGTTTCATCATTGTTCATCTTCATTTTTTTAACATTTTACAGCACTTAAGAAAAGTCGACTAAATAGAGTACAGTCCATTGAAAGAACGATTCTTATGTCACCAGTGTTTACTTTAAGCATTCCATCAGACATCTTTGCACAAATATGGAACTAGTATGCATCAAACGCTATTCCTCACTTTTATGAAAACTGGAAATTAGACTGATCCCATTTGTGTTAAATGACCTAGAAATTTTATAAAATCCCAGGTTAATAGATTAAATAAAACGCGGTAATATAAAACTGCTGTTTCCATCTTAATTATAAGCTTTAGGATGGTATTTTAGGAGTTATATTGCTGTGAATGCA
>CM063510.1:17179795-17182295 GCA_032207245.1 Pardosa pseudoannulata
GTAATTTAAAAAAAACATGGTATTTTTTCCAGCTAACAATAAATGAAGATAACAATTTAAATATAACATCTCGTGAAAAATTAATGTCTACAGTGTTACTGCTTTAAAACACTTAACACTAACTATTCTATTACCTTATGTATTTTATACTTCTTTCGTGATATTGCTATAGTTACTGTAAGTAAACAATACTTTTTGAATACGTATGTTATTTAACAAATTTAGGTTTTCCAAATGCAGCTCTTAATTATTCCTTTAAAAGTTTTAAATTTCTAAATTCAGTCCATAAAATTTAAACCTTAAGGAAGAAATGAAAAAGTGTTTAATAGTAAATCTTTTATGGAGAGGGGACCTTAGAAAATGTTTATGCAAATTAAGCTAGAGTTGTAATATACAGGGTTGTCATAAAGAAATTTCGCCAATGTCTGCACTTTTAGCTTCTGTTCCGGTTAACTGATTGAGATGAAATTGCAAATATAATTATTCGGCTGTATGCGCTCTTGATTATGTGAATGGCAATACAGTGATGCTCGTGGTTATGGTTATGGTTACAGAAACTCGAAAATGTCAAATAGTAACGTCTGTTTTTTTTCTGTCGCATAATGTTCAGAGCATGCAAAAACCCTAAATAGAATTGAAACCTTATCGATTTGTCCAAATATGGACATGTTATGCATAGACAGCAAAGAGATCTTTAAGACGCAAGGAGGAATATTACATATGACCGAGAAAATGTACCGATCACTTATGAGAGCACATATCGGACAAAGAAAACTTTTATTTAGATCAAACATTTTCCACAAGATGGTATCACGGGCAATTTCGCATTGCGTGCGGGAGGTGGACATTACCGCTTAACACAACTTGGCATGAGGGATTTTTGCAATCTCACACCTTATAGAATTCTTTAAATCCGACAAAGTTGGCGGATTGCGCAGGTAAACTTTAGATTTGAGATATCTTCAAAGCATATCCCTAAAGCCAGAAATCCATAAGCGTCATATCGGACGATCGTTGAGGCCAGGGAATAAGATAAGATCTTAGAAAATACGGAATAGAAAGATACGATTACTAAAATGATGTTCTAAAACCCTATTAACAGACCCCACTAAATGTGGAGGTGCACAATCTTGAGTGCAAATGATGTCATTGAATGCATTCCGTCTACGCAATTCCGGTAGTACATACTTTTGCAGCATGGCTGTTTACCGAGAGCCTATTACAAGGTCCGCTTCTTTAAAGATGAAGGGGCGTAGAATAAATGTGGCTGTAATGCCACACCACACAGTCGCTTCAGCGGCAAATAAGAGTACTGGTGCCACATTATGAATTTAATACAACGTAGAGTTTTCATTTTGAAATAGTCTATTTTCAGATGGATTATTTCTTTTGAAAGTAGTTATTGTATTAACAGAAATATGACTGTTAACTTATTTTATGAACTTATCTTTAGAGACATATTTTACTTTTGATATTAGTGTACATGAATTGTTGTAAAAAGGATAGTGTAGAGTTTTAAGTATTGTGAAATAATCTAGATAACTGAATGCAATATATTCTGTATATTTATTACACAATGTTGAACAAATGTCTGATAATCTGTGAAGATACAGTGGGATAAAGTACTCATTTTCTAGAACACAGTGAAATTTGCTTCCTCATTTTAAGGTGTGGCGCATGAATCAAAGTAGTGTTACCT
Organism: Pardosa pseudoannulata; assembly: GCA_032207245.1. Taxonomy (NCBI): domain Eukaryota; kingdom Metazoa; phylum Arthropoda; class Arachnida; order Araneae; family Lycosidae; genus Pardosa; species Pardosa pseudoannulata. The sequence goes on from CM063510.1 coordinate 17,181,495, forward strand.
TGCAGTTTTATCATGATCATTCAAATCCTCAAAAAAAATTGTTGAGGTCTAACTTAAGCAAATTTTTCTTTATTGCCAAATTTAAAAACTACTCTTGTGTTGGTATTTGATATGACAAAAGATATTACGTATATTGTTTTTGTATTTTAATACAAAAACAATATACGTAAGTAAATACAAGGAGAGATTATCAGCAGTTCGCAGTTTTCAGAACAAGTATACAGTGTTTTATTACTTCCAGATAGTAACATACTCTACGAAATCTCTCAACAGTTTGTAAAAGCAAATTGAGAGAAGAAAGAAGGGATGGCATGTATATGCCAATTTATCATATATAAGATTACTGACCGCTTTACAAGTCACTGAGTGCTCTCGAGTTGAAAATGTTGATCACTCAAAGCGACGAAACAGCTGTTTCCGTAATTTCTACCATTATTTACTCCTTACTTGCCATATCATTTTATGATATATTAGAGAACAAAAGTTTTACAAAAGATATCATTAAAGAAGTGGAAGAGATATTTGACCGGTCTTCGAAAATTCAAAAAGAACTTGGATAAATATACGAATGTAAATGGTGACAAAGTAAAAAATCCTCAGAATAGAAAAAAATTTAAATTTCTTTCGGAATAATTTATTAATAATAGTTAAAACTAACTTTAAGATACATTTTGTATGTCTTTGCGAGGTGTAATTTGTTTCCAAACAGTATATATTCCTCTTCGAATATATATTTATAAATACTCCTTAAACAAACACACATACATACACACACACACATATATATATATATATATATAT
>CM063510.1:17184795-17204795 GCA_032207245.1 Pardosa pseudoannulata
GAATAAGAAGCTGTTGGTTATGAAGTAGAATTTACAACTTTTGCAAAATTCATACCTTCCATGGGATAGGAGAATTTTGTGCAACCCAATTAGATGGAAAAATATTCACACAGTATTTAATAAAGAAACAAACTATTTAACCAACATATCTGTCTATTAATATTTTGCTTTTATTAACATCATGATCATTTTCCTTTACCTTCACTACATGATGAATGAATGTTATTAAACAATTGCAGCTTTCTGGTTTGAATCTTGAAAGTGACTGAAATGTTCAAACAATTTCACACATAAATTACTTTTATACTGATTTGTTTTAGTCTTTTATATTGTTTTATACGTTTTCCAGAATAAGAAGTTGTTGGTTAGGAAGTAAAATTCACGACTTTTGTAAAATTCATACCTTCCATGGGATAGTAGATTTTTGTACAACCCAAATATGCACAAAGTATTTAATAAAGAAACAAAATATTTATCCAATATATCTCTACTAATATTTTGTTTTTATTACTACTATGATCATTTGCCTTTGCCTTCAACCACTATTGATAATAATTTCAGTACATGACGAATGAATATTATAAAACAAAATCAGATTGTTGGTTTTAATCTTGAAAGTGACTGAAATATTCAAATAATTTCACACATAAATTCGTTTTATATTGATTTGTTTTATTGTTTTATTTTGTTATATTTGCTTTATTGTAATTTCGAGAAGAAAGTTGATTTATAATACAAAATATGTTGACGTATAAAGAAACCTGAAAAAAAATCAGGAAGTTGGTTTCTATTCATATTTTAAAATTTAAATTTTTGGAAGTTTATGCAAAACAATTCATAACTTTTTCAGAATTTAAACTATCATAAATAGCAATTTTACACTACATAAAAAAAACATCTTAAGCAGATTTTAATATTATTGAACAAAATATTTTTAGCTTGTATGAAACGAATTAGTATGTTCAAACTATTTCACTAAATTTAAATTTTTTATTTTATATTAATTTTTTTCATTAAAGTTCAATTTCAACGAGGAATGTTTTCTATTATATTAATGTAATATAACTTTGATATTAACTACTATTTGTAATAATTTAACTATATACCGAATGGCTTTTATTGAATATAATAGACAGGTTTTATTTTAAAGATAACTGAAATACTCAATCTATTTCACTGAAATATAATTTATTCCGTTTCATCTTAATAATGCTTTTAATAGAAAATATAAATTATTTAACCAAGTTCAGTATTATTATCATTTTTGAATTTATTCCTACAATGATTACACGTCTTTGATTTTAACTACTATTTGTAATAATTGAACTCTATACCAAATGACTGTTATTCAATATAATAGACAGTTTTTGTTTTAAAGATATCGGAAATACTCAATATATTTCACTAAAATATAAGTTTTTATCTCATTTCAATACAGTTTTTAAGTAAAAAAAATTATTTAACAGGTAAACAAGTTCAAGACTATGAACAGTTTTGCTTTTATTACTACAATGATTATATACCTTTGATTTTAACTACTATTTGTCAGAATTTAACTATATACCGAATGACTGTTATTGAATATAATAGACGGTTTTTACTTTAAAGGTAATTGAAATACTTAATATATTTCACTGAAATATAATTTTTCATTTCATTTCAATACAGTTTTTAATTAAAAAAATAAATTATTTAACAGATAGACAAGTTCAAGATAATGAAGAGTTTTGCTTTTATTACTACAATAATTATATGTCTTTGATTTTAACTGATATTTGTAATAATTTAACTATATAACGAATGACTGTTATTCAATATAATAGACAGTTTTTATTTTAAAGATATCTGAAATACTCAATATATTTCACTAAAATATAAGTTTTCATCTCATTTCAATACAGTTTTTAATCTAAAAAAATAAATTATTTAACAGGAAAGAAAGTCCAAGACTATTAACAGTTTTGCTTTTATTACTACAATGATTATATAAATTTGATTTTAACTACTATTTATGATAATTTAACTATATACCGAATGACTGTTATTGAATATAATAGACGGTTTTTAATTTAAAGGTAACTGAAATACTCAATCTATTTCACTGAAATATAATTTTTTCATTTCATTTCAATACAGTTTTTAATAAAAATAATAAATTATTTAACCTATAAACAAGCTAAAGATTATTAACATTTTTGATGTTATTTCTACAATGATTATACATCTTTGATTTTAACTACTATTTGTAATAATTTAACTATATACCGAATAACTGTTATTGAATATAACAGACTGTTTTTATTTTAAAGATAACTGAAATACTCAGTCTTTTTCGCTGAAATATAATTTTTCATTTCATGGTTATTTATTTTGTGAATTCAAATTCGACGAGGAAGTTGTATTATAATAAAAAGAAGAAATTGAACTGCAATGAAGACAGAAAAAAAATCATGAATTTGGCTCCTATTCTTTACATTTTATTCTTTTTTTTAGTTCAAGAAAATAAGAAATTGTCGCTTTTGAAATACAATTCATAACTTTTCCCGAATTTATACCTTTCATGGAATAACAGTTTCGTATCATGAAAAAAGTAAGCAAAATGGTTCGTTTGAATTTCGTTGAATAAATATTCTTTAAGGTGGAAAACCAGAAAAATGTTGAGAACAGACTCGGATAAAAAAGGTGGAATATTCGATTTCAAGGAAGGAAGAATACGTTTATCGGTATATTTTATTTCCCACTTCTGACAACTCTGTTGGAAAAAAGGCATACCATGCAGCTTTTTATTAAACATGAGCTATTTTACCAATAAAATAATCGGATTAACACTTAGTTATTTTGATGTTTAAAAGTCTTTCAAATGTCGATGATTTTGATGTATACCACCATGATGGAAAAAGTATCAGGCATCTAAAAGTATTATTTTACACTATATTAAATACATTCTACATTCTATAATTATTTATTTTCACCATCCCTGATTTCTTTTTTAATAGTTTTGGTTGGATGCCTGTACATACCCATGAAAGTACTAATGTATGTATTTCGTATAACTCAACGATTATCGTAAAATGTTGAAATTTTATGTTTATTGCATCATCAAAATATGCATCTCGAAATTGAAGTTTAATCGGCAATATTTATAACAAAAAAAATCGAAAATACTAAATTTTACATCTGCCAGTCACATTCAAAATATTTTCAGCTGTAAAATATTTTCATTTTGCATTTAAGAGAGTTATTATTTTGTTTTTCATCTCTTTTTAAATACATTCTACACTCTATATAATTATTCATTTTCACCATTCCTGATTTCCTTTTTAATAGTTTTGGTTGGATGTCTGTACATACCCATGAAAGTACTAATGTACGTATTTCGTATAACTCAACGATTATCGTAAAATGTTGAAACTTTATGTTTATTTCATCATAAGAATGTCCATCTCTTACTTTAAATTTAATCGACAACATTTATAACAAAGAAAAATCAAAAATACCAAATTTTACATCTGCCAGTCACATACAAAATATTTTCAGCTGTAAAATATTTTCATTTTGCATTTAAGAGAGTTATTATTTTGTTTTTCACCTCTTTTTAAATACATTCTACACTCTATGTAATTATTCATTTTCACCATTCCTGATTTCCTTTTTAATAGTTTTGGTTGGATGTCTGTACATACCCATGAAAGTACTAATGTACGTATTTCGTATAACTCAACGATTATCGTAAAATGTTGAAACTTTATGTTTATTTCATCATAAGAATGTCCATCTCTTACTTTAAATTTAATCGACAACATTTATAACAAAGAAAAATCAAAAATACCAAATTTTACAAGTGCCAGTCACATAGAAATATTGTCAGCTGTAGAATATTTTCATTTTGCATTTAAGAAATTTATTATTTTGTTTTGCACCTCTTTCTTTAAATATACCCAAAATTATATATGTTCTATTGGACGTGGGTAAATGTAATTAAAAATTTTAATATTTTAGTTATACCAAGCATATATTTTTTCGTAAAAATAATTAAATTTCATTTGTTTTTAATGGTTTTTAAGTCCTATAATTAATGTGTTCTAATTACAAATTGTTTAAAATTTCTGTTAAAATAGTTTTTTAGATTTACATGTGCATTCTGTGCATTTGAGAAGGATACTTATATAGGTCCACGTAGGAGAAAAAATTATATTTATGCAATTTTTTATATAGCTGGTAGTAGAGAAGAGGATATATATATATATATATATATATATATATATATATATATATATATATATATATACAACATTTCCAGAGAATTTTTATATATTTCTGACAGGACTATACCAACCCACCGACAATAACACGTTTAATCTAAGATGTGGTACATATCATTTCTTAGATTAAACTATCCTCAGATGTTCCAGTTTTGGATAAGTTATAATTTTGCTTCTAAACGAAAGATCTCTCGCAGCGGAAGTGCACCGGGAGCAGTGTTTTGCACGTAAATTTAGTTTTTCAATTACATCTCAATAAATCGATAATTATTTAATTTTTTAACTAACTTTTAGAGTTTTATGTTGAAATATATAAACAAATATATAAATAGTAAAATAAGCAATTATATATATATATATATATATATATATATATATATATATATATATATATATATATATATATATATATATATATATATGTAATCGTCCAGGGACCAACTGGCCCCGAACTTTACACTTGAAAACTTCTTTTGAAATTGCCCCTATTATTTTCCTCAGCCCGGGCATTCTGGGCTGCCAAGTGTCCCGCTAACCGTTCGTTAGGAAGAAGCACATCATTTGTCGTGACGGAACTTAACTTTTTATTTCATCAAAAAAAGGTAGCACAGAATCCAGAGACGTCTGAACCAGACAAAGTCAGAACGCTCTCTCTGATGCCAACCTTCTGCGAGAGACGGCTAAAACCCGTGTGTGGGGAAAATGCTGAGGCACGTGTTATTTGTTTATAGAAAGTAACCTTTGACTGGAGCCATTTGCTATAATGTGGCGTCTCAGAAGAGCAGTACTGCTGATCGTTACAAATTGTCATGGGAAAGTTATAACTTCCTAATTAAAATGCTAGCCATATCATTTTCTGTTTTGGAAATCATAGAAAGAATTTCGGGATTACGCTAAAGGAATATATATATATATATATATATATATATATATAAAATATATAAATATACATATATATATATATATATATATATAAAAATATATATATATATATATATATATATATATATATATATATATATATATGTATATATATGTATATATATAATATATATATATATATATGTATATATATATGTTATATATTTATATATATATGTATATATATATATATATATAATATATATATATATATATATATATATATATATATATATATATATATATATATATATATATAAAATATATAAATATACATATATATAATATCATTTTGTAAAGGATAAAAAAAGTCAATTTTAAATCTAAATTTATTTTTTTAATCAGCCTTCTCTTTCTGTGTTTCCTCACAACTGATGTAAAAACTAGTTTTTATTTGTCTACATTTTTTCAGAATCTATGTAGTAGACAAGAACATTCGGCTTCTTTTTTCTGTATATACCGTTATTTTTGTACCCACAAACAAACCATGTTGTTACGCTAACCTGTACTAGTATGTAACACGTGGTCAAGTATCAATCGTCAGAAAAGGCACTAGTACGTGTCCCGCATACAATGTGTTAGACAAGAGAAGTTTACCTTTATGTCAGCATTAAACGATGAAATCGTTACTATTTTCCAGTACAACCTGACGGATAAACTCTTTTCTTCGAGTTAAACGAAATTTAGTATTAAGCGTGTTCACGTAAACAAGGTTCGTCTGTAATACGAAGAGTATTTTTATCAACTCTTTTACATTAACATACATACTCTGATAAGATCGAAAAATAACGTCATTGATGTTTTACTAAGTTTCATTTATATATTTTAAGTTATAATACATTACATTCATATTGCTACGAATAACGTAAACTATTTTAGAAAGATTTTAAATCTATATTATACTTATATACATAATTTCAGAGTTTGTATTTATTTATTTACAAAGGATGAAGGCAATACAAAAAATGATTTTTTATATTGATAAAAATGTACATGATTTATGAATAATGAACAATTACTGTTTAGAAAAAATTCTTATTCACTTAATATCAACTTTCAACTCTACACAATTTTTTACTTCCTTTTTTTGTATTGAGCTCCTTTAAACTTAAATTTATGGATGTTCCTAAGTATGTAATTTTCTTTTTATAAAATCTCTTTAGCATAGATAACTCCCATAATTCTTTTCAATTTCATTTTTTCCCAAGATTATTTTTTAGGATATATCTCTTTGTTTTATTCTAATTCCCTAATATATGTCAACAAAAAAAGAGGGTTTTTTTATTGAAAACTTGAAACTATTATTATGTCTTTTTATTCGAGAATTCTTCTTCTAAGGCTTTTCTGAGGTTTATTTTCAAAAGAATAATTTTTTTTAGTAGTGGCTTTGCGGCAGATTATAGTTAATGCAAGGAATTTTGAATAAGTTTTTGTGGTTCCTTAATTTCGTATACTACATAATTTTGATACTTAACTGAAACGTGTTCAGAGTTTTTGGAGAGTTTTTAGGAAGGATTAAAGAAATATGCAATAAAATTTAGAAACAAGAAATCTGTTTAATGCTATAAATATATTTGTTTCTTTTTTATATATAAATTGATTAATTGTGAATTGAAATAATATTTTTGGTTTAATAATTTTATCATATTCTATGTAAGTAGAATTCAGAATTCGTATGATTTTCAATAGAGTCAACAGATTTTTAACGGATTTCGGTAAAAAATCATTGTGTCATAAATATATATATATATAATATATATATATATATATATATATATATATATATATATATATATATATATATATATATAATATATACATATATATACATACATACATACATACATACATATATATATATATATATATATAAATATATATATATATATTATATATATATATATATATATATATATATATATATATATATATATATATATATATATGAAACATAACGTAGCATGCCATGCTTCAGGGATGTAACATGGTCGAAGGGGTGTAGTCGTCAGCGAAAAGAATAAAATTTATCAAGAGAAGTTTAGCAGCATCTTTATTTAGCATCTTCCAACAGCAAAATCTCTCAAACATGGAAAAGAGCAAAAGAATGTGCTTAATCAGCAAAGTACGTTGGTTAGTTTATTTCGCCAACAGGAAAGAGATTTTCTAAGACAAAAGAGTTTAACGCCAAGAGGCTACTAAGAAGATAGCGAAATCGCGGATTTGGTGGTTTTTTAATGTAATTTTAGTTTAAAACTAAAGTATTAAATTTTCACAATACATATATATATATATATATATATATATATATATATATATATATATATATATATATATATATACATATATACATATTACATGTATATATATATATATATATATATATATATATATATATACATATACATGTATATGTATATATATATATATATATATACATACGTACATATATGTATATGTATATATATATATATATATATATATATATAATATATATATATATATATATATATATATATATATATATATATATATATATATATATATTATATATATATATATATAACAGCTATTATTACATTATTACCACCCTAGTAACAGCATGTAGGAACAACTTTAGACCTCGAAACCACTAGCGAACATTATGGCATTTACTCCGCAAGATGCTGTTAGTTAGGTTAAAGGTAACCTGGTAAAAATTCACCAAGAGATCCTACAATTCCCCCACATTAAGTGTGAACCATAAATTTGTTTTCTTCAGTTGGTACAGGAATTTTCTTATTGTTTAATATTCAATTGGTTAATATCTGGTTGTTGATGTTGTTGTTGTTTTATGACACTTTGTGAAACCAAGCACGAATGATGCGGAGACTACTTCCTATTAAGATCAAAGGGGTGTGCCTTTCTTTTGACGAGCACTTCCATGGTGATAGTACGACTTATGCTGAAATGGGTCCTCGTAATTTTGAAGCAGTGACCACGCAGAAGACCCATAGACTTGGCCTGCCCCCCAGAGTTATTAATTGAGAACTTAGAGGACATTGTGTCCACGAACATACTTTAAGTGCTCCAGTCATCTTTAACGAACAAGGTTTATCCTAGGCCGGCTCGAGCACCGAACCCGCAACCCCCCAGTTACTTGAGCGTTGTCTTTGCTTGCTGAGCTTCCGAGTCTCTCACAAACATTTCATAGGACGCAGAGCAACTGAATCCATTGCTGGAAATACTGTTTTCATGAATGGGTGTACATAGTCTGCAATGGTTTTCACGTGCTGCACAGACGTGCCAATACTTTGGCTATGCAATGCAACGGAGACCCTATGTTTAGAAACTCAGTACTATTTTGTTTTATGATTCTTACGTATGGGTGACTAATGATGAGATAATTATAAACAAATGTACTCAATGTTTATTTTAAGTTGTTTGAAAAGAATATCCTAATTTTTAAAAAAATGTAAAATAGTTCATTCATAAAATGCATTATTTTTGTTTGTTAATCAATAATATCATTTAAATCTAAATATACAATTTAGTATCAAAACGTATGTATTAAAATTTACATTTATCCCTTATTAAAAGTCTGTTTAGTATGCTTTAGTAGGAATATATAAAGTTTCTTACGTAAGAATTCATCTTGAAATGACAATATGCATCCCCAATAAATGTTTTTTCGAACTTCATTCCTTGGATTAGTAGTATAGGAGATACTTCCTAATGATAATTATCCTTCAATTATTCTAAAATAAATAAGAATATTAGGTTTTTATAAAGGGTTCATGTGATACATCATCTAATTTTTCTGTTCTGATTAGATAATTTAAACCGCATTCAGGGAGTAACTAAATATATTTTTGACAAATTAATACTGCATTATTGTAACTGAAAACTGACAATACTATTAGTTTTCTGATAATGGCACCATTTGAGTTTAATTAACGTATTAATAATCGTTATAGAGTTGTACTAAATAAATAGATTTCATTGGAACAATTCACGTTAGTGACATAATGTTTTACCATTAAAATTAATGTTGCTAAAGTGGTTAGAAATTAACAAAATTACGCAATTCTAGAATTGACAGAAGAATTTATGTTGGTGGATTTAATTCCTAACTGATTTTCATTATATTATCGAAATGTTCTTCTAGAGTTTTAACTGCACGTATAAAATAACGTAGGACATTTTAAAATATTGAATGAAACTTTTATAATAAATAGAATATTTACCAATGGTATTAAGTTATACAATTTGTAAAGAAAATCTTTCAGAATATTCTATATTGATTATATTAACTGAAGTAAAATGCCGGAAGAAAATTGTCCTAAATGTAAACTAGAAACTAAGTTATAGGATATATGCAGAAGTAGACGAAAGGGGGAATCGGAATTTGAATGCAGTTTTCCCCTGGACCCCTGTTGGGCAGGGATTACTCGGAAGTATTTTATATTTACTACAAGGTAAATAGAGTGAGAAAAGAATGAAAGAATCAGAAAGCAGTTAAATTGCGGGTGAGATTTAATATATTTCCATATGTACAAATTTTAAAGGTCCTTCCACACTTATGGTCCACTGCAAAACATTATGACTGTGTAGAAGGGGTGAGGCTTATCCAAGTGGCGATAAAATGGTTTTCGAAGAGGATGGCTTCTGAAGTGGTATTTCTCAAAACATCAAAGAGAGCCAGATGCAATACTAAAGTGCTCAGTAGACTCTATGGACGCATCCACGCGTTTTCATCCATGCTCATCCATTCATTTAGTGGCGCACTGCATAGATGTAACCCATAAACCATCGTCCAAGTTCGCCATCAGGGCCAGTACTGCAGTGAACAATTGGCCACAGTGTGGAAGAGGCATATATGATGTTTAATAACCATTGGAGTCCTTCTGCATTTGCACTGCAGTAGAAGACCACTGACTTGAATCTAGTTGACGGCATGGATGTTCTTATCGGCTTTAAGCGGTAGGTTTAATTAGCCTATATGAAGCAAAACAGTAGACGTAACGCTCCCAACCATCCAACTATCAGAATTACTGTTAACTCTTTGCAGACCCTAATATTAGGAGTTCTAAACTATATTTTCGCTAGGTATTAAATGACAGATAAAAACATTTTTTAAACGAAACAAATGCAGATAAAGAACTTTTTTTAAATATATGTTTGTCTCTTTTATTTGAGTGTTTCTTTACTTATAAGGTTTTCAATGCCCAAATTATTTTAGCTATACGCATTTTAGTCATATAAATTTTAATTCTATTCCTGGTATGTAGTTTAGAACAAATTTAAAATTTTAATAGTTTAACAGCAAATTAAAGAAAGGTATGGTGTGTGAAATGAAGACGGATATTTTGTAACGTAAGCAATAAATGCTTTGTTCTGTTCTCTTTATTTTGCCTTTTATTGGTGTTCCCGATTTTCTACTATCGGAATGTGCAAATCACTCGACAGTTTAAAAGAGCACTTGTATGAGATACGAGTTACTAGTGGTCAAAGTTGTATACCTAGATATGTAGTCCTTGGGGAAGAAGACCCTTAAAGATGAACTATAAATTGAAAATTTGTAAAGAATCAGTGCAATTTTGTGAGAAAATCCCCACATGTGCAATAGACTTAAAGAAAATTGGCGTCTTCTATACAAGGAAGAATTTATGCATATTTATGTAAAATGCGTGATACCTCGCTTCAATGGTGCCCTCATGGATGGCAGACGAACGTTCTGCAATTGGTAAGCAATTTTGAATGCGTACCTTATCTGTTGAAAAAAAAGTATCATAGAGCAAAATAGTCCCCGAAATAATTTACTTTAATTTTTTTTTTCTTTCATCATAAAAAACGGTTTTATTTACATCCGATTTCTGTAATCCACATCTTTCCTTTTTTATTCATATTTTAGTATTAAAAGTCACCCTTATGGATTACCTGGTATTTCTGTGGAAATTTTGTATGATAACGATCAAGAAGAGTACTAAGAGTTTTCACTCTGATCCTTAATAGCCGCAGATACACTACTAAATATATAACCTAAATAAACCACTATATTAATTTAGATATATTATACCTAAACATTGTTTTATAGCATTCCAATCATAATCATTGACTTCTTATGCGTAGGTTTATACTTTATATTTTATTTATGTTTCTGCTTTCTACAGAATTCTATACTAATTTACTAGCATATATCTCGTCATAGGGATCAGTAAAAGTTTTAATTTTCCAGGATTTTAAAGAACCGTATGAGGCAGGTAAAATAATGGTTTATTTTTTAGCTGAGAATTATCTGGTACAAGCTCAATAATTTGTTTATTTTAATACTCATCTAAAGCCTCCAGATAATGTGAATGCAGTTTAGAATCCCGTTGAATTTATTTAGAAAGATAATTCAAAGCTTTCTAAGCTACGTCGAAAATATCGTTTAGTTCTTCCCATTTTTTAGCCACAGTAATTAATGGAAGAAAAGGAATGAAACTATCATGTCCACTACAACATGGAGATAGATAGAATTTGTTGTTAATACGAGGGATAAAACTTTCATTGCAACAAAAAATAATCGATAGTTAAATTTAAAATTATCCAATATGTATCTAATCTATTATTTAAGCCAAATATAAAAGAAAATTATTTACGCATTATCAAAGTTCAGTGATATAAAGTATGAATATAATGCAGGCGATGTTTAAATAATTTGAAATAAGAAATGTTTAAATGAGATAGTTAAAGACATGACGTCATAATGCTACTAAAAACTGTTATTTTTTACCTATTTATTAATTTGTAAATAGATAAGTTTAATCGCCTGCTCTTAGTCGGTGAAAATAAGGCTTGAAATAATGGCATTAAAAGCTCGAAAGAGGGGGAAGGGTTGAATTTCGCACTTGCTAAACTTAACTCATCAAGAATCCAATGTGAATGAATCTATCCATTCCTGGTACAACCGCTTCATAAATTGGAGGACAGACAGACAGATAACTTAGGCTATTATTATATAGGGGATGCTTGCACACATGATCAATCATTTATATAAATAATGCATGGATTAACATTTCTAATTTATCTTTTAAACATTTTTCTCTTTTCTATTAGTGTTTTTCTAATATATTAGTAAAACAACTCACAAGAAATGATGATAGTTGTAAAAAAGTTAAACAAAGAACGTAAAAGTTTTACCAATTACAAGACAATTGAAATAACTTATTTAGAAATACGAACTTTCGGAACAAAGTAAATAAAGATACATTATGTGGGAAGCTTTAGTTTTTGTTACCTCGTTCAAAGACTCAGCTCTTTTCTGTACAACCTTTTTAAGTGGGTTTCCTTTTCATCGGATTCTATTTCGAAGACTCATCGATCTCAATGAAACACTTTGCTTCTGTTCGCTGGCATTTCACCCAAGCGTATAAAGTAACTTTTATCACGTGATCCGTCAAGTATTGTTCTAGACTAGAAGTCGAGCAAACTATTTGAGGGTTTGTATTATGAATATATTAGTGCTTTTTTATATATATAAAATAGAATAAATTGGGTATGAGAAAAACAGTATTAACACTTATTCTGTTAAATTATCTTTCTGTAAATAGTTATAACGTTTATGGTTAAACCAGAAGTGTAAAGGCAAATTTTGATAAAATTCCCTTTTTCCAATGAACAAATAGATATATATGTATACGCGCATATCGTTTAATGACTAATACATACATATCTTTCTTTCTATCTATATATCTATATCTATCTAACTATCTATCTATCTATCTATCTCTCTCTCTCTCTCTCTCTCTCTCTATATATATATATATATATATATATATATATATATATATATATATATATATATATATATATATATATATATATATATATATATATATATATATATATATATATATATATATAGATTACTATATATATATCTATATATATATATATATCATATATATATATATAAAAATATATATCTTTATATATATATATATATATATATATATATATATAGACCAGTGTCGCTGGGATAGTAATTCGTGGTCTGAGGTTCGATAGCAGGACTGAGCAAGGTTGACTCAGCCTTTTATTACTTCGGGGTGTAGACAAACTGAGGACTAAGACTGCATGGGAACTAAACACTGGGGGTTCCGCGTAAGGTTGACCACCTAACCGGAACAAATGCTTCCCACATGAAGGCCCTCTGTCTCAAAAAGATATTTCCACAGTAGACCCTGGAACCTAGAGAGGCTGTTGCATCGAGGAGTTTAGTTTAGTTAAATGTATATATATATATATATATATATATATATATATATATATATATATATATATATATATATATATATATATATTATATATATATATATATATATATATATATATATATATATATATATATATATATATATATATATATATATATATATATATATATATATATATATATGTAAGGAAATTCTCAGGGGTTTTCAAAACTTAAATCAAGGGTAAAAATTCCCGCGACATTTTTCATTCCCCTTTTTAACCCCTAACCTAAATTGACCACTGGGGCTACAGGTTACGCCTTCAGAGAAGGGGCCTGGCCAATTATAAACCTACATGGCCCTAGCGGACAATTTAGGAAATTTCCAAATAAAAAGGAGATACACGATAGCGGAGACAGATTTTTCTAGAAATATTTTCCCACAGATGTTGACCCAGGTATTAATAGAACTTTATGCTAGCTGACCATTCAGTTTGTCCCTATGATGAATTGGGAACCCGTTCTTCAAAGTTATCCTAATAAAGGTCTTTAGCTGAAACGATATCATTTTTAAGGCCATGACTGCAACCCCCCATCGAGAAGTCAGTCTCATTACATATATATGTATATGTATATGTATATGTATATGTATATGTATATATATATATATATATATATATATATATATATATATATATATATATATATATATATATATATATATATATATATATATATATATATATATATATATATATATATATATATATATATATATATATATATGTATATATATATATATATATATATATATATATATGTATATATATATATATATATGTAT
Organism: Pardosa pseudoannulata; assembly: GCA_032207245.1. NCBI lineage: Eukaryota > Metazoa > Arthropoda > Arachnida > Araneae > Lycosidae > Pardosa > Pardosa pseudoannulata. Next base: position 17,199,038 of record CM063510.1, read on the forward strand.
ATATATATATATATATATATATATATACATATATATATATATATATATATATATATATATACATATATATATATATATATATATATATATATATATATATATATATATATATATATATATATAAATATATATATATATATATATATATATATATATATATATATATATATATATATATATATATATATATATATATATATATATATATATATATATAATATATATATATATATATATATATATATATATATAGAGAGAGAGAGAGAGAGAGAGAGAGAGAGAGAGAGAGAGAGAGAGTGAGAGAGAATACCTCAAGATTAACATATTTTTTAATGATGTCGGATACCAAACAAGTGATCCATGTGATTTGTTCACGTTATCATTTAAGCTAGTGTGAAAACCCCACTAGCATTAATTTAGTTATGGAAGAACCGATAGAATTTTATTTTTTATTGAGACACCTGAAGCATACTGCCAGAGGACAGGAAATCAACATTTATTTCAGCATTAGTTCAGAGAGATGGTTAAAAAGAATTAAAAATGGAGAACATTCTTTGATTGAAAATTTTAAGGTTGGGAAATTAGATATTTAAATAAAATAAAAACGATAAAAGTGGATAAAGGGAAATTTTGTGTATTCATTTTAGGGATAATAATTTTTATATATCAGTGTATCTATATATACAAGAAAGATAATTTCAATAATATAATACTCAGGAAATATCGGTTACTGCCGCTATTATTTATTTTATTGAAAATAACCAGATATATATTTGATACAAACATAAAATACTCTTTTAAAAGTTCTTTTAAAGTTTTGATAAATGAGATAGTGTCTAAGATTAATATTTTTGTTAAAATAAAACAGTGTTGTGATAGACCTTAAAGTAGTCTAAATTTTTTTATCTGAAAACATCTGAAAAGTAATATAAAAGAAAAATTATATACATTTCGTGACACTTGTAATTTTCTTCACTAAAAAATTTCCAAGATATATTTAAATATATATTAGTAGCAAAGAGTTTAGTGATTTTAATTAGCTATTTTTTACTAAACTCGTTCGAAGTTGGGAAAGATATGTATTCTACATTAAATATTTGGTTCTTGATAAAACGAATAAAACGTCAATTTAATTGTAAAATACATTATAAAACATAAATTTCTGTATAATTTTAAAATCATCAATCCAATATATTATACAAAGATTATCTAATTCTTCAAGACAGGCCTTTTTTCAATATATATAAAAATAGTTATTCATTTTATTTATACATGTTTGAGTTTTAGCATTTTGAATAAAGCTAACTTTACAAGAGTTACAAAAGAGAGATATATCATCTTAAAGATATCAAATCGGTATAAAAACTGAAATGAAAATTAAATTTTATCCGCATTCAATATATTGTTATATTTTCAACTAGTAATAACCATTAATTTATTAATTTAGCATATAATTTTATAATTAAAAACATTTTTATAAACTTTATAAAAGCAGAATTCTCGAGAAAAACTGAGTAAAATGCAAAGAATATATGTATGGAAAAAGTAGGGAAAGATAACTATTATACTTAACACTTACTTCAAATTATTCTTTAAACATTTATAGTAAATTATAAATGAATATATAACAAAATTTAACATTATTAAATAAAATTTATACAGCATTAATGTCCTTAAAAATATTTTTTCATGTTTACAGAAACTTACCTGAAAAGTACCTAGCAAAATGAGGATTTTATTTCCTTTTTCTATATTTTTCTTTCATAATATTTCCCTTTTATAATCTTTCACTTTTATAAATTGTTTTCATATCTTTTATAGTCATTTTTAAACTTATTACTAAGCAAATAAAATAATAAGTCCAGTGCACGAACTATTTATTGAAATACGATTATGATAAAATCGCTTTGACTAAGCATATCTAGTTATTATATCATTTAAAAAAAAATTTCCCAATATATTGGGTGGGACAAAGAATATTTTAAGCCAAAATTTAAAAAAGCGATATTTTTACTCAATATTATAGACTTCAAAATAAATTTTTAATATGATAAATGAAATATTTTAAACCTATAATTGTTAGACTGGATACAGATTTTTTAAATTTTTTATTTTCTTATATCAAGCGTAATTGTTACAAAAATTATCAAAATAATCCTAGAATAATGAACGTTTGCATTCAAAGCTGGTATTTCGGAATTATGGGTAAAGATAGACAGTCTAAATGATTTAACTTAATTCCTAGGAAATTGCAGCCACAAATTAATATAGCTAATCGTTTCCCAGTGAACATACATGGTAATTGCAGTTCCAATAATGAATCCTACACGGCCATCTTCTTTCGGCAGCATGATCTCTTTTCGACTTCAAATGGCGCCAGAAACTTTTTCTTATCTCATTTGCCGGTCGTATAGAAGCGACCCACAAAAGAATATTCGATGAAGGGGAGGGAGAAAAGGAACACACTACGTGGCAAGAATTTGTAAACAAGTGCAATGACAACTGTTGCAAACAGTCGAAGATCAATGGGCATATAATTGTATATGAAGTTATAAGGTTTTGTAATGGTAGCAAGTTTAATATTCTCCATTTCTAGTATTATCAGTGATTGATATTTAACCCTGTAAAATTTCATTTTTTTTCCAGAATTCGACCAAAAAAATCTCACTTTTTTAAAATTGCATTTTATTATCAATTTCACAGAAATAAATAGAAAAATGCTATTAAAATTAATATTTCTAATATTTATAAGCATTTAGGAATTTGTTTTACTCAGTAGTGTTTTTGCCGTAAGTTGTCTTTTTTACACGAATGCTTAACAGGGAAGTTACATTTACAGTTGTAAGTATAAAAAAAGTACATTTAATTTACAGTTTAACTATTATATAGTGGACAACTATTATCATCTCTAAAGCTAATCTGACATTAGGAATAGAAAATATACGGGCAAAACAGTCCGAGGAATGAATAACAAAGAGCCTCATATGATTATACGTGCACCATACGGAAGAAACAGTTGCAACCCGAACATTGTGCTCGTACGACATACGGGCAAAATTGGAAAGCGATTATGATGTCAAGACTTCATATAAAACAATACTTAACATGTTACGAACGCAAGTATATACATTCGGTCTACAAAAATCTTCTTATGGTTAAAGGTTAAGGTTGAGATCAAGGCTTCTAAAGGTTACTCTTCTTAAGGTTCTTAAGGTTTAAGGCAGGGATGGTCAAACTACGGCCTGCCGGAAGATTTTATCCGGTAAGCGAATTGAATTTTTAAGTTGTCGGTCCGAGGTAAATTAAAAGAAATATATATTTATACATTATATATCCACCTCCTTTTCTACTTTGCTTAAATATTATATCCCAACTTTATTATCTCGTGCCCAGATGATCAGTGGTATTTTTGCTCCTTATATGTGAACAAGCGTTTTCAACTTTGAACAGTAGAAATAATAATTTCAGAAGTAGACTGACAGATGAGCATTTAGCATCGTTTCTTAAAATAATTTCTTAAAATAATCTCACTTCGAATATGAGTATAAGGAACTTTTGAAAATGAAATCGCAATTTCATTCATGTCATTAACGTATTTAAAATGTTAGTACTAGTATATTGTTTTTAAAATTTTAGAAAAATTTATCTTGGGTCGCCAAAATTATTTTCTTTCGATTTTTGGCAAACGGCTGAAAAGGTTTGTCCATCCCTGGTTTAAGGTTTACATTTAAACCTTCAAAATTCCCTTTTCTGATTTTTGCATTTTTAAAATCTTTAGACATTTTTAATCCTTTAAATTCATTGAATATTCATTGAATATTAGAATCTGTAAAACTATTCAATATTTGAATTTGGTATTATAGTTTTTAACTAAACTATGAATACTTTAAAGGCATTTTACTAAAAGGGTATTTTTTCGAATTTCGTGTAGTCTACATAAAAAACTGTTGTACTTATTAATTTCAAAATTTCTCTGTAAATATATTACAGACCTATAATGAAACTATAGTTGTTGTTTATTTCGTCTATTATTTACAGTATTTGTTATGGAGTTTGTAAATATAATTTTACATTTTTTTTTAAGAATTTCAATCCTTTGTTGTGATATTTCTGATACTTTTTAAGTGTTTAAATGTTAGGAGAATGATATCTAATAATTGTTGATTACAAAAAAGCAAAAATTATTAATGACTTCTGAAATTATGAGTTTCTGTTGATGTATGATTGCGCACACTGTATAAGAAAATTTTTTAAATTCTTAAAACAAGCTCACATTTTTCAGTTATACAAAAAAGTTCTCATTTTCATAGAAACAAAGAAAATTATCAAAACTAATCATACAAAAATAAAGAGCAAATTCTGAATATCCCATGTATTTACGATAATAATTTAAAAAGATGTTATGAAGTGCGTATAATAAAAAAAAGCCTTTTGCTGAAAGGAGCTGAAGTTGCTGAAAGGTGATATGTCGCCTTAAACTCTTAAAAAGAAAAGAAAAAAAATTTGATGCACCTCAAAATTGTTATTTAATTTGGTTGAACAGTACAGTCATGTGTAAACTGAGAAAGACAGCTTTATATTTTGAAATTTGGTCACGTCACAGGCGTCTCCATGTGATTAAAAATTGATAAACGAGATTGGCTGGCTCACACACATATCAATTGTCTTGTATGGGTTTTCACAATAGAAGCATTCTAGCGGAGAAGCGAACTATATCTCTGATTTATTTTTCTGATTATGTTTTAAATTTTTTCGACCACCTTCCTTACGACAGCATTCATAGATTTCCTTACCATTGTGGTAGGCTTAATCATTCTCTCTATATATGTAAGGATACTTTTATTCTAAAAATTAACCAATGTAATTACGTCTATATTTAATTCAATTTCGGTTCGATTCTATCTTTTCTGGCATTCATTTCTAGCAACCTTTCCTAATGGGTTTGTTTCCCTTGTGGATTCCTTTCTGTTTCATAAGAAACTAAAAATAGATCCTGTTGTTTAAACTGCCTCATCTGCGTGACCCACGTGACTTGTAGGTAATTTCTAACTATTTAGCACAAAGTACAGATTTAGGGAACAGTTTTTTTTAAGTTCAAACCTAAAAATACTATTTTAGTTTGATCAAAGCATTTCATTTCGTTTACACCCATCTACGGTGACTGCAGCCTAACTTATCAGCTCAAAACTCACTTTTAATGAGGCAAAAACCTCATAACTACCAACCAAATCTGACAGGCATATATATATATATATATATATATATATATATATATATATATATATATATATATATATATATATGTATGTATATATATATATATATATAATATATATATATATATATATATATATATATATATATATATATATTTATATGTATATATATATATATAATATATATATATATATATATATATATATATATATATATATATATATATATATATATATATGTATATATATATATATATATATATATATATATATATATATATATATGTATATATATATATATAATGTATATATATATATATATATATATATATATATATATATATATATATATATATATATATATATATATGTATATATATGTATATATATGTATATATATATATATATATATATATATATATATATATATATATATATATATATATATATATATATATATATATATATATAATATATATATATATACATATATATATATATATATATATATATACATATATATATATATACATATATATATA
>CM063510.1:17207295-17212295 GCA_032207245.1 Pardosa pseudoannulata
TGAATAATCGTCTCTAAAAACATTCATTGTTAGGTAAAGGAAGTAATTCTCCCTTAAAAGTGCATATTCTGTATAACCCCTTTGGGTAACTCTAATGCATGTTATTTCTGGCTTTTCTCGAGTTAGCGTAGTAAAATATTCAACTGTTAGGATTATAAAAATAATAGATAAAATTCAATTATATGCACTGAACTGCACTGAGATAAAAGTCACGTGCTCTGACGCAATGCTTATGCAAATTTAGAGCTTTTGCTACCCCGAAGCCTGTAAGCATTTTTTTTTTATTTTCGTCATTTAGGATCATCTTTAAATTCCTAGAAAAAATGTGATTTAAATAAGACATTTTTTTTTAAAATAAACTACGGGGAAAATGTTTTTCTCGTGTTTTAAATATTCCCGTGTCTTTAAAAATGAGTTTTTTAAGTGTCGCTTAACATGTAATTTAATATGTCATATATTCGAGAAGTTGAACATTATTTTTTTCACTGAATAGTTCAGTAAAGTCTTTATAAAAGAATATGAATATTTAATTTTTTTTTGCTTTATTATTCTAAAATATTTTTCAGCAACAATAAAATTATTTTAAAATTCTGAGGAAAATATCTTATAATTCCCATCTATTTAAAATTTGAAATTCGTTATATTAAAATGAGTCAAATATCTTTTTTAACTCAGATATTTCAGTAAAAATTTATGGTTCGAAAATATAATACCATTGACATTTTAGATGAAATAAATTTCAAAAGAAGAAAAAATCGAATGCAAATACCGTGACATATATCAAAACTGAAATATGCATGTTGTAGTAAAGGATGAGAAAGTTATCTGGATTTTTATTAAACGAGTACACTGCTTCCTTATTTTATGCCAATATCATAAAAATATTTTTCACCTATTTCATAACTAGGTCTACTATTTTCGCCATTTATAAACTAATTTACAACACTGAAGAGAGAAAATCAGTGATGCAAAATTTACACTCTTTGTAGTAAAAAAGACAAATGAGTATTTAATCTTTATAATAAAATTTAAACTCTTTTAAACATTTTATTTTACCTTTGCTTGACCAACCTCTCCTTTTTTGAACCTAGTTTCAGAGCCTGAAATACACTTCAATACAATGACGATATTTTTTTTTTAAATTTCCTAATATACGCGTGAACTTTTTTAAAAATATTGCTTTGTTGTATTGGTGAAAAATAATATAACAGAAGTATTTATTCTATGTTTAGTAAACGAGTATTTCTTTTACATCCTCATGTCTGGTATTTAATTTAATTTTTAAAACCTTAATTTCACCCTTATATTCTTTCTTATTCACCCGTATTTTCTTGGTATACTACATCTCTTCTATAAAATACATAAGAAATTAATTCAAACTTTAGAAATAATAAAGAAAAAACTCTTAATTTTATTTAATGTTTGAAACACCTTTCTTCTTAATAAGAGCAGCAGTAGGCAAATTCAACGGTCTCGTAACTAGAGGGTTGCGGGTTTGGAGCCAGAAAATGCCTAAGATCCGCCATTTTCGTTAAAGGTGATTAGGGGAACGTAAAATATTTTCGTGGCCACAATGTCCTCGAAGTTATCAATTAATATCTCTGGGAATATCAGGCCAAGAATTTGGATCTTCTGCTTGGTCCCTGAATCAAAATTAAGAGGACCACTTGAGCATAAGTCGTACTTTCAACTTTTAGGTGCTCGTAAAATGCGCATTCCTTTGCTTTAATGCGAAATAAAATTTATATATGAACCAAAAAAGGACATTTTTCCAATAGTAATAATTGTTGTTATTATTGTATTTTCTAGTGAAGTCATACAATAGCATCAAAATGATCCAAAACTGTCCAAGACAGCTCTGGCTAAATCCATAACTTCCGAAGAATTGAGGACTTGATGAAGGGGATCGAGATAGGTCCTGATGAGCTTCGTCAATATTTCAAGACAATCAAAGATATGGTCGGGAGAGAGTTGAGTGCCTATTCAGTGAAGACAGCTTCTATAGCTTCGATGGTCATCCGGAGATATTTTCATTCCCCTAAACTGTTTAGTCTTCAATCCGGCTATGGTTATAGAGATACCACGGTTACAGTTTTGGGCAGAGATGGAGTGTTTCTGAGAAGAAGCATAAAGTGATCTTTGGCTCGCTAGTGCATCAGCAGTGAGGGTCGGATTGTTGGAAAATTGAGGGTAGTCTCGAGCTTCTTTGGTTAGGATATCAGCCGCCTCATTGACAACAACGTCGTCGTGATCTGATATCCATTGTAGAACATTAGTCCTTCAAGCTATGGTTATTTTGTTCAAGAGCAAGATGATATCTTTGATGAGTTAGGAGGTGTTCCTTAAAATGGGTTGGGGGGGGAGATCTAGCGTCAAAGAGTGATAAAAATATGTTGTAAGTTTGGATCTCTTTGGAGTACTGAAGCTTCAAAGCTTCTTGGCCACTAGCACACAGGTATAATTTGAGGCATTTAAGGATAAATATTATTCAAAACTACAAATAGTTTCTAACTATTCATAATTTTAGATTATCATCAATATTTTACCCTTTTTCGTATGTGCTCGGCCCCGTAATAGAAAATGTCACCAAAATTCCACTAAAAAACGTGAGTAAAGAATGTCTTTTGCTACAATTAGTAAACCAATTGTGAAGTATTTTTTACCAATTCAAAAATATGTCTAAACTTTGATGTGGTTAAAATGTTTTCACTATTTAGTTTGTAATTAAATACTATCGTACGATTATTGTACAAAACATTTCTGAAAGTATAATTTCTATTTAGCAAGTGCCGATAAAAAATATATATTCTTTATTTGAAATATTAAAGGAGCATTTGTCTATTTATTGGTTAATCTGCAAACTGCTAAATTATTTTTTTCTGTAATTATAACCTACTACAAACCAGCTAAACTCATTTTACTAGCGTAACTAATTTTCAAATATTTGAACGATGATGTTAAAATATTTTGTTGTACACTGAAGATTAAAAAAAACTGCTACACCTGCCCAGTATCGTGTAGTACCCCCGCGAGTACGAAATACAACCACACGACGAGGCATGGATTCGACTATTCGACTGTAATTGTAGCAGCAGTAACCGATCTAACAACTGTGTCAGGCTCTTGTTGTTTTATATGAGCATTTCGGATCGTATCGTCCTACTCTGATAGGTTCCTGATATCTTTATTTGCATTCGCATGCCTATTTTTTAGTTTTTATGCACTTTAGTGTCTTTAGTGTAGTTGAGATTGTTAAATTTAAAAGGAGTAACTATAAAAAGTGTATCTATTGTTACATTTAAAGCCTTTAAAATAATTTACAGAAAAATATCTATTACAACACAGCACACAATATATCACATACGTTGGGAATACGTATCGCTGTCCATGATATAGATTTGAACTGACACAAATTATAAACCTGAAGACTGTACCAGAAGATACTGAAATAACTAATGATGCAATGTTTTCCTGTAATTGAGATTATTACATCTAAAAGGAGTAAATATAAGAAGTTTGTCAACGTGTTACATTTCAGGTCATTAGAGGAATAGTACCACAGATCACAATTTACACATACTATGAACGTGGAGTCTATACTAGAAAATGCTTAAATAACTGATGCAAAAATATTTTGTTATATTTAAGATTATTCAATCTAGGGAGCAAATGTAAATAGTTATCAATGTGGTACATATCCTGTTGTTCAACAAATAGTACCGCAGATCTGAATTTACACGTATTATGAAAGTTGAGTCTCTACTAGAAAATGCTTAAATAACTGATACTAAAATATTTCCTTTCATTTCATACTATTAAATATAAATGGAGAAAATATAACAAACTATCAATATATTACATTTTAGAGGATTTATAAAGTATAATGTCAAGTCGGAATGTTATCATTTTATGAACATGTTGATTCTACAAGAACAATATCGATATGAGAGATCGGTAATTGGTAAAGATAGTAAGGCATTGAATTTACCCCAAAAATATGAAACTTTTTAGAAAATGGTTTACAAATAAAAACCAGTGGCTCAAACTTTTATGTTAGGTAAATACCTCAGACTATTATGTAACTTCTTTTATGAGCTTCTGTTAAACATCAATAGATAAAAACAACGACATATATAAATTCACAATAATGGGCAACTTTCAAATACTATTATATCAAGTTCACATTAGATAAATAGAAATCCTTTATTTAGAATAATTAATAGCCTAAACGTATCTGAAAGTGAATCTATAATCTGTCAAAATTGCATTCCAGGAAGATCTAGGCAATAATTGTGATCCTCGATGACATTACAACACAGTGAACTAATTTTAACGAGTCGTTAATTTTACTTTACTCTGTCAGAAATAGTTCAAGATATTGCTTTTAAGGAATTTGTTACCTTTTGAATTATGTTGCTACGTTTTATACTTGACATCATTCAATTTTGCTAAAGAGCTCTCGTCGTATTTATATGTACAGGAAACTAATGAATCTCAGTCTTTATGTATGTATTTTAATTTTCTTAACCCCAAAAGATATTATAGCATAATAAACTATCAAATGAAGGAATTTTAGTATTTTGAATGTTATATATTGGAATTTTAATGATTTATTTAAAGTCAACTAATATTTTAAAGAAACCTGGCATCATAACAAAAATATATTTTGTAATTTTAAATATTCAATAAACATTATAATTGTTTTATATTTTAGAACCCAATTAAAAGCTTATTAAAAGGCATAGTATCTATTTAAATAGTTTAATTAACTGAAATTTTTAGTTTAAGTTCTCTTTTAAAGTTTTTATAATTCTTATAATTTTTTACAATAATTATATTACACCCTTTTATTTTTTAATGATACTTTACATCCTTTATATAAGATTATGGATTTAATAGCATCTATAAATCTATAATATCTAAAATATTTTGTTGTCACTCAAAGTTAAAAACAATGAAATACAAATATGAAATTACTATTATATATATTGCAACACAGC
>CM063510.1:17219795-17229795 GCA_032207245.1 Pardosa pseudoannulata
GGTTTTTACAGGTTAAATAAAGGCTTGAAATTAAATCTAATTAAAAAAATTAAAAGTTATTAATTTATAAATGTTTAATCAAATCTACACTCACATCAAATCTCGGAGAAAAACACGAAAAGATGAAAATACTCTAGATGTCTTTGAGCAGCAAATAATGGGAGCTTTTTTTGGAAGAAAACAAGTTGAAGAAGTTTGCTCCAGAAGAGCAACTTACTACTTTACCGTGCCTACAAATTCCCAACAATGACAAACACCTAAATATCCAAACAAATAAATGTTATTAGAATGAATAGAGAGTGTTCAACTCAGAAGTATTCCTGGCAAAGTCCTTTGAAATAAGAACTAGACTGGTTGACTGCCTAAAAGGGATTTCGCTACTCGAGGGTAATTAACAGGAAGACCTAGGCCAAAAACAGAGATGTCCAGAAGAATATTCTTGAGAAGTTCAGGACCCACCCGGAAATGTCATGCCATTGAAACAAGGAATAATCTTGTGTGTGTTTTAGATAAAAAAAATTACAATTTGGCCCTTACTATATAAGGCAACGAGGAGTTTAGACATTACGATTTTTATATCATAGAACTCTGTGGGAATATTAGAGTTACTTTAAATCTTTCATTGCCTAGCCTTCTCGCTCTCATGTTATACAGAAATTGACGAAAAATGTTATTTGATATATTTAGTTTTAAAAGAAAATTTGCATAATAATATTATTCAATATGACTTTTTATTAAATTAAAATCGGGTCCTTATGCATGTTGAAAAAACCATAAATTCAGTTTATAATTCCTTTTCATGATGAGCAACGCGAGATATTTATACAAATTAAAGATCTTATCACACGTTAACCTAAACCAAATTAAATCTGTTGAAATTAAATCTGTTGCTCTCTTTTTATAGAAAAAAGGAAATGTTATTTGAATTCGCTGCATTCTCAGTAAGCATAGATTTGACATGGGATAATGCAATTGTATTAAAACTGGCCTTAAAACATTGCTAAAACGCTGCAAGTGAGCTTGAAGTTATACAAAATAGATACATTTAATCAAAAATGCACTCAATGAAAATGATAGATTTAATATGAACAGTTCACATTAGTATAAATAGTATTTAAAAAATCATTATTAATAAAGAAACAGAAATAAAACGACAAACAGTTTTTGTCTTCTGTTTTCACTTATTTCATTTTTAGGCTACCAATTGTCACTGGGTATTAAATCAATTTTGAATTTATATATGAAACTTATATATATATATATATATAATATATATATATATAAATATATATATATATATATATATATATATAAATATATATATAAATATATATATATATATAAATAAATATATATAGATATATAAATATATATATATATAAAGCATAAATAAATAAAATATATATATATATATATATAATATATATATTCTTAAAATATATATATATATATATATATATATATATATAGATATACATTATATAAATAAAAAAATGTATATATATATACATATATTATAAATAAATATATATATTATATAAATATATATATATATTATAAAATATATATATATATATATATAAATATATATATATATATATAAATAAATATACATATATATATATATTTTTAATATAATTATATAATAAATAAAATATATATATATATATATATATATATATATATATATATATATATATATATATATATAATATATTAACATATATAAAACATAAAATATATACATATATATATATACATATATATATACATACATATATAAAAAAAATATATATATAATATATATATATTTTATAATATAATTTATATATATATATATAATATATATATATTTATATATAAAATATAATATATATATTTATATATATATATATATATATATAATATATATATATATATATAAATATATATATATATATATAAATATATTATATATATATATATATATACAAGATGTATAATAGAATAAATATTTTATAAATTATTTTGAACATTTTATATCTAAATTAGGAGCCCCATATAAAGTTCACATGAACGAGAATGCTAATCAGAGTGAATGTAACTATTTATAAGATATAAAATTATAATAAAATAAAATTTGTCAGATTTAAAACATAAAATATGCTTCGTAAAAATATTCAATTATAGTGTGATACAATATATTTTAAACTAAAATTTATAATGGGTAAAAGTGTATTTTTCTACGACTATTATAGATAAATGAATTAAATATACAGAACTATTATTTTTTACTAGAATTAGTTTGAAAAACACTTTTCAAGTGGTTAATATATTTAAATAATTCAAATCTTTTGTATGAGAAATATGTATCGATACGTATGATCTTATTATTTAATGAAGAACCTGTAAATAACCGCAATTTACATAAACCATAAATGGGTGTATTGCTGTACATAACCTGAATTCTGTTCCATTCTAATGCATTCTATATTTTCCGAGCACCGCCAAAGTGATTAGTCAATACAGTTACCGTTTGGGAGCTGATTTGCCTAATTATATAACTTGGTAATAATGTCCAAATGACATATATGTTCGAAATACTAGACAAGGAAATTGCCATTTAGACTAAACATTGCATCTTAGAATAGAATTTGGGACCATCAGAAAACAAGTCCACTTGGTCTTTATTCTAAAGTCGCAATTAAATTCATGTATAAACATATTAACACTAAATCTAATAAAAGGGGTCAAACGACCCCATTTTTCGTTATTTTTGCCCTTATAAAAATGTCCGGTAATTTTAGTGTTAAATTATACATACTTGAAATGTCTCATAAAAATGCTTAATATATATATATATATATTATATATATATAATATATATATATTATATATATATATATATATAAATATATATATATATATATATATACATATATATATATATATATATATATATATATGTATGTGTGTGTGTTGTGTGTATGCGTGTGTGTAACGGGTATATTGTCATTGGATTGATTGTTTAATCTTGTGAAATATTTCAAGGAACATTGTATTCTAGTAACTGTTAACTATTTTAATGTAAAACATATGGTATTACGCCTCTATATTGTATATCTTTATGAAAGAATAGTTTTCATTTGAAACACTAACTACCTTGATATTTGAAAGATGGCCGAACGGTTATCTGGCCTTCGAACCGGAGTTCGTGATTTCGAATCGCACTATGGCATTGTTCGTAGCCGTTAATCGGCTTTAAGCAGTATCCGGTCTCATTAGCCCTCGCGTTCAAAAATTAGATCGTAGCGCTCCAAAACCAAACCAAAACCAAACCAAATGATATTTAAATGGACAAATCGTCAAGTATATTACTAGATATGGATATTCGAAAGAAAGAGACCTTGGTATTGTACAGCGTACATGGACTGTATTGTTATATAATATGTTACACAACACATTGAATGAAACAAATAAGGCACCAATTAATGATACTTTAAATACATTTTACCTTTAACAGTATTTTACTCTTCCATCAATGTAAAATTTAAGAAGTAGCAAAGTACAATATCAATACACTGTTAAAAAGTATAAATTACACTCGTAAAGGTAACCGACCACATTCATAAAATATTTTAAATATTTTAAAATTAATGAAAAAATTAGATATCTCCTAAGAGAAGAATGTTAATTAAAAAGTGGTATACTTAATCATACCTAAGAAGTCTTGGTGTTACTTTAAAATGCAACTGTTTCGATAAGAAATAACTTAAATAAATAAATGAAATAAAAATGTATGAGATATTATACCTATACTTCTTATCAAATAATGTTATTTTTCTTATCTCATTATAATGAAACCTGCAAAATGAATAATAAGGAGAACTATGATAAAAACATATGTATTTTATATTAAGGTTTGTAATATAACGTAAACTATAATATAAGTATTCACTTACAATTTAAACTGATGATCACCATAAAGTGCGATTTCTGGACTGAATCAAAATCACAGAAATATTTTTAATATAAAAGCTCATATCTTCATTCAAACAGTAAGAAAATCGGAAGACGAATAACATTAAACTCTGTAGTCCTTAAGAATATTTTACATGTTTAAATGTCTGTATAATATGGATTAATTACACAGATAATACAGCCATAAACAGACAAAAAAGTTTTCCTATTAATTAGAAGTTCTTAATTATTACTTATTGTGATGCAATAAATGATTTTAAACTCGTTATACATTTTTTAATATTTATTTACCAAATAGAAGGGATATTTTCAAAGTTTTGAAGAGAAGAAAAAAGCTTTAAATATATTGTCACATAGACATTTAAAGAAAAGAAATTAAATTAAAAAATCAGAAGGGCAAAGCTCTTTATTTCACAGTTAACACTTAACAGAATAGAGAAGTGACTAAAATACTTAGCTACCTTCTCTTGTAGACAACCACATAATCTTCTAGAACACTTTTTGAGTAGAGTAAATAGTTTTTAACCCCTTAAAGCATTTGCCCGTGTCTGACACGGGCAAATTTCAAAATAAGCATGTAATCAACTCGTTTAGGCTTTGTTTGCATAACAATTTTTTTTATAACTTTTAACTCTTTTCCACTGTAGTCACCCCCTCAGATCTAAAATTGCAAAAAATAATTTATTGTATACCTATATATTTTTTAATCATAAAATGTATCATTTTGTATCAGTTTTTCCGAAATAAATTCGTGCTTTAAGGGGTTAGTAACATCTAAAATTAAGGAAAGAAAGTAATGGAATTAAAACTCCGTAACTCTCCTTTTCGCTGAATATCTCTTGAATAGCTACAAGATGCTTTACCTCTTCGACATACAAGTCTAAACAAAAAGGTTATTTATTTAACAACATTACATAATTTTTCTAAGCACTTAAAAACAAAGGATCTTGCAAATCACAGACTTTCACTAAGTACCAAGACTTCTTTAGAATGAATTAGGCCTCTGAACTGAATAAAGATTTATTGTATAAAGGGAGAGAAGTTTAGATAACCTTTGGCTTATTAAGGTACTGAATGATTGCATGTAAAAACCTTAAACTGATATTTTGAGAGGCAGAATTCTCTGTTACATTCAAGAACCGTTTTAACATTTATAAATGTTAACTAAACTTGATATAATATTATGTTTATGTTTTAAATGATATCCACTATGTATTAAAATAAAAAATTTTAAAAACCTTCTTCGGTTGATAAGATATTTGGATTTTCTTTAAAATCGATTGCTTGTAAGTGGATTTTGCCTAAGAATAACACTATCCTTTAGTTAAATACATACAGTACTAACAAATTGTGTGCGGGTACATTTTTCAGCGGAATTGAACTGGGAGCGGGCATTTTGCAAGCAAATTTAGTTATTCAGTTAAATCTCAATAGATCGAAAATTATTTAATTTTTGAACTAACTTTTCGTATTTTATATTGAAATATATAAACAAATATATAATTAGACAAATAAACAAATATATATATATATATATAAATATAAATACAAATATATATATAATATATAAATATACATTTATATAATATCATTTTCCAAGAATAAATAAAAAGTGAATTTTAAATCTAAATTGATTTTTTTAATCAACCTTCCAGTTCTGTGCTTCCACATCAATTGATGTAAAAACTAGTTTTTATTTGTCTAAATGTTTCAAGAATCTATGTAGTAGACAAGAACATTTGACTTAGTTTTCCTGTATATACTGTTATTTTTGTACCTACAAACAAACCATGTTGTTATACTAACACGTACTAGTACGTGACCCGCGCTCAAGTATCAATCGTCAGAAAACGTACTAGTACATGTCCCGCAAACAATATGTTACTAAATAGTGTGTATATATGTTTATATATGCATATATAAATAAATGTATGTATAATGTAAATAAATGTACCCATATATATATACTTATGCAAGCAAAACCGATGTGTTGTACGTATTTAATACCGTTTAATATCGTTTTTATTTAACAGCGTTTCTGAAAAATTAAAAAAAAACTTTCTTTTCCTCAAATTTAAAATAAAAAATGTTTTTGCATTTATAATTTCATTATTTTACTGCTTCATAACATAAATTCTCACAAACTAATTTTACTTTTCGAAACTAATTTTACTGGACGTGATCGGTTACCTTAAAAGAGAAAAGTTAATAAGAATTTAAATGTATTAAATGCTTTTAAGTCTTAGAATCAATTTGTATTAAAGTAAAAATATCTTACCTAAAGTAATCTGCCAAAGCATATTCAGTCACCGCCAACATATTGAATAAAAGTTCGTTCACACCTCTTTTCAAGCAACAAGTGGTATCCAAAGTAAATACGGAGAGTGCTGCCAAATCGGATTTTCACAGACTGATTCCTTGAAACAACGGATTTCCTTCCTTATAAATAAAGAGACTAAACGTTCAAAAATCTTGCTTTCAGATTATTAATGGAGTTTTTGGAATGCGTTATAAATTCTCTTTTATTATTAATATATTATCTTGCACATATATAATTAATATAATGCTGGAAAAAATTGTTTATTTGCTTATAAAATTTATCTTATTCAAGTTCGTAGACTTTTTTTCGAAGGTATTTCTTGTAATTTAGATAGAAGTTTCACAGTATGCCCACAATAAACTTATTATACGCATTAAAAACTGTAAGCATGGATGAAAGAGTTAATATTTGCATTCAAAATCCGTTTAAAATATATTTTTAGAATTTTTTAAAATTATTTTAATATTTAACAATGTCAATAATAATTATTGGATATCACATAAAAATTCAATTTTATATTCAAGATATAAATTTCCATAAGTTCATTTCCTTTAGACAGTCAAAGCTCATTTTTTAAATATTTATTGTCACTTTCCAGCTATGAATTCCTTCATATTAAATAAATGATTTTTTTTCTACAGGCTTAGTAAATATAAGCACATTAAATCACTTTGTCTCCTAAAATTTTTATATGTATTTCAAGATTTCAGTAATATTAATTCTTTTTATGTAAGAGAAACTTAAATTTTATCTATTTCAGCAATAGCTTCGCAAATTTTAAAGTAGTTTTTTATTGAATCTAATATTTTATGTTAATAATCTTTTAATTTTTAAGTGTATACTTATAAAGGATTATTTTTTTACACTGAAGAAATATTTTGTAAAGCATATATATATTTTGTTAATTATGTATACGTATCTCAGTTATTACCGGTATAACTATTTAATGTATGAGTATTTTTGTATAAAGAATATTTCTAAATTACAGCAAAAATTTAGTAACTGAAAATCAGTTATGCAATATAGTTGCGTAATATGGCAATATAGAAATGAAAGTGCAATTTATATTATAACCTATTTATCATTAAGTATAAAACTTATTATTTTATTATCTTAATTATACATAAGAAAAATAATAATTTTTCGTTTATAATAATTAAGAAATTCTACAATTCTTGATTCAAAATATATTTTTTACTATACAAGTTTATTCCGATGAAATAATAAATAATATGAATTGCACAAATAAAAAAAACTTACTGGTGCCGTATTTGAGGCTGTATTAAAAATGCATAACAATGAATCTTCTTACTATTTATCAAGTTTTGTTTATTCATGAAATATAACTCTATTATTAATTTATAATCACTTGTAACAAATATAAATACTTTTGAATTAATAATACTTTACACAATCAAATAGCTTTAGACCGGTATTATTCCATAACATTTTTAATAAACATAATTCGTTTTATTTAGAACATGTTTTTTTTACTAATGAATAGCAGGTAAATTTGATCTTAAATTCTAATTTTCCGGTTACACTTTTCAAAGGATTATATTGATTAGAATGTTATCTCTAATGACAATACTATTGTGTTACGGATTATATATAAATATATATCTAGCGACTAATAACTAAACAGTGTTTTTATAAGAACTGTAATGCGAATAAGAACTGTTTATCATAACTTGTTAATGGCCAATCTTAATTTCATTTGATTAAAGTTCTTAGTAAAAATCTATTCAAACGATTATAATTTGAAATATGGATTAAATTTGTTGATATAATTTCACTATGTAACTACCTTAACGTAAAATAGTATCTAAACAACGTAATTTTGTATTCATCCGTTAGCATCTTTAATCACTGAAATTGTATCTTTAAACTCTTTTATACTAGTACAAAATTATCCCAAGCACACGATAAAACTTCAAAATCATAATGTCATTATATCCAAGCACGAGGTAAACCTCTTAAGGATTTTTCCCTGCAGCAGTATTTAAAGTAAAAGAAATCTGCAGTTTTTTCGGTGGAACACAAAGGATATCAATGACCCTGAAATCCGGCTACGCATGCATTCAATTAAATCATGAATACATAGTGATTAATGGGCATACATATTTCTTAAACTTAATAATCAAACATTGCAATATAATATATAGTTAGCATTCAAAGTAATTCCTTTATAGAAATGTGCTAGTTATGAATTCACTGTAATCCTGATTTACGATATCGTAGTCAACAAATTCATTCATTTTATGAGTAATAGTTATTTGAAACATTCTAATGACTAGTCCTAATCAGTCAGCAAACTTTTTTATAAAAATACATCGGAATATCCCTTTATTTAAATAATTTTGACATAGATTATTATATTATAATCCAAATTTGAAAGCTATTTATTTTTTCTGAGTGAAATTCTGAGGAATCGTAGGTTGTAGGAGACACATTTATAGAATAATCATTCTGAAGAAAATGAGATTATTTTTTTCTTAGTTTCAATATAATATTATCATATTTTTCTGACTACATTATTTTGAAGGATTCAAATTTGTTTTGTAACCATTAAAATATTTTTCTGTTGCAACCAATCAAAGATAATTTTATACACAATAAATAGAATAAGTTTTGTATATATTAGCAGTTTATTCTTTTGAGATAATGCAGCAATTTTTCGTCTTACGAGGAACGTCGAAATATTCGAAGAGGTCTTTAGTGAAATGAGATTAAAGGATTATGAATTCGTCAGTATAACATACAGGTCAACAGTATCTCAGCCGTTAGTACAAAACACTCAATCCCAACAGATACTATTAATCAACTTTGTTATAGATTCTTATTTAATAATCTTAATCAATAGACACTCTCTTTATGCATGACATTAAGTGAGTTTCGTAACTTTTAAGTATATATTTACTTTTTCGAACGGACAACATTTTAGTGTGATGGTCTCACTTAACAGATTTTGGAGTAACCTGTATGTTAATAAAATATACTGATAAATTTTACACCAGTAGTAATATGTAGCTAATTGATCACTGTATTATAAGGGAAAGCTGTGTAACTTTTAATTTCATAAGTACTTGAGTACTTATGAATTATTGAATCAAACAATAATTCCATTAAATAGAGGCATGTAAAATCAGTCTTCCAAGGTTACATATAGGAAAATTTATGGTTATCAACACGATAATATAATAAACATCAATGCTCAAATTGTCAACCTTTTTTTAAACCATTCTAAATGTCCAAGCCGTAACTAATCAAAAATACTTTTATATAGTATATCGGTTAAGTTTCATAGCATTTAAGTAAGTAATTCATTTCAATTCATAGAAAATATTTTCCATAAGTTAGGTGCACTGGAAATTTAAGTATTCCAAGACGTCCTATAAAACAAATATTTGAACTTTCAAAACGACATAGCACGTTAATACAAGTCAACGTATGTTTCAAACACTCAATTTATTCTTTCAAAGAGCGACAATACTCAATAGTTTTATAAAGCACATCCGTAGAGTTTCAAAACCTGAGTGAATATCTAATTTTATGAGACGATATTTTCATACGATAACCGGAATTAAGACTGAAGTATCCTAAGGCTACTTTTAGCAGATAAATTAGTATTGTAAACACATCAATAAGTAGCATTTTAATACACACATCCACAATTTCTGGACCATTAGTAATATATCTTCAAGCAATGTCTAGTCAGCA
>CM063510.1:17239795-17259795 GCA_032207245.1 Pardosa pseudoannulata
ATTAATTGTAATGCTCAACATTGGGATTTTTTGTTATGCTGTTATACATAGAAATAAAATTAGCATATAATATTGCACAATATTATTGTAATGGTGGAAATAATAGCTAAAAAAATACAAAATCAGTGATAAACATGTCTCGAGTATTCTACTAATTTTCAAATCTACTGAACTCACATATAGCCCGTCATATGACGGGATCAGTTAACTTTTTAAATTTCCACAATTGTAAAGTACCCTATGAGGAATAAATTGTAAATTACCCTATTTTTTCTACTGAAGATAGGTAAAAAAAATTTTTTTTTGGCTGAGAATTATCTTGTAAAAAATGATCGATGATTAAATTTAAAATTATCACATATGTACATAAACTATTATTTAAGCCAAATATAAAAGAAAATTATTTACATCATATCTAAGTTCAGTGATAAAACGTATAAAAAAATGCAGACAATATTTTTAAAATAATTTAATATAAGAAATGATTAAATGAGATAAAAGGAATAACTTCATAATGCTGGAAAAAATTCTTATTTTTTCTATTTATTATGTGACAAAATGATAAATTTAATTGCTCTTAACCGGGGACAATATGGGTTAAAATAGTAGCATTAAAAGCCCGAAAAGGGGGGAAAGGGAGGATTTCGAACGTTTTAAAGACGACCGTATTTTTTGCTGTGATATGAAGCATATTTATACTAATTTGTTTTAGAAGTTTAAGAGAAGATAAACTTTACTCGCTTTGAATTTTGCAATCCCTAACTCATGAAGAATCCAATATGAATGCTTCTATCCATTCTTAAATTATTAACTTAAATTATTTAGGATAAAAGACATTGACGGAAACTTATTGTAAATAATTTGGCTGATTTTAAACAGATTTAAATGTAACTAATCCTTACATAAAACATACGTTGCGAAATGAAAATATGTCCACTAACATAACGTAATGCCAAAGGCTATAATAATTCTTAAATTGGTGCAAAATTCGATTGAAGGTATCAATGCATCTTATCTTAATCAAAATATTTCATTTCATCATGCTTAATAGCTATTGTAAATGTTTCTATGTTCTTTTCAATACCAGTGCATTTCCATGCAATACTCTGAAACAGTATAATATCTATCATTTATATATAAAGAAGTTTTAATATATTTGAAAAGGATTTTAACGAGCACTTTAATGATATTTAACTATTACTAAATATAAACGGTTGTATTCATATATTGCTAAACGTAGTTTATCTGCACGATGTAAGATTAATCTTCGACAAATATTTTCCAACACTTAAACGAGTGTTGAAGCTTTTTCAAGAACTGTCAAATTTATCATAAATGATTATAAAAAGAGCAAAGGTATATTTAATAGATTGATAAAAGATGCAGTTAAATTAAATTGGTGTTTATTTTTTTATTCTATCGGATAAGGATTAAAACCGGTATATAACATTCTGGGGTTAAGTATGAATTATATACGTATAGCATAAATAAATAAAACAATACTGTATTTTTCATTTTTTCAAACGTAATAGATGTTGTAAAAGGTTTAGAGAGAGTTAAATAAATAAAATACATGTTTAAAATGCTTATAATATGTTCTAAAGCAGGTATGGATAAACTTTTTCAGCTGCCAGCCCAAAATTGAAAGAAAATAAGTTTGGCGGGCCAAGGTAAATTTTTCTAATATTTTAAAATCAATATACAAGTACCTAGTAAAGACCTACTTTGTTTGGCGCTAAGAGTTTTAGTGAACTATCGTCTGTGCTAGCCATTTCTTGCGGTGTTGGCTGCTGTATTCGTGTTTTCTCCTCATTACGAATAATGTGCTGTTATTTTTGCTGTCTTAATTCAAAGTCTACTCAATCCACGAACGCTACGCTTCATAAATTGGTAACAATATATATTTCTTTTAAGTTATCTTAGACCGGTAACTTAAAATTCTATCTGCGGGCCGGATAAAACCTTCCTGTGGGCCGTAGTTTGCCCATCCCTGTTCTAAAAGATCAAATAAAGATTTATATAATAGTTATAATGTACGTTATTTATATTTTATGTGATATTTCTATGAATAAAAATAAAATTAGTGTATCATGTTGCATTATAAAATGCTATGAGAGCAATATTATTATGCAAAACAGCATTACATGAGAGCAATAGCTATTAAACTATAAAAGTATATAATATAATTCTAAGAACTTTATATTCAAGTTGAGCAAAATATTTCCCGATTACTATAGAAAAGTGAAAGATGTAATAATATATGCAATAATAATATAATAATATATTTTTCTAATTGTATATAAACATACAGGAGGATATTCCGATCATTTGACAAACAGTTGAAGTTTTTTGCAACTTACTAATTTGTTTGTAAATGCGGATCACTTTTGCCTTTGTTATCATTTTACGATACCACCCGCTGATCCTTGTTTCCATTTTTACTATGGAAGCTCCATATAGGGAAGGCAACATCGCTTTCTAAGAACGTACAATACAAACACAGCTAGCACTTATTCGAGAATTGAACCCAACCCGTTTGAGTAGAAGCACAACCCTCAAACCAGTCTACAATCTCTTTGGCTCAAACATACATATGCTTAGAAATGTATTGAAGGAAGTGACGAATTGAGTCTGAAAATAAACTCGCTATTGTTGATATTACAAGATGTCAATTTTCAACATCATTTCATGAATTTAAAATAAAAATGCTTGATTTTGAGCTGTAGGAGTAAGTGGTATTTAACCACAACTGAAATATATTTATTCGTAAACATTAGTTTAACATAAAGATACGAGTTGCATGTATCTTGATGGGAATATTAACCTACAGATGGCGCTGTTGCATCTGAATGGTTTTAAAAATTTTATAGCCTTATGTTTTGTTAGTATTTCAAGTTATATTTGTGAATTTAAATCTTATATATCACGTAAATTTCCAAACATTTCTATAACTTCCTCTTTTCTTAAGAGGGTTTTTATCTATTAGAATGATCAATGTGTTATTTCTTATGCCACTTGGTCAAACCAAGCACTATTGATTCATACACTACTCGTATTAAGACAAAGGGGGACGCTTTTTGTTTTAACGAGCACCGCTAACTTGAGAGTACGACTTATGTTCAAGTGGTTGCTCGTAATTGAAAAGCAGGGAACAAGCAGAAAACGCATAGACTTGGCCTATCACCCCCAGAGGTACTGATTGAGAATTTGGAGAATATTGTATACACGAACGGAATTTATGTGACCCAGTCACCTTTAACGAACATGGGAGATCTTATGTCTAAATATCTAATATGAATTTAAAAAGGAATTTTACATATATAACTATTTACATGCAGAGTAATTAAAAGAAAAATTAAGCAACGGTTATAAATAATTATTTTTTAATATTTTGCTATTTTCTTGAGCGTTTGACTTTTTGCCTTTTTCAGAACTTTGTGGGTAAATCTTCCTTTCTGTACGTAAAATAATAGTATGTAAGATGTTATTAGAATTGCATGTGTCAAATAGTTTAAATGCATAGTAATGAATATTAAGAAATGATTATAAATATTTATCTATTTTTTAAATTCGTCGTGACTTTGTTAGCTTTGTCGATAAAAGTTCTGATGTTAAATGTTAGGCATATACATTTTATAATCATAATGTTTTATTATATCTTGCATTTTCAGTTGAGTCACTTGCAGAGGAAAATACAAAACTGAAAAGAAGTATGCCGGTTTTGCAATGTCTATGAATTAATTAGAGTAACGAGTATCTTGCTATGGCATTTTCAATACTGTAGTAGCCACTTTCTTTAGTTACTTAGGTCTCCAAAGTTAATGTCTGAAAACATATTTCGAAGTAATTCACACTGCTTGAATCTCGAAGATCTGATGTCAATAGACAGGCATCTCATTTAATCTTCAAAATGTAACTGGTGTTCATAAAATTTAAAGGTGTAATTAAAATCAGGAGCCTCACTGCCTTTAAACATGAGTCCAAAGAATGATTTTTAATAGCCCGGCCATTTCATAGAAACGGGTGTGAGCCATTAAATTACTTTTTAATAACTTTTTCTATAAATAATATAATATTTCAAATGCACGTATAAAATAAGTGCAATTTGTTAGTTAAAATCTCACTCGTTAGAATATTGTTAAAAAATAACCTTATATGAGAATACACAGAAAAATGGACATTATAGCCAAACATTTTCAGAAAGAGGAGATTTAATTTGATACAAAGTTACATAATTTTATATTTTATTTGAGATAACTTAAAATTTTACAACTTTTACAAATGATATCTATAGAAATGTATGTATAAAATTTCATGAAATTTTCCTTGTTTTGTATAAGCTTTATATATATATATATATATATATATATATATATATATATATATATATATATATATATATATATATATATATATATATATATATATATGTGTGTGTGTGTGTGTGTGTGTGTGTGAAATTCCTTGCAACTATCTTTCTCATATAATATATTTGGAATTACACTATTTAATTGTGTATAAACTATAAACGTACCATAGTAGATGTATAATTCAATATTAGTTAGTCAATTTAACAAAATCTACTGAAAATATTTCTGAAATTACAATACAAATTACAGAATTAAATTTTTCAATGGATGTGTCACTTAATTATAGAACCAAATTTGTTTGTCGTTAGTATAATATCCTAGTACATAAAGACATTTTTATCACCGAATAAAAGTATAATTCCCAGAAACTAATAATCACTTCATTATTATGCCTCAACGCAAATATCATTTCTAATGATAAATACCTTTATTAAGAATTAGATTCGTTCAAACATTTTTCTGTCTCTTTTACTAAAAAAAGAAAATAACTGGAGTTCCTACAAAAGTACAAGCATGAAACTAATGAAACTAATGAAATCTCAAGATTTATCACATTGATTTCGAAAAAAATATATTCAAGGTAAAGCTTACTTAGCTATAAGTTCTTTAATGTTTATTTCTCTCTACACAAGTGATATATTTTTTATTTTGATTTCTTATTTGGAATACATCCAAAGCGAAATTTGTTTTGCACATTTTTATTTTCCGAATTTACCAATCATGTTACTCATTTTTTTAAATACGGAAACATAACTCTTAAAGTTTTCTTAATTGTTTAGAAATGAATTTTTATTGAAGGAGTGTTAATAGATTACCGAAAAGTATAAAGATACAAATCAGAGTGATATGATAGTAAAATATAATCTGTTTTTTAATGAAGAATTCCCTAAGGCAAAACACTGAACATTTTAGTTAAACAAAAGTGTTTTTTAAATAATTGTTCTCCAAACTATGCAATTTTAATTTGTTTATCAAAGATATAATGTTAAATTAATTAATTCACTAATTAAAATAAATAACCAAGAATTTTATTGAAGTGAAAAATTTTACGTAACTTTAAATATTCATTAAGAAAAACACTCAGAAATTAAATCTGGGTTTGTTGTTTTGTCATCACAAATACTTTTAATTAATTAAAAATTATACTGTCGTCAATTACTTCTATATTGAAATAACAAAATTAAGTTCTTATGACTAAACTATTATGCAACATTATTTGTTTTCTACATGTAACACGAGTGAAGTAAATATATATTTGTTTCGATTCGAATAAAGTATTTTAAATTAATCTTACCATTTTCTTTTTATACTTTGGTACTATAGAAATATTTTTTAATTAAGTTGCTAAAAGTATATTATGAATATATTTTTATACAGAAAAGTTACAAATTACAAGGTAAAATACTTTATTTAAAAAATTTTATTATGAATAGTTTAGTATAACTAAATTAAATTTATCCGAATACATTAACGCTAAACCTATCTTTCAGTTTAAAATTTTATATGCTTCACACGTAAAAATATTTAAAAATGTGCTTTATATTCTGTTTTAGTTTTTTGATACTATAAGTTTGTATAGGAAAGTATTTTAAAATAATCTTACCATTTTCTTTTTGTACTTTGGTACTATAGGATTATTTGTAACTAAGTTGCTTAAAACTTAAATATATTATGAATATATTTTACGCAGAAAAGTTACAAATTACAAGGTAAAATACTTTATTTAAAAAATTTTAATTATGAATTGTTTGGCATAACTAAATTAAATTTATCCGAATACATTAGCATTAAACCTCTCTTTTAGTTAAAAAATTATATGCTTCACACGTAAGATGAATTAAGGAAATATAAATGTTTGTTTTGATAATATTAAAATATTTAAAAAATGTGCTTTGTATTCTGTTTTAGTTTTTTGATACTATAGAATCGTATAGGAAAGTATTTTAAAATAATCTTACCATTTTCTTTTTGTGCTTTGGTACTATAGGATTATTTGTAACTAAGTTGCTTTAAAATTTAAGTATATTATGAATACATTTTACGCAGAAAAGTTACAAATTTCAAGGTAAAATACTTTATTTATAAATTTTAATTATGAATTGTTTAGTAGAACTAAATTAAATTTATCCGAATGAATTAGCGTAAAACCTCTCTTTCAGTTTAAAAATTTATATGCTTCACACGTAAAAGGAAGGAAGAAAATTTAAATGTTTGTTTTGATTATATTAAAGTATTTAAAAATGTGTTATCTATTCTATTTTTTTTTTTTGATAATGTAGGATATTTTTTTAATCACTCTGCGTTAGCTATAAGGCCAAAGGGACAAGGTCTCTCGCGTTCATGGTCACGAGCTCAAGCCGCCCATGTCCCCTGGGTATTACTAAATGAGAGACAACCTCAGGGGTATACCTCCTTTAGGTATATACGGGTTTCACGTGCCAGGATTTACCTGCGTGATCTGGGTCTTCGGTTATTCCTGGTAGACGAGATCACCCTTGAAGTATTTGTTCATTACCGGGTTTGACAACATTAACCGGGACCATGACGGAACTCTCATAAGTTAGCAGCTGCTCAATAGCTATTGTGGTTGCTGTCGTGACGTCTGGTCTTCAGTATGCATGCTGCTGTATGTCTTCGTGATGGGTTCGAGCTTACCCTTGAAGTATTTGCTCATTACCAGGTTTGACAACATTAACACGGACCATCACGGAATTCTTATAGGTCAACAGCAGCTCAATAGCTGCTGTGGTTGCTGTCGTGACGTCTGGTCTTCAGTATGCATGCTGCTATATATCTTCGAGATGGGTCAGCATAAGAATTAACTTACCTATAAGGCCATCGTTGGGAGTTAATATATGTATGCAAAAACATTAATGAAGGTTTTCGCACCTGCAACAACCAACATTTTTGAAATTATAAAAATTGGAGCCATGAGTTTTTTATATACAGTGTTTTCATAATTAAATCTCATTTCATAATCCCTACTTTAAAGTTGCTGTAGTCGAAATAATTGTTCAGAAACTTATGTTGTGTAGGGCATAATAAAGGTCTGAGAATTTGTTTGCGAATGAAAAATATTAGTTCAATTTTCCTGAAGTACACTATTAGGCAACACTTATTCTAATTCAAAATATTATTATAACAAAATGCCTTAAAAATTATCATTTTTATATATTATTTGAAACTGTAAGATATTACAGTTCTATAGTTGACCACATTGTGGACGAAGAACGGTAAAGGAACCAGTTTCTAAAATTATAGCCACCATTAAAAGAAGATTCTTAACAATCAATGGGTTTTCCTTTTCAATCTGTAATATTCGTAGAGCAATTAGTGCTGAATCATCGTTTTAGTGAAACAATTTTACTAACATATCCTGATCTGGTAAAAGTAATGATGATATTCTAAACAGCAACAACAAGCACGCTTAAAACAAAATCTCCATTAAGTTTCTAGCTGTTATTTCAGTTACTATTCTGCGTAAACAAATATTAATTTGTATATTTTATCTTCTTTAAATCATTTTTTTTTCAAAAATTATTTATCGAACACGTTTACGATAGACTTGACAATCACATTAAGTGAGTTGTTTCTCACTTAAAAGTTGCCTGTAAACTTAATTTGTTTTATAATTATTGTAATAAAGAGATATAGAATAATAAAAAAAATGTGTCAATATGATCCAGTATAAAATAAAAAAATCCCAATATTTTCCTTGTTATATAGTTGATATAACTAATTATTTTTTTTCTTATTTACTAAATAAATATGGATATATTTATTACAGGTAGTTTTAAAAATGTTTAATGTTCAAGTTTGTTTTTTATTTTTTTAGCATTTGGTACTATAGTTAATACACATTTTTATTATAAAAACTTAATGAGAAGTATGAAATCATAATAACAAATATTTCAAATGCCTAACTGCGTTCATTTTTTCTGACTCTGCGGAAAACAGTGGCTCTCTTTTTCGCGAGCTAAAGAAATTTTCTCTTTAGCTGAGAGAGTCAGACTCATTTCATAAGAATAGAAGCAATAAAAATCTGCCGTGTTTTTCAAAATTTCGAACATTGAAAAAATATGGTGCACTCGAGAGCAAAAGATATGGAAGGCATTAAATTTCATTGAAAAGTAGACACATTTTTAGACGGAACCATTGTTTAAACGGTCTTATGAAAAATTCGTGATCGGGGTATTTTAGTATTGAATTTTCAGTTTTATTAAAATAATTTATACATTTAAAACAAGTAGCGCTGTTTTTGCGTAATACTATACTGCACAACCTTTATCAGTAAACAAATGGGCAAAATCAATTTATCCAATTATAAGTAAGTAAATATGGAATTATAATTTTTTATCTGGACATTTTAATGAAGATAAGTCTCAGTTTTACTTTATTTCATTCTAAATCTTTGAAATTATATTAACTTCAAAACTTTTTATTATACAATTATTATATTTTGTTTGAGTATTTAATATGTAATCAATGAATATAAATGTAACAAAGAATGGAAGCAAAAAGCGATTTACTTTTATGATTATATCGTATTATTTTAAACTAGCATATAGCCCGTCATATGACGGGATCAGTAAAATATTTAATTTTCCAGAATTGTAAAGTATACTATGAGGCTGGTAAAAAATTGTTTGTTTTTTTAGTTTAGAATTATCTGGTACAATTTCAGTAATTTGTTTATCTTTACATTTTTGCCAACTCTGGACATTATAGGTTTTAATATTTTCAGTGATTATTTCGTGGTATATATGAATGATGTTCAAAATTTAGTGAATCGATTGCAAACCATGCGGTTACGTGTAAAAAACAAACACACAAACGAACAAATTTCTTCACTTTTAAAGATATATAAATTAAACGCTATTTATTACTCCTTGACTTTTAATTATCTGGTATACGCTCAATAATTTGCTTATCTTTATGCTCCTCTAAAATCTCTCGATTCTGTGAATGCAGTTTAGAATCACGTTGAATTCATTTAGAAACACAATTCAAAGTTTTCTTAGCTACTTTGAAATTATCGTTAAGTTCTTCCCATTTTTTTTTTGCCACAATAATTAATGGAAGT
Source organism: Pardosa pseudoannulata (assembly GCA_032207245.1). Classification (NCBI taxonomy): domain Eukaryota; kingdom Metazoa; phylum Arthropoda; class Arachnida; order Araneae; family Lycosidae; genus Pardosa; species Pardosa pseudoannulata. Next base: position 17,249,249 of record CM063510.1, read on the forward strand.
AAAGAAATGAAACTATCATTTCCACTACACCCTAGAGGTACGTAAAATTTTTTGTTAATACCGGTGATAAAATTTTCATTGCAACAAAAAATAATCGATGATTAAATTTAAAATTATCACATATGTACCTAATTTATTATTTAAGCCAAATGAAAAAGAAAGTTATTTACGTAATATCTAAACTGAGTGATAAATCTAATGAAAATAATGCAGACGATATTTAAATAATTTAAAATAAGAAATGATTAAATGAGATGGCTAAAGAAATGGCTTCATAATGCTAGACAAAATGTTACTTTTACCTATTTATTATGTGACACATTGATAAATTTAATCGCTTGCTCTTAACTGGTGAAAATAGGGCTTTAAATAATGGCATTAAATTCTAGAAAAGGGGGAAGGGGTAGATTTTGAACGTTGCTAACCCTAACTCATCAAGAATCGAATATGGATGCCTCTATCCATTCGAGGTACAACCTGCCGGATACTATAGGAAAATGCAAGTTATAATAACATAGTTCCTTTTGAAGAATTATTTTTTTCTGATTTACTAAATAAATATGGATATATTTATTACAGATAGTTTTGAAAATGTTTAATGCTTAAAATTTAATATTTTTAGCATTTGGAATTATGGTTAACACAAAATTTTATTATATATAAGTTTAATGAGAAGTATGAAATCATAATAAAATTATTTCAAATGCCTAACTGCGTTTTTTCACTGACTCTGCGGAAAACAGTGGCTCTTTTTTTCGCAAGCTAAAGAAATTTTCTCTTTAGCTGAGAGAGTCAGACTCATTCCAGAAGAATAGAAGCAATAAAAATCCGCCGTGTTCTTCAAAATTTCGAACATTGAAAAAACATGGTGCACTTGAGAGCTAAAGATTTGGAAGGCATTAAATTTCATTGAAAAGTAGACACATTTTTAGTCTGAGCCATTGTTTAAACGGTCTTATGAAAAGTTCGTGATCGGGGTATTTTAGGGTTGAATTTTCAGTTTTATTAAAATAATTTGTCCATTTAAAACAAGCAGCAATGTTTCTGCGTAATAGTATACTGCACAACCTTTATCAGTAAATAAATGGGCAAAATCAATTTATCCAATTATAAGTAAGTAAATATGGAATTATAATATTTTATCTGGACATTTTAATGACGATAAGTCTCAGTTTTATTTTTTTTCATTCTATATCTTTGAAATTGTATTAACTTCAAAACTTTTTATTATACAATTATTATATTATGTTTGAGTATTTAATATGTAATCAATGAATATGAATGCATTTACAGTGTTTGTGAATTTATATGGTCACCAAATCTAAGATAACAAATAATCCTTAACTGCAGTCTTTCTAAATACATCGGATTAAATGTATCTCTGAAAAATGCTTAATGAATGTGTTATTAAAAGAATTTTTTCATACTTTAATAAGCAGTCACCTGGAGAGTGTAATACATTCATGAGTGAAATTATTTCATCTGTTTAAGAATAAATTCATGATAATAACTTCATTATGAAATTATTACGAAAGAAACTAACATTAATTAAATTTTGTTATATGGAGCATAAAATCTAAGCGCATTAGTAGAAAAGAATAAAGGAAAATGTGTTTGACTAAAATATTGTTATTTTTATTTCTTTAACACAATTTTTCTGTGAGTACATGCAAATGAATGTCTTATTGATCTACGACTTTTACTGAATAATGCTATTGACGTTAATCGTCGGCAAAGTTTTTCTATGAGACTGGTTTTTAAAGTAATATTTTGAAACTAAAATACAGAACTGTACTTTTCAACCTGTTTTTTTTTCTTTTAAAAACTTTCATTAATTTGCTTTTCAGTGTAATTTCTACCAATATTAAAGTGGATTTACTGTACAGCCACATTTGTAAATCTATTTTTTTACATATTATCCGTCTGTTCTGGTCCACTTCAACAAAGGACATGTATTAAAACTTGAGGAAATTCGTTAAAGGAAGTTAAATCCGTAAAGTGTGTGTACTTCTAAGCATTTTCGTCAACATACTGCTCAGCGACCTCAGTAATTAAAGAAGTGCTCTCTTTACGTTCCCCATTATGTCCACATTTAAATGTTCTAAACGATTTCTTTTATTTTCTCATTGTGTGTTTTTCATACACTTAACTCATCAGAATTTAAACAACTTTACCCTTTACTTTTTTGTATGGGGAAAACGAACAGAGGGTACCTTAGTCGTCTTTGTTTTTAAAAGACTGATTTTAACTTTATATTAATAAACTTATAAACTGTCAAATTCTACTTAATGGTGTCTGTGACTAGCTAACAGGTAGTAGAAGTACTCAATATGCTTGAGACGGTTGGTTAAGTTATTACCTTATCAACCTAATTTTGAAATGGGATTTATTTAAAAACACGCTTCATATAGTTGGGACAATTAAGAAAAGGGAAAAAATGAACTACTTTCATTTATTTAATCCACTTTCAGAAAAATCAAAATCAAATTTCCAATCGTGATAATCGTCCATTTTATTTCTAGGCATAATCATCCAAAGTAGAAATTTAAGATGCACGTTATATCAGCTAGAAACTGAATAAGATGTTTAGAAATTTAACCTTTCTTGTATCCCCTTCAAAGTCTTTGGTTTTTCCTTCAGTTTACGAATCGAGTATTGCTTTTTAATAATGGTTTATAAAAATAAAAAAATGGTAAAATTATGTAATATTCCGGGATGTTACCGTGAGGAAAAGCTATCTCTATGGTATGATACCTCGAAGATGTAATTAGTTTATGATCAATACATATATCTTAAAAATAGTTGAAGGGCAGTTGTTTACTGGTTGTTTTAGAATAGAATCTCGACAGATATGTAATAAATATTTCAATGTCTTAAAATTGGATAATGTTATTATTATTATTTTTGAAGTCTAATCCCGTTAAAGTGAAGGAAATATAAAAATTATATTTTTAAAAAATGTTTTGATAAAAATAAAGGTTATAAGACAGTAATATAATATAATATTTTCGGAATACCTGTAATAGTAACTTGCAAAATTTTCCTCTTAGATATTAAATTAAATATTTATTACAAAAACAGCCACAAATTTTAACAAATACACAAAAATATACTTTGGGAAACTTAAATAAGTATATAAAAGAAAATGTATGCTAAATAAATTAACGTATATTTATTAATTTATATAAAAAAACTTATGTTTGGAATAATAATTCACTCGTAAGAAACTCGTAATAAACTCATTCTTGTATAAAGAAACATATGATATGTAATAAATAATATGGTTAGGTGTATAAATAAATATGACAAATTATATTTTTACCTGATTATATGTACAAATAAATATGTTTATCCAAATATATATTCTTAACTGCATTTTTAGGAAATATTCTTACCTGAAAAAAAAGAGAGAAATATATAAATTATTTAGCATATCAAAAGAATATTTAAACATATTTAAAAAATATATATTACAAAGAAACATTTCATTTCATAAAATGAGAAGCTTTAAATAAATATACGATATTTGATTTTACGTAATTGTACTGTATTATACGCATTTAAAATTGTCTATAATTGTCTTGCAAGCAATCTTCTCTTCGTTATTCTTATTTTTATTAAAAGATCAATCTCTTCTTTTAAAACCTTTACTTTTTAATTATTTAGAAATGAGCGAGTCCAAAATATTGCTAAACATGATTTTATGAATTGCACAACCACATTCAATATCTTTAAAACAACATGAGATTTCAAGTTTGTTATACACGCTAAACCGCATAACGTAACTAAAATCATACCTATACTTGGTAGCACATACAATAGCTGAAACTCTCAAACACGGAGTATTTGCTACCATGTAGTAACTTTTGACATATACAACTAAAATAATTGATCAACTATTAATGTCTAATCGACTAAAGGAAATTTACCTGCACTTAAAAGCTATCAGAAATTTGCTCATAGACGATTAGTGGGATATCATCATAAAACTAATTGTACTTATAAAGGTGATATATAATAAGAATTGAAAGTGTAAATATTTCACTATACCATATCAAAATTGTATTTTTACAGAGAAAATATCTGCATATTTGCCACACTAATCCATTGTAATAATACAATGAATGGAGTGTTTTAACAAAGTATTTGAAGAATGTGTCAAGATAAATTACGAGATTGCAAATGTTGATGAAAAAATTGCACACCTATTTATCAAAATAATGATATCATTGACTCCTCATACTCGTCTAAAACAATATTTTTATCATATCAACAATGCATCATCGGTTATTTTTTGTAATACCCTTGTTTATCACATTAATAGTATCACATATATATACACATAATAATAATGAAATATATAATTATTATAATTGGTTATAATTATAATTATATGTTTAATTATTCTTATATATTAATTATTATTTTATATATTAATTGATTATAATTAAACTTGCATATAAAGATCATCATTCAGTGAGCTGAAATTTTGTATATGAGTTATACACAAGATGATATCACGGAATTTTATAAAAAAAATATTTTAGCTCCAAAATGTCATAACATAGCTTCTTTTTGTGAAACATTGAATTTAACACAGTAAATGACTAAAATGGAACCCTGTGTAAGGACCTGAATGCTACCGCCAATAACTCGAACCACAACTAGTTTTGTCCAAGTCATTTAATATGTACAAAATTATTTACATGAATGTATATTCAAAAATTACACATACGAGAGATAGATTGAAAATTGGAACACAACTTCGAGAGAAAACCATTCTCGAAAAAAATTGTGATCAGTACAACTACGAGAGGCAACTCTCACTTGAAAAATATAAATCGCAGACAAGCAGAACTTCGAAAGACAAACCTCTCTCTCGAAAAAAAAAACAGCTCAGCACACACTTTCGAGAGACCAGTATCTCTCGAAAAAATTCGCAAAGCAGCACAACGTCGAGAGATAAACCTCTCTCGAAAAAATTATAGACCAGCCCGTCTGCATCATCTTCGACCCCTTTTAAACTTCATTCCATTGGCTGCCCAGGAAACACCCACTGAAAGGGGATTCTCCGATCCTGGCCCCAAAAGGCTGCAGCTGACCAAAACGCTTCTCCATTATTAGCTCAGTGATGGGACAATATTCCAAGTCCTTCCTCAGGCGTCGACATGGATGATAAGGCTTCCAAAATCCTTTGCAGAGCCCGGCCATTGAAATCCTCCAGACTGAGCCGAGATATAAGACACACATAATTCCAGACTTAAAGTCTGAAATTCGCGCCGTGACGAATCCGGCTTTGTCACCTTTCCCTGCAACTCCGCCCGTCTCACAACATACACACAATACACTCCTCTTATATTCATGATCTCTTTACGGTGGTAGGGCTGGGTGTCATTACAACAGAAACAGTATTAATAATATGTAACAAGAATTATGGGTAATAAAATGCAAAACCGCGAAAAGCTGTTAGTTGTAGGAAAAAATATCAAGATTTGAATGATTTGGAAGAAGAAGCTTTTTGCAATCAGGTTAGGGTATAAAGCGTTTGCAGGCGTTGTCATATTTAAGTCGATACTTCTGGCTGTACTAATAACCGTCTCTTTAGTTGAACGTGCTTTATTGGTGAAGCTGTTTTACGAAAACAAGGGGAATGTTCATGAATTTTGTCGTAGAAAGAACCTACGACGTTGACCAATGTCTACTAAAGGTTCCGAGCGGAAATTAAGAAAATTGAAGAGTCGGGGAAATTAGAAGTTCAACCTGGAAGAGGCCGTAAACGCGTCACACCGATACTTGTGGAGACCGTGAAGGCAGCTGTTGATGCACAATCACGGACATAAGAGTTTGAAGGCAATAGCGCACGTTCAGTTTTCGACAGACAAGCTATTCTTCTAGCACCGCCCGAAAGCTCACAAACATAATGCACTTCTTCTCATACAAAATCAGCCCAAGAGCTGCTTGATATGAACAAGCTCTAACGTCTCTTATTTGCAGTCAGTTTTCTCAACAGAATGACTGTTGATCTGTCGTGGCCTTGGAATATTTTGTAGATAGACAAGGCTCATTTCAAACTCAACATAGAGTCACGAGGAACATCTTTCCCTACATCGTCCTGGACATGATTAACAACTGCTCCTCTTGTGCAGTTTTGTCTTAAAGTGTTCTTCTTTCTGTAAAATGAACTTTTTTTGTTTCTCTCTTACCTTTACTTAATGTGGTTCGATGACAAGTTGATCAGAAACTAATCAATAAATGTTAATACTGTTTCTGTATTCTGTTTTGATCGTTTATTAAGTTGAATTTCATGTTTTTTCCTGACAAGGCATCATCTAGAGGACATATTGGAACTATTTTGTTTAGAAATTCAGTGAGTGCGCATCTCGTATATAGCCCATATACAAAATTTAGTTCCATTCTGTTCCCCAGTTTGGGCTGTAGGATGCTTTTATAGGGGAAGTTTAATTATAAACATCCGGTATATGTGATAAAGAACACTCGATATATTATGTGTAATATTAATTCTTTCAATGTTTTATCGAACCTAACATATTATCTTGCATGGCAGAGAAGATAACGGTTATATAAAAATAAACGTAATTATTATATTTTAGACATTATAATTAAAATTCCTCGTTTACCTTTGTTAATTTAGTTAGAAACTAAAAACCTATTCTTTCCATTTTATCACTCCGACTGAATCAACCAGGCCAGAAAACTTAACGCCGTGTACTTGTTAATCAATGTTCCATTCTGGAATTAATGTATGGCATCACTAATTTGATTAAACCGAAACCGGCTACACCCATTGGTTTATGTACAACGGCTACTGAAAATTAATTACGTTATCGAGCCATTATTTATTCCTAATTTTGGGTCGTTGTAGAAGAGAGCGAGATCTATATTTATTTAATTTAGTACTTGATACGTGCTCCATTAAATCAGTGCCAGCTCATTCAAGGTTAAGTAAGAGTAGCGTTAATTATGAATTAAATTATTATGCTCAACATATGATGTCCTAACGTTGAGGATTTTAATTCTTGCCAAGTTTACTTTGTAATTCCTTCTCTGCTTAGTATAAAAGAGTCAGTTGTTTATGAATAAAAGGTGTAAAAATAATGTTATTTCTTTTTATTTAAAGCTCCATTAAACATAGTTCGTTTTAGAGGATAATAAAAAAACAAGCCTCTACTAATATATTTTTATACAAAAATTAAGTTTAAATGTGGTATAATCTAAATTTCCTTTAACATTTCATCAATTCTCTAATGTCTTGAGTCTCTTTAAGAAATGGAAAAAATATAGAAACGGTCAAGGTGAATTTTTCTAGCAAATACTTTATGGGACATTTTTTTAAAAATTACTATAATTTTGAAGTAATATTTTTCAAATATCTGCTTAAACAATAATTACTATTATTATTTATTATCGAAGGTAAATATGTATTTAGTCAATAAGATATTTGCATATCCGTGTATCATTTTTTCATATCTATTAGGTTATAAAAGGATTACCTCAATTTTCTAACCAATATAATTTCGAGGGTAAAGATTCCCATTTTGATCTAAATATTCTTATTTATATTACTTTTGTGTATTTATAATTACTACACTGTCTACCAATAAGTATTTGGACACCCATGATAGTAAGGAAAAACTAACTTTAACCAAAACCAATAGTTGGTAGAGCCTCCACGAGAGGAAATTACAGCGTGAACCCTCCGAGGCATACTTTCCACAAGTCTTTGTATTACAGCTAGTGTTATTGCCTTTCACTCGACTTGGAGTCAACATACAAGTTCCTTCACCGATTTTGAACGGGTAGTGCACCCCTTAATTAGGTGATCCAATTCGTCCCAGAGGTTCTCGACAGGTTTAAGGTCTGGGCTCTGGGCAGGCAAGTGAATTCGATAAATTCCATTGGCACCATACCAAGCCTTGGTTAACCTCAAAACATGACAATTTGCATTTTCGTCCTGAAAGTAACAGGGGTCCAACCCATAAAACTGCCACAACGTAGGAAGCACATTGTCATCGAAAATAGTAAATTAGGCATCGGCGTTACCATGAATGGGGACCAAGTGTCCCAGTCCCTACCTAGAGATGCACCCCCAGACCATAATTCCACCTCCGCCGAACCTGACTGTTGGCACAATGCATTATGGCAGGAGATGTTCTCCAGGCAGATGCCAGACTCAGACCCTGCCATCCGATCGGTAAAGGGTGAACCTTGATTCGTCTCTCCAAAGAACCCGTTTCCTCTGATCTACGGTCCAATTTCTATATGCTTTGCACCACATTGATCGAGCAGCGCGGTTGGACTTTATAATCAAAGACATATGGGCAGCAGCACGACCATGAAAACCAAGCAGATGTGCTTCCTTACGGAGGATATTCATTGAAACAATACTCCCGGATGCCTATTGAAACTCTTCGCGGATGAGGGCCATCGGTTGGGTGCGGTTCTTCCGAATTTCTCTGGACAGCAGTCGTCGGTCTCTATATCCCAGTTTTGTTGGTTTGCCGACTCGGGGCACATTCCGACAAACACCGCTCACCTTCCACTTTTTAATCACATAGGCCACTGTCGATTTTGGGTACTTCAGATCATTAAATATGTCTCTTATGGATCGGCCACTTTTGTGATACCCTATAATTATACGTCTCTCGATACAAAGAGTTCCGAACTGCGCGCATCTTGTATGAGACTAATGCAGATGCTGTTTCCTACACGATGTATACCGGCGGAGGATGTGACGTACCACAGGACCGCATATATCGTCATTTCCATAGGTGCACAAATACTTATTGGTAGACAGTGTATGTCTTAAATACTACCTGAAAGACGTTTATACGGATAGATTTACACAAACATGACTGTGCTCCAACAAATTTGTAAAACAAAAGTATTTTGTTCTTCTATAAATTGATAAAATCTTCTATATGTTGTGACATATTACACTTTACATCTGTTCAAGGATATAAGAAAGTATTCAATCATTTACAATCTGAGATTTTAAAAAAAAGTAAAACTTTCAATTTAAACATATTTTAATTTTTTATACAACTCCCGTTTGAATAATTCATTTAAAATATTTTTATTTCATATTTTTGTTGAAAAAGATAATAAATTAGTTACATTTTTTGAGTTGTTAAAACTACAATTACAATTTTTTTATACAATAATTCATAAATTAAAAAAAATTGATTCCGGGTTTTAACCCACGAGGACGCGCTACGGGCAGCAAGGGTTCGACCGGTCTAAAAGCATTCCACAGAATATCATCCAATAGATATAAACTTCCCAAATATTCAGCAGGAGCTTTAGAGGTCTTCTAGACCCCAATCACAAGCATTTCCGCAATTTTCTTGGAATATTTTTTTTCAGAAAGAGATACTTTTATTCGAATTCGAGGGACCCAGTGCATTCGTATACACTTTTGCATCTTTATTAAATGTTGGTTGCCAGGGGAAAAATACTGTCACAAATCCATCCTTATTTAAACACATTGTGTGCGGGTACATTTCGCAGCGGAATTGTACCGGGAACGGGTGCTGTGAGCGTAAATTGAGTTATTCAGTTAAATCTCAATAGATCGAAAATTATTTAAGTTTTTAACTTACTTTTCATATTTTATATTGAAATATATACAGAGGAGTTTCAATAATGACCGTTATATTTTAAAAATGACTAAAAATTAAACTGACAGCGATAGAAATTCACAGTTTATTGCAATATGCTTGGGACTATAGTAAATTTTCAGACAAACTTTAAAATTAGTTACAATATTCCACAACAGATGGAGCTGCAGTCTGGAAAAATCTAAACTACGATATTTGTCTGTGAGGACTCTTAAAAGACCAAGTGTACCGCCACTATCCAGAAATAATTGAATAACTTGAACACTACATCTATTCTGCCTGTGAAGCCATCCCTCCTCAGACGTTTACAAGGGCTTCTGATAATTTCGTTCTCAGAATATGCCATATTATTGTTGCGCATGGTGGATATCTGAAAAATATCGTAGTTTACATTTTTCCAAACTGCAGCGTCATCTGTTGTAGAACATCGTAACTAATTTTGAAAGTTTGTCTGCCTTGAAATATAATATTCTCCCAAGCATATTGCAATAAACTGTATTTCTATCACTGTCCGTTTAGTTTTTATTGATTTTTCTAATATACCGGTCGTTTTTTATTTTGATTTTTCTAATATACCGTTCATTTTTAAGTTTCTCTGCCTGAAAACTTAATATTGTTCCAAGCATATTGGAATAAACTATGCATTTCTATCACTGTCCGTTTAGTTTTTATTGATTTTTCAAATATACCGGTCATTTTTTAAAGCATATTGCAATAAACTGTATATTTCTATCACTGTCCGTTTAGTTTTTATTGATTTTTCTAATATACCGGTCGTTTTTTAAACCCCCTATACCGCTCACCTTTTCCACTTTTTAATCACATAGGCCACTGTCGATTTTGGGTACTTCAGATCACTAAATATGTCTCTTATGGATCGGCCACTTTTGTGATACCCTATAATTATAC
>CM063510.1:17262295-17267295 GCA_032207245.1 Pardosa pseudoannulata
AGTAGACAAGAAAAACTTTCGGCTTCGTTTTCCTGTGTCTGTACCGTTAATTTTGTACCCACAGGCAAACCATATTGTTACACTAACCCGTATTGGTAAGTGACCCGCTCTCAAGTATAAATCGTCAGAAAACGTACTTGTACGTGTCCCGCATACAATATGTTAATAAAATGATGAAATTTAAATATTAAATATAAAAGTATGATATAACATTTAACTTGTGTGTGTCTTATGCTTGTGCTTTTGGAATGCTAATAGGAAAAAATCAACTGTCCAAAATACTTTAAAATTTATTATTTCAAGTAATCCGTTATATATTTCAAACAGTCATTTAAGTATTTTTGGTAATAGAAATTTTCTGTTCATCATCAGAAACAATTTTGTTGGTATTTGGATGAGGAATGTTGCACCGAACCTCCGAGGTCTGGCGAGCGTTCTCGTGTAACTCCGGGAGTCGCTCGTTCTCATGGGTAAATAAATATTTATTGTAATATTTTAATCGACGATGTAATTCAATAGAGTATTTTAATATTGCGTACCATACTGAATAATTTATATGTGAGATAATATTTCAAGTGCATTTAGCCCTTTAAGAGAGGCTGCGCTAGTTGTTTTATTATGAAAACTTACTTTATAATACAAAAAGAAAACAAGGCAACTGAAGTTAAAATTAAAGTGATAGTATTGTAATACTATCACTTTAATTTTCTAATACCATATTATTTTAACACCATATTTATATTAATTTGATTTATGAAAATCAGTATAGTGCATTTTAAAATTAATTAAAATTTTGCAAAAGTAATTTATTTTAGAAATTTAGTCCACGAACTCTTGACATGACCTTAGTTTTGCATCCACTGCCACATTTAGAATAGGATGAATAATTCTTGCTTACCTACACTAAGTCACGTGTTTTTGCTGGTAGAAAAATTTTTACTAGGAAGTTCCATTGTTATATACGTTTTAACTCTGCAGTCTAGGTAAAATTGTTCGACTCAAATTTTAAGAAAAAGACTTGGAAAAATTTGGGTTTGTTTTTATAAAAACTTTAATTTCTGCACGAGTATGCATTCTATCCTCATAACAATGAACACATATTATTACTAGAAGCATCCTACTCAGGTGCTAAAGTTTCAATGTTTTTCATACATTACTTTTTACAGAGTTATCCAAAATATATTCGATTTTCTTTAATTTATTGACGGTGCCCTGTGAGGTTTTGGGAATAATTCTTAGTTGAAATATATGACGTCTATCATCCTATTTACACGTCTGAGGTTTCAGGATAGTTCCTCGTGAATTTTTTTAGATACTCAACAAAATGTATAAAATCGCAAGTGACCGGTCATCATTGGAAATTTAGTGTATGTATATATATATATATATATATATATATATATTATATCCCCTACCCCAATTTTTCCCCCCCCCCCCCCCCCCCCCCCCCCCCCCCCCCCCCCCCCCCCCCTTTTTATATTATAAATATATATATATATATATATATATATATATATATATATATATATATATATATATATATATATATATATATATATATATATATATATATATATATATATATGTATATATATATATATATATGTATATATATATATATATATATATATGTATATATGTATATATATGTATATATATATATATATATATATATATATATATATATATATATATATGTATATATATATATATATATATATATATATATATATATATATATATATATATATATATATATATATATATATATATATATATATATATATATATATATATATGTGTGTGTGTGTGTGTGTGTGTGTGTGTGTGATGTTGTGTAGAATAATGATTTAACAAGATTAGAAAATTATAGAAATCTTAATACCAAAAAAAGGATCAATTTATCATGTTCTTTGAAGTAACATACTTAAACAATAGATATATATATATATATATATATATATACAGAATAATGATTTAACAAGATTAGAAAATTATAGAAATCTTAATACCAAAAAAAGGATCAATTTATCATGTTCTTTGAAGTAACATACTTAAACAATAGATATAACGGAGAAAAAAATTATCTTCAAATATATATGTGGATTTACACAAAGTTACACTTTCTCTTTCGTGTGTTCTGTGAGCTTCAGTGTGTTTCATAAAGATAATTATAAATAAAAGTAAATTTTTTTCTTATCTTTCATAATATAAAAGTATTTGTCGTTAATTAGTATTCTGCTGAACGATTTAAAACAAATGTGGAGCATATTTTCCAATCAGAAATTTTTCTCTTTATTCCCGTGCATGATTCAAAATGGACGCCACTTCCCTCATCAAGTAAATGCATTTCATAATGGATTCGATTAAACCCGTAATAACTTCACTACGAAAGACGAGGTCCATTGTGCCTTTATGGAATATTAATTACTTTATCAAATCATCATTTACTCGTTGTTACAGCTGTATTAGGCGAGATATCTGTATTTGGGGTTGCTAAGTTTCAGATATTTAATGAAAGATGTTTACGTGCGTCAGCATGGTTAAAATACAATTTGTCAGTATTGTTCTATCGATGTCATTTAATGGCTTAAAGGGTCGTAAATGATTTGTATCGTATGTGATAGTTCAGCAATATGAAAAATTATAGGTGGGACAGTTTGTCTGATGTATAGTGACACAGGACTGTTTCTTTCGCACACAAATCCTGACAAAGAATTTTCAAGGTGAAAGAATTATAGAGAGTTAACAGACCATTCGAGAAAAGAAATCTTAATGATATAATAGAACTTTATTTAAACGTTTAGAACACAAGCATACAAACAAAAAAATATCTGTTGTAATGTACTTACAATACAAATACCAGTGTTCGTTCTTAAAGGGGAAACACAGTAAAAATAAAATATCTTTTATTTGAACTAGAACCTTTATTATGTACACTAATTATTTACAGATATTATTTATGGATTAATATATGTAACATTCATTACTCGACATTCATCAATATCCAACAATTCATTACAGTTTTCTTTTTGTTTTTTTACGTATTCCTTACACAAAATATTCTGAGACCGAAGGTAATAATTATGAATATTATTAAGTTTACCTCCAGTAATTAAAGGGATGCAGGCTGGGGCTATCAACCGTCTCGATGTCTGTTCAGGTTTGCGGACACTGGATTTCGACGTCCAGCAACTCTTGAATCCCGAATTCTACTCCTTTTCAAACTTTCTTTTCTAACTTTTCACCTCGGTTCAACGGCCCTTTTTTTTCTCTGTCCCAATCACAATCACTTGTTGGTGAAAGTTTCCCACATCTGCATCCCATGTGCAGGTGGGCTCATTAAAATGGTCCCTTTTGTGAAAGTTGACATTGCTTAGCCCCTGCCCCCCATATCTTACGGACTCATCCCTGTCTAGGCTTGACCGTTACACTTAGGCTAGTCCGTGATCTATAACTGCTCCACAGGGGTCCCTCTTAAAACTCGAAGTCAACAACTGCACCTATTTCTTCTTTGAAATTTAGTTCATATCTTTGTATGCGCGTTCTGACCATCGTGGGAGTGGAAAAGTACATAGGTACAATACCTTTGCAATCGGTGGTAGAAAAAAATCCAAACTTTGCAAAGGATATGATAGTTCCTGATTTACAGCAGTTTTTACATAATCTGTGCATGTTGTGAACCGATTTTCAGACAGAAGGGCCTGTTTGTCTAGAAACAATAATGACAGATTCAAAATCAATGCTAGTAACAACTGTTTTGTTTCCACGCGTCTCCCGAGAATATCCCAGTGTGGTCCATTAGGTTAGACTCTCGAGGGCCAATGCATTCATTGAATACGGTTTGCAAAATAGAAAAAAACGTCTGTTCGGTGAAAATATGTATTTTTTTGTATAATTTTGGTTGAAAGTAACGATATTTGCTGTATAGTGATATCTTTACTTTCTAATCATTCTGACATAAATAATTATAATGATTGGTAGAGTCATCGTGCATGAAAATTGGCTATTCAACCATAGAACGGCTAATAAGGTACACGAAAAAAGAGATCTTATGTATACTAGTAGTCACCGGGGACTGAACGTTCTATGAAGATGGAAAAGCTAGCACTCTACCAAAAATGATATTTCTTAAAATAAAAGCACGATCTTTTCAAAACAAGTATTGCGGAACAAAGCTGCGGAATAACTGGTTTCTTTTAATGCGCATATATCAACAGTCCCTGATTATACTAAATTAACTATCATACGTAAGCAGCAGTTGAAACCATTATTAATCTATCAAGTTTTTGTTGTTTGAGCATAATTTAAATTGTCATCACCTATTTATAAGATATTGATAACACACACCTTAATTGTTATGAGGATAGACCACAGTAAAAATCTTCTGACAACCGTAAAACATAATATCTAGATTAAGTAATCACAAACATAAGTGTATGGTGATGTCTTGTTAGTCGTTTTTTGTCTGCAGAACAAGATTCGGATTCATCACCAACATATTTATTGGTGGAAATGTCTGATTAAATCTTCGAATAGTTGTTCTTCTCTTTTGGATTTATTTATTTGTTCGTGTCATAATACTTCTTTTTATTAATAATTTTTATGTTTCTTAATTGTTTTATGGCTATTATTACTAAATATTTTATTGTCCTTGCAATAATCCATTCTTTAGCCATTTCATACATCTTTTTATAGCATAAAGAGTAAAAAAATTGGAACAAATGTATCAAAAACAAACTCACATTGGTGAAAAATAGAAAGTAACTTTATATTTTACGCCGTCTAAAAGAACTGCAAGCTCTTGGATTAATTTCATAAGAATGAAAACAATAAGGGCAACATTATATTTGAAATTTTGAGCGTTAGAAAAATATGGTACAATTTAGTTGCACATAATTGAAAATAAATAGTGTCACAGAAAATTAAATGTATTTTAATACTGAAGCAGTGTCAGATACTCGTTATTCTAAAGTTATATACTGGATATTTTTCGGAAT
>CM063510.1:17272295-17282295 GCA_032207245.1 Pardosa pseudoannulata
AATTATTGTACAATTTTACATTTATGGTAGGTTTTCAATAGACCATGCTCAATTTAACGTAAGAAGAAAAGTAGTATGTTCACACACACTCATACAAAGAAACACACATGTTGCTTACATCAATGATTTTAATATTTGTTTTAAAAACATTACCGTTTGTCATTAGCTGTATTTTAATTTTTCTTTTGTGGTGTGGCAACTTTTGAAAAGAAAGTATAAGTTTTTCTGATAAGATTGGAGTATTGTAAGAGAACTGAAAGCATATATGAAATTAATAAAAGAAATTTTATAGTGCTTCTTGTCGTGTTTCCATGAAACCATCTATATTATGCAGTATTTGAATAAGAAAAGAAAAGGGCCTGTTCTTTGTTACAAGGATATTTTAGCAGGAAATGTCATAGGAGGCTTCTTCATGGTGGAATTAAAATTTCAAATTTCTTTTAACAATCAAATCAAACTGTAACAATACTGTAGGGGCTTTGTGATATTGTTAGAGATAGTTTATTTTTATTTTCACTTTACCCATTTGATTTCTCATACTTACATATGTAGAGAGCCTATAATAAGCAAAATTCAAAGACTTTATTTAAGTCTTCTGAATAATTTAAAATGTACATGTTAATTTCGCTATAAATTATCAATAAAAATACTGAGTAATTTTATCTTTTACTAATGTTTGGTATTTGTTATCAGTTTCATATATAAAATATGTACATTTCAAGCACATATCCTAAATTAGAAATCTTATTTAATATCAATTACGTATTCCGAAAATATTAAAATTGAAAATTTTTAATTATAATAATAATTAAGTGCTTAAAAAAGATATATAAAGATAATTTTAGTAGCAAAAAAAATAGAGGAAACAGTTCGTGAAAACAATCTGTATATACATATTGGTACTACATGGATTGTTGCTCTTGTATGTAGGATAATCCACCAAGTTGAGATATATCGAAATGTTCTGCAAAATGAAACAAAATCCAGTCTAATGCTAATGTAAGATATGAAATCCTTAAATCCTTGTCTGACAATGACAATCTGGGGTAGGCATTCATTTCATGTTTAATGTAAACTTTGACGAATGTATCTGGCCAAAAGGTATTTTCTGAGGATATACTAATTGGTACTACATACATTGGTGTCATTTGTATGTAGGATAATAATCCAAATTGATATATATCAAAAATGTTTTACAAAATAGAAACAAAATAGAGTAGAGTGCTAATGAAAAATATAAAATTCTCAATCCCCTGTTTGACAATGGCAATCTGGGGTAGACATTCATTTCATGTGGCAATGTAGACTTTGATGAATGTATCTCGCCAAGAGGTATTTTCTGAGGATATACCTATTGGTACTACATACATTGGTGCCATTTGTATGTAGGATCATACACCAAGTTGATATATATCGAAAATGTTTTGCAAAATAAAAACAAAATCCAGTAGAGTGCTTATGAAAGCTAGTACTCTACCCAGTATGATATTTCCTAAAATAAATGCATGATCATTTCAAAACAAGTATTGTGGAATAAAACTGCGGAATAACTGGTTTCTTTTAAGGCGCATATATCAACATTCACTGGTTCTACTTAATCAACTATCATAGATAAGCAGCAGTTGGAACCATTGCTAGTCTATCAAGGTTTTGTTGTTTGAGCATCTTTTAAACTGTCATCTCCTATTAAAAGATATTGATAAGACAAATCGTATTTGTTATGTGGATAGCCCATAGTAAAAATTTTCTGACAATCGTAAAACACAATATCTAGGCATTCATTCCATGTGGCAATGTAGACTTTAACGAATGTATCTCGACAACAGGTATTTTCTGCTGATATACCTATTGGTACTACATACATTGGTGACATTTGTATATAGGATCATCCAACAAGTTGATATATATCAAAAATGTTTTGCAAAATAGAAACAAAATAGAGTAGAGTGCTAATGAAAAATATGAAATCCTTAATCCCTTGTCTGACAATGATAATCTGTGGTAGACATTCAATACATGTGACAATACAGACTTCGACCAATGTAACTCGATAACAGGTATTTTTTGCAGATATACCTATTGGTACCACGTACGTTGGTGGCACTTGTATGTGGGATCATCTACCAAGTTGAGATGTATCGAAGATGTTTTGCAAAGTAGAAACAAAATCCAGTAGAGTGCTAATGAAAGATATGAAATCCATTAATCCCTTGTCCGACAATGACAATCTGGGGTAGGCATTCCATTCATGTTCCATGTAGACTTTGACGAATGTATCTCGCCAAGAGCTATTTTCTGCGGACGTTGAGCAGTGTATTGTTAGGTAATTCAATTGTTTCCTTCGTGAGCCATTTGTGATTTATTTACCAGATTTTAGATTCCACCTTCTTACCTCCAGTATTACAAGTGATATCGCAAGTCGAGTGCTATACTATACAATCTTTGAGATTAATCGAGTCAACATTCTAACCAATAACAGAAATAAAAGTGTTTTAGTGAATTAAATGTTTTACAAAAGTCTAAATTAAAAAAGAAACGTTTTCTTTCTTAATTTTCACATGAATGTCCTGTTGAATCAAATTAAATAGTATTTTTGAACATATCAAACAAGGGGCTAATAAAAATGTCTAGTTTTTTATTGTGTACATTTGGGCTTTAATATATCAAATATAAAATTTATAAACGTCTTATCAGTCCGACATTCTAACTGACAAGTATGAAACAAGTTCGACAGTGTCAAGATGGAGAAAGAGAAAACTAATAATATCTGTAGCATTCATCGATGAAAATTAATACTTAAAATACTTAATACTTTATTTACGTGTGTATATGACACTAATAATGATAAAATTTTGTACTTAATTATTTTACATATTATAACATTTTTAAATGTTAATCTTTTTTATAAGTTCAAAATTAGTAACTTTATCATTCTTCTCTTTTAGGAGAAAGGCAAAACAATTAGAAAAAATAGTAAAAATAAAGTAGCTTTTATAAGGGTACATTATAAGATTAAATTCATACTGCTTATTCTTATATTATTTAAGATAATTAAATGATATTCGATCATTAGAAATTATGACCTGAGAGATGTTTGTAATACATTTTATTTTTCATAAATGATAGTACACAATCGTAAATATTGTTCAATAAATATATTGGGAAAGGTATGTTAATTCTGTATAAACTTGAAAATAATTAATTAAACATCAGAGTAAAGCAAAATCCCAGAAACAAGACTTTTTCATTTTGAAATCAATTTTGATTATATTTTAGTTTAATCTATATCAGTTATCAAAATCAATACAAAAATGTGTTAAAATTTAGGTTCCCATACATACTATAAAAAATAAATATAATTATTAATTTGATTGTGTAGTTTAAGACTATCTTATTAATTAATATCTGTAAAGTTGATAAAGATTTAGCTGTTATATTAGATAAAATTTTAAAACGTTTATCTTTTAAACGTAATTTTTTGTAGAATGCCACGTGATCAAAAGTAATTTCAATGCACTTGTTTTCTTCACTAGCTCCCTTTTTATTTTTCCACAGATTAAATTTATATACCTTTCTAAACTCTTTATATAGATAGCTTTTAGCTGTTTTTTACTGTCTATAAAATTTTGAATGGCGAGAATATTGAAATATCGAGAATTCTGTGAATTTCATGAACAGTTGCAAAGAATTACAGAAAATATTATAATTTTGTATGACAAATGTCTGTTGAACTTAATAAACAACAATAAATTACCGGAAATATTACAATATATTTTAGTGAGTAAATTCATTTATTTTTAAATTATTATTTATTCGGAATGCAATATTTGATGATATATTTAGATTTTCACACAACAGGTGGCACCACTAACTAGATATATACATATTTAGACTTTATTTTTTTAGCATTTTCCAGGCTTTCACTCGTTTACGGCATGAGAAAAATTCTGATTTTCAATTTCAATGAGGAATTAAGAATCTAAAGATTAAGGCTTAGAGTAACATGATAAGAGTTAATGGATACTACTCTCCGGTAACATGAAAATTCCTCTCTTAATTTTATTTTAATAATTTAATTATATATTTATTCATTTTTTGCTAAATTTATTTTACTGTTAACGACATTTCGACATCCAAAACTTCCTTTTAAAGAAACATTAATTTTGAAATCGATGTTTGGATCATGGAAAGTAATTTATTTTTGTGCGAATAACGCTTATTATTTTATGTAAAATGCAGAGATTTTCTATTGACAATATATATTCTATTGTTTTTAAGTAATTTACTTTTTTCATAAAAGTATGTGTGTTGATTAATCGAAAAGATAAACTACTTAAAATGAAGTTTAAATTAATGATTTCAAACATTGTTATTTTTTATATTTTAGATTAAGATGTCTAGTATTTCCTTTTTTTTTCATTTCAGAAATTAAAAAGCATATAGAGAAAAAGAAAAAAGAGTAGAGAAAAAAAGAGTTTTAATTCTTTATGAAATAACTTTAAACTATTGTTAAAGATTGATTTAAATAAATAATATTCGGCAAACAATGTTTGATTAGGAAAAAATCTTTCTGTTATTATATACTCACTTACACGCACACACATATATTTATTTTTTTAAATACAAAATTCTTCTGTCCGTGTGTTTGTAATAGTATCGCCTAAACGGCTGAACTGATTTTGATGAAATTTTTTATATGTAATTAGTTTATTCAACAATGGTTTAAATTCACAATTTGATCCGATAGAAAATGTTTTTTATTGAAAATCCAGAACTGCGCGCTTTTTGAGATTATTATAATGTTGCTTGAAACGTGGGAACTTTAATTAAATTTAATTACGGTTGTGGCGATGATAATGACTGTAAGCGTGGTGGTGGGAACTAAATAATTTTTTTAATATTGAAAAATAATTTTTTCCTTACTTCTGCATTAAAACTGTCCAATTCATAATTTATTTAAAAACATTTTACAATTTTTGGATTTACAGCGTTAAAACAGGGCCGGGTTGTCTAGTGTATATATATATATATATATATATATATATATATATATATATATATATATATATATATATATATATATATATATATATATATATATATATATATATATGGTCACGTTACGTTCAGTCTGGTCACGTTAATGGGAAAACATCCTACTTTTGATTTTTCTCCGATTTTCTAAATAACCATATGTTAAAGAGTTTGTAAAATTTAACAACGAGAATAGATTGCTTTACTTCACTCATTACTATATAGACTATATTTAGGAAATTTATCAAAAATTAAAGAGAACTAAGTACAATTTGTTTCAATAGGTACTGATAAGCTGGTATAATTTCATAGTCAATTCTATAGGTCAACTTATATTAATACTTAATTTGCATTACTACTCATCTTTAAAATTGAGAAAATCGTCAACGATCTTTGAACTGCTTTTTGATAAGTTCATTCTCATGGGAAAATTATTTAGCGACTTTTAAAAAATTGAATTAATATTTTTTGAAACATTAATTTGCTGCAAGGTAGCTATTCTCTTTTTATGCAAATAACAAATTTTAATGTCTAATGCTATTTACTAAAAATGAGATTCAGAAGAATATCAAAATATCTCTTAAGCTAGATTTCGAGCTGAAGAATAGCTTATACTTATTGCAATCAATAAACAAATAAGTCATCATATTAAAGTACACTTAAGTATGTGGAACCGAATACAATATTTCTACGCACCGAATAGAAATAAATGGAAAGACCAGATACTAACAAGTGATTTATAACTATTTGTTATAATCTCCGATTTCAAATTCCTTAGATTTTAGCCTGTGATTTAAACGTGGTTTATATGCGTTATATTGTTTTGATGCTCTGTAATGTAAATTGATTATTATATTCATCTATATGGTATCTTCATATGAATTGAATTTGATAACAACTTAACAATAGCTGTTCTTGATAAACATCAGGATTGATAAATTCACATTTCTAACCATGATATTTTAGAATCAGCCTGACGTAGAATTTCGCATTAGATTCAATTTTTTTGACAGAGTTCTTTCTATTATATGATTGTATCATTAATAAAATTCTATTGTTTGATTCTGATGTCAGATAATAGTAAAATGTCTTAAATCTGTCGTTTTCGGCTGATTTATTTCGATGAGGAAATTTAAAACTAAAATAGACTATTCTAATCCCTAAGCAATTAGTAGTAAAATTCAAATGACATGAGGCAAAATTTAGACTTCAGCTATGACTGTTGCAAAGCCTGTGATGAATTCTTTTTATACACTTTAATGTCAGTTAGTAATTTCCACACTTTTATCTAATTATTCCCATTGTGAATGCACCAAGCGGAAATGAAGTAAAGCTACAAGATATTATTTGTGCAAAAGAGAGAATACCACAACTGTAGTCTCCTAGTATACACACAATATTATTTTTATGTGAATATAGTCCTGAAAGAAGCAAAAACAAAAGATCATTGCAGTTAACAATTTATAATAAAGTAGTTGTAAGTATCAAACCGCAAATTTCAGGAGCGACCACAAACTTGTATAATTTTAACTCTAAACCACATAGAGATGAAACTTACATTTTAAGATTTTTTTATGTTCCAAGTCATCTGTTATTGATCTTACCATACATTAATTAAAATTACTATTTCTAGTTAAACTTAATGAACATTGTAGTAAAAAGAACCACAACTGTAGTGTCTCCTAGTATATACACAATATTATTTTTATGAGAATATATTCTTGAAAGAAGTAAAGATAAAACATCAGTAATGCACTAAATAAAACTTTGAGTTAATAATTTATAATAACGTAATTGTAAATATCAAACCGGAAATTTCAGGAACGATCACAAACTTGTATAATTTTAATTCTAAATCACATAGAGATGAAACTTATATTTTAAGATTTTTTATGTTCCAAGTCATCATTTATTAAGTTTATCATACATTAATTAAAGCTGCTATCCCTAGATAAACTTATTTCAAGTTGTAGTAAAAACCAACACTATATTTTGTAACATATTAAGCAAAGTATAAAATTTTTAAGAATCAACATCTTTTAAAAATATGTGTTCTAAGCCATTAATTCTCGAATTTCATTTAATAGGAAGGTATAAAATAATTTGTCTTCATCTATAGTAAACGCCTCTTTATAGATCAATGTATTATATACTAAATTTGATTAGCCAGCATTACTTTCTCTAAGTAATAAATTTTTGTTTACTTTTGAGAATGAGGTTGTGATGAATTGTTATATAACTTTAAACACATGTTATAGTTCGTTTAAATTATTACGTATTAAATTATTGCGTTAACATTCGTTAAATACCATAAATATACGTTTACTTATCTGCCGATATTGCTCATCCGTCAAGTCTTCGGTCCCGTGAATGACTGATAATTGAAATTTCGCTGTTGACCAGTAATGGCTGGTTAAATGTAGCTCGATCGACAAATTTAATTTATATAATACGATCAGAGACTAATTGCAATACTTTTACCTTAAGAAAGTTTTTAATCAGTACACATTCTCAAACAATTATTGGAGAAGATAAAGGCTTTGTTACAGCATGAAAATATGTTTTCAAATCTTGTATTTAAATATTAAGTACCACCAATAATAAATATTTTTCACTAATAGATAGATAATATCATCTATAATCCTTCTTTATATTAATTTAATCTTGAGAATATTAAAGGGAGACCAGTAGGATAGTATTTTTTTCTTTAATCTATGTTGATAAAACTTTCGTTTCGGTACAGACATTTTTCGACATAAAATATAAACTAATTTCTAAAATTTTAGAATAATAAATTGGGCACCGATGTTGTAAGTTATGTTACTTTTGTCTTCCATGACCCGAATCTACATGGGAAATCACTTCGTATAAATACTGTATTTACATGGCAAATCTCTTTCGTACATTTGTTACTTTTTTATTTAGTGTAAACGTAATAAAATACGTTTGAATTTCTTCTGTTGAAATAATGATTAAATTATAAAAGGAATAAATATAATTCAACAAATAGAAACTTTATGTTAGTTTTAAAATATAAATAGAAAAGATAGGCCCAGAACTTGAATATACTTAATAATTTTCCTATTTCCCGAAATTATTCTTGCTAAAATTTGCTAGATGTTACAGGCATTTTTGACTTAAAATATAAATAAACAAAGTTCTATATTTTTAGAATAAAAAAATGGCACCGATTTTGTAAGTTATGTCACTTTTGTCTTCCATGATCTGAATTTACATGGGAAATCACTTCCCTTGTAAATACCCTATTTACATGGGAAATCTCTTTTATACATTTGTTATTTTTTTATTTAGAGTACACATAATAAAGTGCTTTTGAAATTTTTCTGTTGAAATAATGATTAAATTATAAAATGAATAAATATAATTCAATAATAGAAATTTTATGTTAGTTTTAAAAATATAAAAAATAAAGATATGCCTAGAAATTATATATACTTAATAATTTTCATACTTCCCGAAATTATTCTTGCTAAAATTTGGTAGATATTTAAAAAATATCCAAACAAAAGCATTAAAAATTTTCTCGCAATATAAACATAACGTATTTCTAATATATTACATCATATGAAATCATTTTGGGCAGCACATAAAAATAATAGAAAATTTAAAATATCATAAAACAGATTTAAACAGTCTGAGGCTTCTTCTTTAACCGCTGAGATCAATTTGCACCTCTGTCTTAGCTCCGTAATATAGGAAAGTGGACAATTTTTTGTATTTATTCTTTATTTATGTCAGTTTTCATTTATTACTATATTTATATATACTGCAACAAATAAATTCTCTTAAATCGAATATATTTTCTAAATTTCGTCTACTTATGGTTTCTACTAAATATAACCATTATATATACCTATTTTTCAACTATTGAATTTAGTTTGCTTACAAAGTAAATGTGTAATGTATGCTTCATATGGAATACCTATCTTAGGAAATGTTCACACACAGTTTCACACCAGATTCAGTCTGGAAAAATATTTCATCACACTCATTTTCATAGATTAGATATTTTTATTCAGGACTGCTCTTAGAATCTTTTTATAATAATTTGTATTTAGAATTTCTAAGGTATTCACACACTTAGTAAGTCTTATTAGGTATCCATACAGTTATTGTGATTGTCTAATCATATGTTTATCAGAAAACCAATTAATGGAAATCCACATACAAGGAATCAACGTCCACGTAATGTAGTCACGTTAAGATGCTTTCTAGATATATGGTATCATTTCTGAAGTGGGAAGAAACTAAGTGTTTTTATAAACATACGAAGAAATGAAGATGTCTTTGATTCAAGTTGCACAGAGAATGTCCCCAAAACTTAAAATGGAAACTCATCTTTATTCATATGAACTCAGCAAGAACTCTATATACCTAGGTACTTTCCGACGATTGTCAGGACGTGCATGCACAGATGAGAAAGAAATTTCTAAGTAGAATTTAGGTGCAGCTGTTGACTTTGAGTTTAAAAGACTCCTGTGGATAAGTTATAGATCACGGAATGGCACAAGCGTAACGGTCAAGCTCGCCCAGACATGTAACCATGAGTTATGGGGGTAGGGGCTAAAAATAATGTCAGCTGTCACAAAAGGGGCTATATTAATGAGCATTGACAAAGGGGGTGTAGATGTGGAAAAATTTCATCAACAAGTGATTGGCAATGAAGAAAAAGGGGAGTTAAAACCAAGATGATGAGTTGGGAAAGAGTGTGAGAAAAAGGAGTCGAAGACGGGATTGAAGAGTTGCTGGACATCCAGAGAGAGCCCGGACCGGCAATCGAGTCCCAAACCCGCATGCCAGCATAGATGAATTGCAAAATAACGGCCGCTACGGCATTACCGACGCCCTTTTACATCCTGATGAAAGCCCAAACCTGGTCCCCTGTAATGTCCGGAGGTAAATAGATTTAACATATTTATGAAGGTTATTTAGGCCTCAGTTAGTA
>CM063510.1:17294795-17299795 GCA_032207245.1 Pardosa pseudoannulata
CGCAGGATGTTGCTCCACTCAATATTGCTATACGTGTGAAAGATCTCTAGCGCATGTCTTTTAGTTTTATGCTTGGCCTCTCGGGTCCCCAGATGTCAATCCATGTGATTATTATCTCTGTGATTGTTACCTTATGTTACAAGTCTACTGCAATCAACCGACATCAATAGGGATGCTAAAAGACAATATCCAGCGCCAAAGTCGCACCATAAATACAAATATGCTGTAGAGAGCTGTTCTCAACATTGTCCATGGACTACAACTATTGTTGAAGAATGACGGTAGACAGGTTGAAAATTTGCTTTTAAGAACATCGTCTTTGTCGTAATTCGTTGAGCCATTTGTTGGCTATTGTTTGAATTTTTCAAGGTTACAATAAAACTCTGTTATTCCAAGCATGTGTGTTAATTTTTACTTCTCTACCTACATTATTGTATGAATTATTACTTTTCCAAACGTATACTCATTTTCTGATCTCTAGGTAGACACATGCACACGTACACGCACGCGCACACACATTCACACACACACACACACACACACACACACATATATATATATATATATATATATATATATATATATATATATATATATATATATATATATACATAAAGCAAAAAAAAAAAAGAAAAGAAGCAAAGAATCCTACAGTAATTCAACACATAGAAAACGTAAAAAATAGTCTTTTGAATTAAATAAATTAATGAATGACATGTACCGAGTGAAACATTTTTTAGACTCTTTGAAATGAAACAGGAACATGTGGCAATTTTTTTTATGAATAAAAAATTAGATACTGTGAGGAATATTTTTTTCAACTAAGTACTTTAAGGGTAAAGATATGTTTAAATTTTTCTCTTCTATAATCAAAATTTGTCACTGATATCGAGATGACAAAGGATTAATTAAACAATGTAATAGTCATTGGAATTTTAAATACAACATGTTTAATTTAAATTTGAAGCTTGAATATAAATTTCACGACTTTTTTTATCTACATGTGCTAACTATGAGAGAAAACTTTGCTTTTAATTTAAGTTTACCCCATTTTTTTAAAAAAAGCTATAAACTTATCTATAACTTTCAAAGAAAACAAAAAAATGTTTTTTGAATAGTCATTCATTAGTAAATTTTTTACTCTGTTATTAATTGAATTTTATATTTGAAAAATTTAATATTTGAAATCCCTAAGGCAAATCGTCTATATTTTCACACAGAACTGTTAATTTATAAAGAATTAATAAATTCAAAACTAATTGTAATTAAAAGAACATTTTTAAAAAGATACATTAACTCTTTTGTAGGTAAGGAAAAATTAAGTAAGTAGCATTAGCCGTAAATTCCAATTGGGATTACAATTTATTCTCTTTCTACACACAAGTAAATCACTATTTTACTAATATCTTCCATTTACATTTAGCTTCATTCATAAATTATTAAATTATTAAATTTATTTCGTAATTATATTCATTTTTAAATTATAATTTTACAATTTTTTATATTTTTTTAAATGACACTTTACCTCCTTTATAGGTAAGGAAAAATTAAGTAAGTAGTATTAGCCGTAAATTCCAATTGGGAATACAATTTATTCTCTTTCTACACACAAGTAAATCTCTATTTTATTAATATCCTTCATTTCCATTTAATTTGTTCTTTACATATGTAAATTATAATTTGTTTACTATTTTTGTTTGTTTAATATTCTTTTTTTCAAAGATAAATGGATCGTAATATTTCATGAAATGCAAAAAAGAATGACACAATTTCAGCAGTTTTTGTTTCAAAGACGATTAGAAAGGAAAGTCTGGTAAACTAATTTTATACACATCAAGGGATGATTTTTAGATTATACAACATTCCTAGTTCCTATTGATTGTGTGAAACATATTTTAGAAACAAAGCAACAGTCTCTAAGAAGACAGATGGGGAATTAATGGACTATTTATTTAAGCGGTCGAGGAGAATATTACAACAAAACTAAAACATCGAGAAACTGGACTTTTTTTTAATGCACCAGTAGTTTCTTCTTCATTATAAGTAATGAAAATATGATATATATTACATATAAAAATATTTTTGATAAAAACTTGAAAGGATTCCTTTTTATTTTTACATTTTGGTAAAATCTACAATTGATGAAATTAGTGTGGTAATATACGCTTGTTGAAATATGTAATTGCACTCATACTTGGCGACTTGAAGTTTTGAATGCTTATTATTATTTAAGTAATAGCATTCACGGACGTACGAGGCTTTCTTGAGTTGATCCTTTTGTGCTTTCATTGGTTGTGTTTCATTAGTTTTGTCTTGTGCCTGTAATTTGATTGGCTGGACTAAGGATCTTTATAAAACTATAAAATCCCAATGTACCTCTTATTTCTGTATTATCATTATTATCAGTATTATTATTATTAATATTATTATTTTGGTGTCTTTAATAAAAGGTGTTTTGCGATCTGCGGATCTTCGTTAGGCTTCAACAAAGCTAAAATATAGTGGTCTAGTAAGAAAAATCTTTTTATTTCATGTAATGATGAAGCTTCGTTTATTTTTTATTGGTTCTAATCTATTAAACCCCTCATCGTTTTTATCAAATTTGGCAAATAAAATCAATACTTAAGCAATTTATTTATTTTTATAGCCTTACCAATTTTAATGGTCGTTTATACTATAAAAAATTTATCTTTATTCGATTTCTTAACAAGAAGCTTTTAAAGGACATTTCGATTTTGAACTATACAGGATGTATAAAACTCCTGGCATAATTAACTGAATAAAAATTAATTAAAATTAAGTGGTTGTCCCGCGTGATTCAACATTGAACCACGCATAAATGACACAGTAAAAAAGGTAATTCTTCTTAGACTCATTGAAACTAGAAGGCGAGGAAGACTGCTATTAAAATGAGCTGATTCGGTAGAATCTAATTTACTTGCAATTAATGAGAAAAAAATTGAGATCAAAGATCAAACAGAAATAAATGGAGAAATCTCCAACTGAAGTCATTGATTCATAACTAGACTATCTATCTATCTATAATCATGATGAAGATATACTGTGAAATACTTAGACGTAATTTGAATTTGAATTGACTGATTTTGAAACGGACTGATTCGGTAGAATATAATTTACTTGCAATTAATGAGAAAAAAATGAGATCAAAATCAAACAGAAATGAACAAATCTCCAGATTAATTGGTCCATAAATAGACTATCTAGTCATCTATAATGATGATGAAGATATACTGTGAAATACGTAGACGTAATCTGAATTTGAATGGACTGATTCGGTAGAATCTAATTTTCTTGCAATTAATGAGAAAAAATTTAGATCAAAGAGAAATGGAGAAATCTCCGGATGAAGTGATTGGCCCATTACTGAAATATCTATTTATCTATAATGATGATGAGGATATACTGTGAAATACTTAGATATATTCTCTTTTACGTAGAATACGTGTTGAATATTCTCTTTTTAGAAATGAAGAAAATAGCTAATTTCTGCTTTAATTAATTTTACATTTAATCATATTTCCTTTTTACCATGGGATTAACAAATACGTATTGCAATGTACATTGTAATGTGATAGGGGTAACCTAGAAGGTTCGGCATAAATATGAAAAAAAAAGAAATTACACTTTGTTCTCATCATAGAAAAGAAAAATAAGAATAATTAGTACTACCCTTAATATCTAATTTGAAATAAAGTTTGTTTCCTTTCTACATGCATTTAAATTTTTCGTTTTTCGATATTTTGGCTTAACATTAGTTTATTTCTTCACAATTATAATCAGTAATTTGTTTACTTGCTTATTCAAAGATCAGTTGCATAATTATAAATTTTTTCCTAATATTTCGTAAAAAACTCAAACAAAAATAATAAGATTTCAGCCGTTATAGTTTCAAAGATGATTAATAGAGAAATCTAGGAAAGTAATTTTATGTAGCTAGAAGAATTATTGTTAGATAGAAACATATTTTAGAAATATAAAAACAATCTTTAAGAAGGCATATGCGGAATTAATGGATAGATTTATTTAACCAGTCGAGGAAAAAATTAAAGCTAATATAATAGATCGGGAGACATAATTTATTTTTAAAGCTTCATTATTTTTTATGAGTAACTAAAGAAAGAATAAGTATGTTATATACTTAAAATATTATTCGTAAAAACTGTAGGGGACTTTTTTATTACATTTTGAGAAATCTGCTTTTGATGAATTTTCATGTGGTTGTAAAAACTGAGAATTAGAGATCTTAGAGAGAAAAATAAATATAATTTGAGCAAAAATGAAGTTTATCTAACACTTCTATTGTTGTAAATTTTCTAAACCATTTATCATGTTTATATATATATATATATATATATATATATATATATATATATATATATATATATATATATATATATATATATATATATATATATATATATATATATATATATATATATATATATATATATATATATATACATATATATATATATGTATATATATATATATATATATATATATATATATATATATATATATATATATATATATATATATATATATATGTATATATATATATATATATATATATATATATATATATATATATATATATATATATATATTATATATATATATATATATATATATATATATATATATATATATATATATATATATATATATATATATATATATATATATATATATATATATATACAAGAAATGGAAGAAATATTTAATCTATGCATTTTGACAGTATTACTGATTTTCCTTGCATACTACGAAATACATAAACATAATTTAAACGTGATTAGCTTAATTTTGCTATTTTTACGATATTAATACGAGAAAAAAAATTATTTCTTAACAGGCATAGTTTAAATATCGCAATAAAATAAGTAAAAATCCTTAGACTATTTTTCAATCAATTTTTCTTTAAATGTTCTCATTCCCAATGTAATTAAATAAGTTTTCTAACAGGACTGGGGTAATTA
>CM063510.1:17304795-17322295 GCA_032207245.1 Pardosa pseudoannulata
ATAGTTTATTCAGTTGTCAGGAAAGCCAGTTGAAATAAATAATTAAATAAAATATAAGGATAAATATAAAGTATAAAGATACCACCTATCAGCAAATTAATTCATCTAGAAGAGTTGTTTTAGGGGAGCAATCGGTTTTATCTGCATTTAAATATAAGTTTTTATTAGAAAAAATTTTGTACAAAAATATATTACATAGTATAATAATTTTACTTAGAAATAAAAGATATAATAATTTACATTACGTTTCATCAGTTAATTGACAAGAGTGCAAGATTTGTAAAGAAAGATTCAGCAGAATAGCAATTTCTGTAATTATCATAATACCATAATATTTGGATGAATAAATATTGTTATGAATACAACGTGCAAAACAATCGGCATTATTACATACTAAGAGTGGATTGTCCCTATATTTAATAAGTAAAGATTTTGATACAAGTATGCTTCACGTTGTAATTATTATGTTACAAATGACAACCAATTATGATTTTAATAGTGGGTATGATGCATTATCAATAATGTAGAATCAGAAATACTATTGAGAATTTTAGTTACATAGGTATGCCTATTTTTTAAAAGCTTGTATGTTTAATAAGTAACAATATAGTGAATAGAAAGATGAAAAGATATTTGTTTTTATGGAGGTTAGAATAAAGTGTACATAGTGTCCAAATACTTATTGGTAACAGTGTATGTGTACATAGGTATTCTCATTTTACAGGATATTAATTGCTAGAATAAAAATAGAAAAATGATGAAAATTATGTAGTTTTTTAGTATTAATACATGAGGTATAATAGTGCGTACAAAACTGTTGTGTCTAGGCAAGTCATAGTAAAAAAATAATAGGTGTAGTGATTTTTTAAGATGAATAGATTATTTTATTATATTAAACAAATATTGATTCTAAACTATTAAATAAATTTTTATTTTATATTGTTTTATTAACTTTTTTTAGAAAGAAGTATACATCTACGAGTAAATTTTATAGTAATTATAATTCTGGGGAAATTGAACAGCTGAAAAACTGCTAGCACCAGCTCTCCTTACCAAAACAATTAAAATCTTATGTAATTGGGAAAGGAATTAGTTGCATGTAGGGTTATTTTAAACGTTTGTTGGTATAATTACATTTGATGCGAATATTTACTGCTTAAAGAAGATTCCGAAGAGCAGATAACGAAAGTTATCTGGGATTTCCCTTACAATCCCTGACTAATTAAAACAGTCCTCTAATTTCATCTTAATTCCGACTCATTGTTGAATGGGAAATTTGTTCCATTGACTTTACGAAAGCAATAGTAGAAGCAGCAAAAATCCGACGAAATTGACACTGATGTAGCTGTTTCACATTCTTTTAAGAAAATGGAAGCTATTTTTTCGATTACAACAATAAAAACAAGTAAAATAGTCACTCAAAAAGAGTACTTTATACAGTTTTCTATGGAATATAAAATTTTTCTTGAAAAGAAATCATAACCTATTTTGATAATCCTGAACTGAGTTTTTATATAAAATATCGAAGCGACTGCTACCGGTTCTCCACATTCGCCAGTTTGCGATGTGAACGACTCACGCAAATGGTATTAGTCTTATGCAGCTGACATTAAATTAATTAGCTACCATAACAAATTACAAATAGTTCGCTCGGCCATTCTTCTTTCTAACAATGTTGTCACATTAATCACCGAATCACACGTATTTTGTAATAAATAAAACATATTTACCTCTTGACATTCTGCGCGGTTAATTTATACAAATTCATTTATTACTTCAGAAAGATTTTAGGTAAACCTATTTAGACATTTCTTTAATTTATATTCTTATTTATAAAATATCTAAGTCCATTATTTATTGAATAATCAAACTGTGTGAACACATTTTCAATTTATATTTTTAAAGATTGAAAATATATATTAAAAAATAAAAGACTGGATTACAATCTTTTTATCCGACCAACAAAAAAGAACACACACACACATATATATATATATATATATATATATATATACATATATGTGTATATATATATGTATATATATATATATATATATATATATATATATTTATATATACATATAGATATATATATATACATATATATATACATATATATATATATATATATATATATATATATATATATATATATATATATATATATATATGTACATATATATATATATATATACATATATTTATATATATATATACATATATATGCATATATATATATATATATATATATATATATATACATATATTTATATACATATATATCATTTATATATATATGTATACATATATACATATATATATATATATATATATATATATATATGTGTGTGTATATATATAGATAGATAGATAGATAGATAGATAGATAGATAGACAGATAGATAGATAGATAGATAGATAGATAGATAGATACGTACGTGTGTAAGAGAGTATTTATATATACACTTATAATAAATTCTTTACTAATATGGCTTAGAACCACATTTGGGATGTAATCTTTTGAATCAAATCATACTGGTGCTGTATTTATATAGAAGAATATTATACCATCTTACAGAGGAACATTGAGAAATTTCTGGAAGATAGGCCTGTGGGCTTTTTTGATTCTGAATTGAAAGCTCTAGTATCACAGATATTTCATTATATTGAGGTGGGGAAACTTGTTGTCAGAATATGTCTTTGTTAACAATCCTTCGATGTCTTCAGCTGTGTTCATGCTCATCAAACCATGGTTGGATAATTCTGATCCACATTTAGGATCATTATCTTTCTGGAAAATTCCACTCTTCCACACGGAAACCAAATTTGTTGCATAGGTAGCCATGATCAGTTAAACCTTTTTCTGTACTTCTCCTTCGTTATCCTTCTTTTCAAGGTTACGATAAGCAGAAAACCACGACATATCTGTCCATACCATGACATTCTTGACAATTGTAAAGAAACAAGGACGACCAAACGCTTGAGTAGATGTTCTTTAAACGTGCATCCGTCCAGCTGTGGAAAATATATATAATTATATATCAGATTTTGATTTCTCATTCAACAAATTTTTGTGGTTTTGACACCTCTGTAGAAGACGTTTGGCATTAATATCTGTGACAACTGGTTTGTCTTTTCTGAATTTCTTTTCTGTCGTAAATGTTCTATTTATAACTGTGTTTAACAGCATTTTTTGTAAATGAAGCATACAGATGTTGATTGAGTCCTGCCGAAATTTTGGCAACAGTTTATTCTTAAACATTAGAAGCCATTTCAGTAATCGTCGTTTCTTTCACTCAGCTTCTAGTTCCATCCACTATTGTGCCTTCAGAGTTTAACTTATCACGCCGTATGAATGCTGACATGACTTTAGAAGCCTTTTCTCTAGAAAGACATTAAAGGTAGGATGTTCGGTCTCATTTACTCTGCTTGCTAGCACAGCACTCAGTTGTTTATGTCTGTTGAGTATGTCGACTCCTAACTCAATAAACACATAAAAATACACATGTAAAACGAAAATAAATACGTAAGAAAACACAAATATATTTATATAGTTGTACGTATGTGTGTGTAATAAACTGAAGTATGTTGCCCTTAACCCATTAGCTCCCAGTGATCTATTTTTAGATCGCTAAACATGGCTTGGTAAACTCGCTTTTAGATGACCTTAAACCCACCCCACACATTCTATACTGCACAGGGGGCAAGACAAGGCATGTACCTGTTTACCAACAAGTGGTTTTCTTGTTTTGTTTATATCATTGATGTAAAGCGATAAGAGAAAGTTTGTATCGCTCTTTCGTTCCGCCGTTTTTCTACGTTTCTTAGCATAAACACTGAAAACAGCTAAGTAATAAGCGAAAGTTAAATTTTTTTTGGCGATTTAATATCTTCATAGATGTAGCTATCAGAATATAAACCGATGTTATCTTAAAACAAATATAAATAGTAGAAATTAGTGTCAAAATACTGCTGATCTAGAAATAGATCACTGGGCGTTCGGGCGTTTTTTTTCCTGACCCTGGTAATATTACGTTTTTTCACCTTTAGATGAAAATATGAGTTGAAAAGTATTTAATAGCTTTCAGGATGCAGTTGATTATCTGTTTTCTGAACAAATTAAAGAGGATATTATTGTCATATCCACTGATGTAGATGAACTGACAGATGAAGAGAAAATAGAAGATAAGTTACATGCTCCATTTGTAAATGATATTGTTGGTAAAATAGAAGTAATATCAAAAGATGAGTGTGATTAAATAGATTTACCTTCAACGTTTGAGAGGAAGCCTAAAATATTAAAAACAGAAAAGCCAAAAATTGTTTGGAAAAAAACCCCGAATTATACCAAATGGTCGGAATTAGGGGAAACTTATAAGAATAATATTTTGGCAATGGAAAATGATCTTGCAAATGCATCTTGCATCATTGCTTTGAAAAACTTTTTTCTGATGAAGTATATAACGTAATTGTGGATGAGACTATTCTCTATGCTAAAAATGTCAAAAATGACCATGATTTAATTATCACTAAAGAAGATATAAAGATATTTATAGGGTCTTTGATATATTTTGGCTATCTTACTCTTTCAAGTGAAAGATATTATTGGAGTGATGTAGAAGATTTAGTGATAGGTCTTGTACAGGACTCTTTTAATAGAAATGCTTACGTAAAAATAAAGTCATATATTCATTTCCAAGACATTTCAAAAGCAGATGAAAGTAAGAATGACAAATCAAGATAAAACTCCTTTTGGAGAGAATAAGAGGTAAAATATGGTACTGGTGTCTATTCACTCGAATA
This sequence comes from Pardosa pseudoannulata, assembly GCA_032207245.1. Taxonomy (NCBI): domain Eukaryota; kingdom Metazoa; phylum Arthropoda; class Arachnida; order Araneae; family Lycosidae; genus Pardosa; species Pardosa pseudoannulata. The sequence goes on from CM063510.1 coordinate 17,309,599, forward strand.
ATTGATATGGCTGTAGTTAATGCAAGTATTCTGCAGAGAAATGTTCATAAAGGTGATTCTATGCCCATGTAAGATTTTCGAAGAGCTGTTGCTGTAAAATATCTAAAATTGGGAATCGGAAAAAAAGTTTTGAAAGGTCGACCTTACAGTTTTCCTTCATCCTCAAAAGCTAATCTCAGTCATGATGTTCGCTTTTATAAAAGGAATCACATTATGGGACAAAGAAAGGGCAAAAGACGCTGTCGACTTGTAGGGTGCCAAGGAAGGCCCCTAACATATTGTGTGAAGTACGATGAAACTTTATGCAAGAAGTGTTTCTTCAAATTCCACACTAAACTGTAGAAACATTGAAATTTATTATTTTAAAATAATTAAACTTTACTAAGTACATTCTGTAATATTGTGAAATTCTGCATAAATAAACGTTTTTTAAAAGAAAATGCATTAGTTTTTATCTATTTGGTTCGATTTTACCACGTTATTGAAGTACTAATGATTGTTGTGTATTTGCTAAAATATATCCTCCGAACGCCCAGTGATCTATTTTTAGATCAGCATTTTTAAAAAAAACTAAGGGACGTATTGATAAAATTCGATAATAATAATCATGTTGATGATAAAAAACACCCAATTTATGAATTATATGTCAGTGCGTCAAAATAAAATAATTTGGGCGTTAATGGGTTAATGCAATATCGTTGCTGCTGAAAAGGATAGTGGCCACGGAAGAAAGAAAACCAAAAACCCGAGCTAATATTCAGCGATTTATTCCGTACAAAAGGTTTAGTTGGTTTGATCGCAAAGTCAGTACGGAGTCATTTATGCATTGACAAAATTTTATAAAGAACTATTGCGAACGCAAATGATGTTGGGACTTGTACGAGGATTGGAACTTTAATAGTAGCAACTATTAAATATACATGGAATGCAAAATTGATTCATGTCACCATGATTTACAACCCTTCAATTTAGTCACCAGCAATTTATATAACCCGTTTCCAGCGATGTGGAAGTCACAGAACACCTGTAGCAGTGCCTGTTCTGTTGATAGTTCTAATGGACTAGTCTATTGTCGCAAGAATCTCTGGAACAATTGTGAAGTGAATGCCACAAAGTGGTTCCTTCATCTCATGAATTAAGTAAGAGCTTAGAATGTGCAGCACAGTCGCATGTGCAAATCTTGCCTGTCGGACCAGCTCAAGAATCGTTTCTCGTCGATCACTATCCATTAGTGCGGCAACAACCTGCACTTTTGCTTTGCTAACACTAGAACGAAAAGGCTGATGCATGTTTAAACCCTATTTTAGCATTCTTCATTTAAGGCTTTTGCCCATCTTGCTACAGTTCCGTAAAGCAATGCAGATTCCCTCTAGGCCTCTTGAAGCCCTAGATGACATTGTCATACTGAACGACCTATAGCACATTCAATTTTAAACCTACTTCTTTCTTTTAATTTTGAAAACATCCTGACAACACTTATTTTAGACCGCAAGCTTCTACAAGGATCTGTTCTTCCAGTCACTAACCATGCTCATGACGTAGCAAGGATGAGTCTTTTTCTGAGAGGTAAGGTAGGTATGAAGCTTATGTGTGATATACGTGACATTCTTTCATTTTGTTGCGTAGAGATTTTACAGCAGTGTTTCTACTATTAAAATTCCAACCCTTGTATAAATTTCTTTGAAAGATTGTTACATAGGAAAAGCTGAATTGACTAAAACATGGTTACTGGAATTTAGAAGTAGGATGGGTTTTTCACCAAATAATAGAAAGAGTTGACTTTAAAGTACAGAATTTCTAAAATTCAATCTATTATTTTGGTTAGAACATATTTTCCTAGGCTTATATATATTACACACATTCACTCACTCATACATACACACACATAAATATATATACATATATATATATATGCCTGTAGTTAAATTTGTCTCAAGTGCGATTGCTTTCTATTCGGCTGTAAAGGAGGAATTGCCATGCAAGTATCGAACTGGGCTTCGAACGCCCACAGAATCTGATAACAGCATAGTGTTTATTTCAGACACAGATCCTCCCGAACGTGACAACCAGTAAGATGCGAATCAAAGATAAAAATGTGACTTCCCGAAAGAGGAAATACCTTTCGAAATGTCAGAAGAAACTCACGTGATCTTGGAAAAAAAGTTATCTTATCTACAAAAGGAACAGAAGTTCTTTTAATCTTAGCGATTTTTTGCCTCGCTAGACGATTTTTCACACGAGGAAGTTCCAGATGAAAATGCAATTTCAATATACACTAATTTTCCATAATTTGTGGGATCTTAGAGAGGCAATATCTTTGATTTTTCATGCTTATTTGAACTAGAATTTTGATACTCTAGTTATTTGAAAAATATATATTTTAATATATTCAAATGAAAAAACATTTAGGTATATATAGGAGTGTAGTGAATTCTAAGAATAAAATCTAAAATTGCATTGATCCTGCCATAAAAAAAATTAAATATTAACTACTTTTTACAAATTATTTATTCTGTTATTTACATTTCTTGTATGTATTTTCACAAAAAAAATATAACTTAATTTTTCAGTCGTCCCTTATTTATTATAGACTATTATAATTGGAATATGCTAACTAATTGACTAAGAATAATTGATAGAAAAAATTCAGGAAAGTTTTGCAAAAGTTGTCGTAAAAGAACAAAAAATATTGCTAAATTTTAATATGATATCATTAAAAATTCCAGGATATACGCATGCACTTTGTAAGCACTTTGTATATAATTTTATTTTACAAAAATTTGATACTCTCCCTCTCTGTATATATATATATATATATATATATATATATATATATATATATATATATATGTGTGTGTGTGTGTGTGTGTGTGTGAAAAAGATCATTGATATTTCATTTTTAAAATATTAAAAAAAATTTTTCATCACTGAAACGCGTGACAAAAGCGTATTCTAAAGATGTCACAGATTTAAAATAGCTAAAAAACTATCCAAGAAGTTCAACAGAGTGTTATCTGTTGAATGAGTAAGGTGATTAAAAAAATTAAACAGTTATATATGAAATTTCTGTTAATTTATTTTTTATTCATTGAAGTTGAAATTATAATATTTAAATCTCTTTCATAAATTAAGAATAAATAATTTTAAACTTGTTATTTTCTATAATATACAGTTGTTTTACTCTACGTACAAATTAAAAATTCTTCACTAATTCTTTCCCCAAAAAATTGAATTTTGTTAAATGTTTGTTGTTATTAAGAATATAAAGAACAATTCAATTTTCTTACAATTAATCTGCAAAAACAATGATACAAACTGCGATTTATATTCACTGCATGTATATTAACTGCATATAATTTTTTTGAATTCCTTAATTTTTCAATTACACTTATTTCCGTGCAGAATTTTATCCACACGCAACAACTTTAATCTATTCCTAAATTTCTGAGTATTCTACTTTATTTATTATCCCTATAAACTCCGTTTACAAAATGTAATTGAATATGCCGAACTCAACATTGATTCAGATGTAATTTAAAAGTGCTTTCATCTAATTCAGACCAAATCTCATGATTAAATTACCGCTGTCTAATTACAAAATTTACAAGATTAATCCCACTGTGAAAGAAAATTTGATTTAAGTAAACATTAATCAAGATAAAATTTGAATAATTATTCTCACTTTATACCGTGAGAAATATACCTTCCTAGTATGTTATGCCTGTGTGTGTAGATAATTTGTTTATCTAATCATGGTCCTCCCACTGACTGCATCGACGGATTCGCAGCTAATATCAGCAATCGTCCGATCACGTAAAATATTTTGTCAGAAGAAATTGAACCCAATATTACTACCGAATTTAGAATAATCTACAGTCTGCTTTACAAGTCATGCTCAGACTATGGAAAGAATGATTAAAATAGTGACAAAACTTATAATGAACATATTTTGCCATGAATAAAGGGTATCGCAATATAACCAAGATAAGGTCATTAGGAAATAGCTCCAATCTGAAATAATAATTATTATTCAAACCAATGGATGCTTTTGTAGCCTATAAAAGGATAAACACCGTAAATAGATCATTTTTGAGGAAGAGAGGATGGGTGAAATTGGCTGTACAGCAACCACATTGGGTTGATTTAGGTTGTCTACAGTTTACGAGTTCGAATCCCGCTTCGAATATTTGAATCTTGTAGATTTTGCTACGATATACAAATTTAATGTCTTCTGCAACTAATTATCAATTTTATTCACGTAAATTGTGTAATGTTAAAATTTTGAAAGATTTAAAATAGATTTTTATTAATATCAAATTTTTTTTTTGAATTTTTTTTAAATATTCAAAACTTTGTGATCGATCAAATTAGAAAGACTTTTAACATGCACTGAGATCCTATATAGGATATCTCACAGGTAAAAAAAAAATTGGCGGGTGCTAAGAGCGGGGCTTTTTCACCGACGATAAATTCATAAATTCATAAAAATATTATTAAAATATTCGTGAATTGTTGAAGACTTGTATTATTTGTTAAAATATTATTTCCCTTAATAGATTACAGTAAAAATATACAAAATTAATATAGAAGAAATGATAATTATGCTGTATCTCCATCCGTAACATTTTTTCAAAATCTATTCCATATGTATATCTAAATTTTCTACTGTTTCTCTATATTTATACTATCTACAGAATGAATATTATTATTCAGTTATTTACACAATTTGGTTACTTTCTATGACTAATTAGTTTTAATTTAATTCATTTTAATTCCTTTTTTTAATTTTTGTGCATTTAGAAAATTTTATATTAAAAACATTTCTATTTCATTTAATTTACTCTAAAGTACGTAGTTAGAATGTAGATTAGTATCTATAGTTTAAATTAAGTTATCGTATGAATCATAACACAGCATATTAAATATTTTTTTCAAAATTCTTATGTAATAACAGTTTTTATCCTGACGATACTTATAAGTACCCCCTCAATCAAACACCTATATATTCCTAATAAAGCCGTTTTTTCCTGACGGTACTCACAAGGACATGAACGATGCAGTTCCTACAGCAGAAAAGAAATGACAGCACCAATCAGGAATCTTTTATATTCACATAGTAGGGGTTTTATAATTTGCGTGCTGCATTCGAAGGTCAGTTTGTGGTAGATTTGATACACGTTTTGTTCAATTGAGTAAATTTAGTGGTTTATTACCAGTTCTTTAGTACTATTATTTTTAGAGACTTCTATACTTCGCAGGTAATCATTTCATTTGCTTTATTCATAATTTAATGTTTTATTTTCTATCATAGGGTAAAAAAATATTTGTTGGTACTAGAAAGTACCAGCTGCAAAATTAAGTACTAAAATACAGTAAAAATTATTTTTCTTTTTTCTATCATTATTCTCCATTAAAACATATTTAATGATACAAAAATGCAGCAAGAAAGATGATGGTAAAGTAATTCTGGATATAAAGGGTTATAATGTATCTTCTAATTTCATTATAATCAATCAAAACGAATTATTTTTGTATTAAGAGGGTAAAAAGGGTTTACAATTTAAAGGTTTTATCACAGATGGTTGTAAACTTTCATTAAGTATTCAGACATCTGTTTTTACGTAAAGATAAAAATTTAGCATAAATCAAGACTGCTGTAGAAGCTATGAAGCCTCTTAAAATAGTAGCAGAAGATGCAATGAGGATATGTAGACATAATTTTATGAGAGAAAATTTTAAGTTAAGAAAAAAAGGGCTTACAGTCAATTCTAAGTAAGATTTTGTGCCCTGAAGGAAACAAACTTTTGTAAAATAAAACATATCGAAGGTCCAGTTTGTTCAATACTCGAAACAACTGTGTTACTAGTTCATGTTACAATACAATAAGTAAGTAAACATATAATTTTTTTCATGAAAGTTTAGCAAGTGTGGCTTTTAACAATTATTTATCGAACTTAGAATTTTATAAATCTAATACAATACAAATTACATTATTATAGGAACTTTGATAGATTTTAACTGTTTCTTAACCTGCTGTTTGATTCTCTATTTTCTAATGCAATCCCAAGCATGTTTAACTCTGTAATGAGCATGAGTGCAAAGGGTATTGCCAAAATAAATTTCTGAAAAAAATTCGAAATTTACTAAATTACCATAAGATGTTTCATTTGTTTATTGAAAGGTCTTTCCAATGCCTGTAAAATATTTCTGTACGACAATTTTTAGATATTAGCCTATGCTGATGTCCGGCAAAAACTTCCTTTCGTTGGCATCCCATAAACATCCAAGTCGTAACAGAAAATCATACGCTACCTATCATTGTGATTTATGGATGTAGGGCTATTTCGCTGTCTCAGCGTCATCGACAACCACGCCAGTAGGTCTGATAAATCATCTTAAGAATCCTGATTATATGTGTCTGATAAAAGGATATTTAGTCAGATTTATATGTTCTAGTGGGAGCCAGGAAGAGAATTGATGGTGGACTTGGGATCTTTCGTTAAGCTCTTTGAAGAATTGTGTCATAAACACGTAATGCAGGAAATTCAGAAAGCTCAAATGATTACAAATAAAATCCTGGTAATTTTATAAAAGGTACCTTTTGATTTAATACTGAAAATGTAAAAATTCTTTTGCTTATTTACTCTTTAATTAATAACAATAATAATCATACTTATTATTTAAACCTTGAATTTTGGCATGAAAGTAATTTACCTTGCTAAGTGCAAGTGTTAAATTAACAATTTTATATTGTATTTCAGGTATCATACTAATATACAGTGTTATTTGGAAAAGAAATAATTCGAAAACAAACTTTAATAATTACAAATAAAATATTATAATATGCCATAGTAAAGAAAATTTTTAATTTTATATTTTGGACCATTTCCTTTTCGTAATAGGTGGCAACACTGTTATCACAAGGCTGTTTTTAAATTTTTACAAGAATTGGAAACAGGGTCTAAACAGGTTCTTTGTATGTCCTCATTTACAGAATAAAAAGGTCAATATTCACTGTTTCTAGTGTATTTAAGTGAAAGTGTGTTACAAGTAAATCACTAACATTTCAGTGTCTCAGAATGTGGTAAATGCAATTCCAGAAAACTGGATGCCTTTGTACAGGAAAAGTTGAGGGTAACCAGTGTTTCAGCAGGGGAAGTTGAAAGTATATGATAGGCATTTTTTAATAGTCTAAAAAAATCAATGGTTCGACCAAGTCTTGAACTTGGTGTACCTTATTCTACCGTTTAAATAGTGTCGAGAAAAAAAAGCTTTTTAAACCTTAAAATTGTTACCCTTGGAAGAACTGGAGCCTAGTGACGAGTTATATAGTCTAAATTATTGGTATTTCATAGATAAAGATTAAGAAAATTGAGCATAGGAGCACTGGATCCATGATCTGCTTACCCAAAAATGTTTAAGGAATTGGCCTGTGCACTGATACAGTTCGTCCGGAACTTACAAATAATAAAAATAAATGAAATAATTTACACTGGTAAGTACAAAGCTAGTTTCACCTTGAGGGGGTATTCCCCAGCCTAAATATACCAATTAAAAATCATAGGTTTAAGGAGCAATAAAAGACAGATAAATAGATAGAGAAAGGCAATGAGCTGCATGTAAGATATTCAAAATAACTGATGGATTTCATGAAATGTTCTTATCGTCGGTTCTCCTAATACTACGTATCTGTGAATTTATCTTTTTACAGATCTTTTCTATTCTAGGGAACTGGAGGTACTACTGTTTTAAATTTTGATTCTGACACTGTGTGAATTATATGAAATTATTCATTTTGGATTATACAAATAATTGACAGAATGATAGAAATGATAGAAAGATGAACTAATAAGGATTAACAATGAGGAACGATTGAGCTTCAGATTTAAGTAATGTTATTTATTTCTATTATTTCCGTTAAATGGGTGACATAGAGGAGATGCGTCTTTGACCAGTTCCTTTTCAAGAATGATTAATAGGGTTTTCTGGTTTTGTGCCTGTCTGGATTATCTGCAGCTGTTGTTTAAGGACTAACACAATTCTTGAAGAATTATACTGCTCTTAAGTCTCTTTGTGACATTTGAAATGCCTCAGTAAATAATAAATCCCACCCGCTGTGATATTTGATCTGTCATATGTTTTCTTAATGCAAAAGTTATGAAGAAGGTTGAAATTTAAAAACTGTCACACCAATATTCTTAATGTGGAGTAACACCAAAGGTCTTTTGTGATTAGTGAAAATTTGTTGCAGAAAACATGTAACAACGCTCGATAGAAAAGACTTTTGCTATCTGATCTTTATTAAGTTTTTTAATGTTTCAAGATGATTCTTTCCTAGTTTATAGAATCGTGGCACTAAGCTTAATTTACTACAAGTTTATTTTCTATTGGAAGCTTGCATGCTAACTGAAGGGCACAAAAATAAACATTTGCCCATTAGGTAGTGAGGTGGATAGTTCTATGTGGATGCATTCAGAAGCTCCTTCTATAATATAACATAGTACAACATAACAAGTGTGAGAGTACAGCTATGTTTTACATAAGGATTGCGAAACTGATCTGCTCGCCACACTCACAGTTTGTGGGTTGCATGCCAAAATATTTTTTCACTACTCCAGGAGGCGTGTCGTGAGTGGAAACGACTGAACGTAAACTTCATCAAGTTTGGAGAGTTGTGATTGGTCACCAGGAGGCGATTCAGGACCATGCTTGGAGTCCCGGTCTGGACAGAGCCGGAAAGGACGCATTGTGCACAGGACAATGAAAAAAGTATAGGGTTGCTGGAGTAGTTGAGAAGGGAGGAAAAGAATATAGTGTACTCTTGGACTTTGGCAATTTTACTTTCAGGTATAGCACATGGAGTGCTTCTTTTACTTTGTATTTTTTTATAATTTTTTTAGCATTTTTCCTTATTTTTTCTTCTGACTGATATATTTGTATATCGTAATATAGATCAGTGGCATTTTGCTATAATTAATATTAAAGACGATATAAAGCAAACTTGGGTTATGAATGGATTTGAAGTAATAACAGCAATGTACTACACCATGGCATTTTGAACAGCAATGTACTACACCACGACAACAACTTGATGCGAATTATGTTAAAATAAAGATTTGAGTACATGTTAAACTTACACTGATAAAAAGTAAACTGTCGCGTTTTTAATTTGAAATTTATACTTAAAAACACTCTTTGTATTTTAATCTCTGTACGCTGAATTTCTATAAAAGATTCGGACTTAGTAAAGTTAAATTTAGCTTTCATTATCTAAATAAAAACTAAATTTAAAATTTGTATGCAGTTTTCTAAAAACCTATTAACAGTGTTTCTTGAACCCTTGACATGAAGATACGGAAAATCCTATCGCAAAATGTCTTCAAAAAATTAATGAAATTTTTAAAAAAATTAATTTTTCTAAACCATTTTTTATTTTAAGTTAATGGAATTTACTTAATTATACTTCAGTTTACAAATTTAACTAAATACAAAATTTATATCTCTAAGTTAAAAATTTATCAAAACACTTTGTAACCAGTCCCATTTTTTAAAATCCCAATAACATCATTTGGAAAAAATAGTGCTTTGAAAAAGTATATGCTAAAGAGGTAACAAATAAAATTAAGGAGAATTTTGTATGCAAAGATTTTTAACTATATATACAAAATTTTATATTTTATGTTAACGCAAGGTTAATTGCTTATAAGAAAAACTTTGTGATGGCCAACATCCTATTAAAAACTTACTCATATGTGGAAAAACCGCTTAAAAGAGGTAAACGTCAACATTATAAAAATATATCGAATTTTATGGTGCGACACATTCATTCAAAGTGTCATTGTATTAGTTTACTGTGAGTTTTATGATCAGAAATATCATGTCTGTATTTTGAACTTCAATTTAAAAATTGAAATGTCCTATGTAATAGATAGCAAATTTATCCTTTTAATTTCAATTATATCCCGAACTATTACATTGATAACTTATATTTTAAAATTGTATTAAATAACCAAAGTGTTTAAAGATTCGCTGCAAATAAGCAATAAAATTACTGTTTTTTCATTTATAAATAAAAATATGAATATTTACTGTCTGAAAAAGTATAAGAAAATTGTTTACAGCTGTTAAAGCTGACAGAAATCTTATATTTTTGAGTTTAAATAGCAAATAAAATTAACAGTTATGAATAATGATTTTTAAATGTATGTAAAAATATAAAGCATGTAGTTACTTTCTTAATTATGTTTTTAGAATAATATAAGATTTAAATCTAGTAACGTATAAATAATTTTTTTACCCAAGATTGACATTTTAAAGTTTAACATCGTAGATAAATATAAAAATTAATATTAAATATATAATATATACCGTTAGCACTTATAAATTTTACACTCTTAAGAAAGCTTACCTTTTTGTATTACAGAAACGAAATATTTTTATCTAAACCAGAATAATACATATTTGTAGAAGGTTGACTATATACAGATGCATGCAGAACTGTAAGTTTAAATATTGACAGGTTTTAAAAAATTATTTATTAAACACATATTCTTTATTTACCACGTATAGTTTAAAAATATTTCTTCATTTTAAGACATGTTGTATTTTAATAATTATTTTAGTTTGTTTCATAAAGTAATGCATATTTTGTGATAAGATATAGCACAGTAAAACTTTTAAATTTCTGAACATTCCTTTTTAAGTAATTGTATCATAAGTTTAAAAAAAAGTAACACGATATTCTAAAAATAAAAATACATTTTGAATTAAAAAAAGAATCTGTCATAAGATGAAAGACATTGCTTACCTGGGACACATTTATAAATATATATGTATATCCAAATATAAACTCATCTTCATAGGTTTATGGAAAATATTCTTACCTGAAATAGAAAATAAATATAAATATATGGTATCAGATGAATGAACTGAAACTTGTAATTTGAAAATATAAAATGTTTTCTCTATAGTATTATAAAGAGTTTTTCATATATTCTTGAGTTTACAAGAATATTAAATATAGTTTAGACATAACATTTCTGTCAGATACCCTATATAATAAAAGCCTAAGTTATCTGCCCGTCTGTTCTCGAATTTAAAAAGGGGTTGTGCCAGGAATGAACAGAGGTATCCATCTTGGATTCTGGATGAGAGAGGGCTGGCAACATTCGAAATACACCAATTCCTCCCTTGTCTAGAATTTACTGCAATTATTTCAATGCCTATTTTCACAGTTAAGAGCAGGTGATTAAATTTATCAATTTGTCCCATTATAAATAGGTAAAAATAATATACTTTTCTAGAATTGTGTCGTCATCTCTTTAACCATCTCATTTAATCATTTTTTTATTTTAAATTACTTCAATATACAATATAATCTGCATGATTTTCATACGTTTTATCACTGAATTTAGGCATCACGTAAATAATTTTATTTTATATTTGGCTTAAAATAGGTTAGATACGTATGGGATAATTTTAAATTTAATCATCGATTTTTTTTTGTTGCAATGAAATTTTAACACCGGTATTAACAACAAATTCTATATTCCTCCAGGGTTAAGTGTAAATGATATTTTCATTCCTTTACTTCCATAATTAATGTGGAAAAAATTGGGAAGATCTTAACGATAATTTCGATGTAGCTAAGAAAATTTTGAATTATCTTTCTAAATGAATAGCATGTGATTCTAAACTGCATTCAAAGTATCGGGAGACTTTAGAGGAGTATGAAGATAAACAAATTATTGAGAGTGCACTAAATACTTCTCAGCCAAAAAACAAACCATTATTTTTTTAGCCATATATAGGGTACTCTACAATACTGAAAAATTGATTATTTTGCTGATTCCGTCATATGAAGGGCTATATTCTAGTAATTTTATGTTTATGCATAAAGTGCACTTTTAAGTCATAAATATTTCCAACAATAACAACTTTTCTTATTAAAAATATTTACCAGCTTCACAGATTAGAAGCAAACACACACACACACAGATGTATTTATATATAATATATATATATATATTTATATATATATATATATATATATATATATATATATATATACACACACACATATATATATATATATATACACACACACACACACACACATATATATATATATATATATATATATATATATATATATATATATACACACACACATATATATATATATATATCAGTATATTATCAGTAGATATCTGGTTTAGATTAAAAACTTGTTTAATGAAAAAAAATCTTCATACATGACCAATATAGTTTTATAGAATTTTACAGTTTCTATAATTAATATATTTTAAAAAATATACATTCTACATTTTCTTATGTTTTCGGAATTCTTAAGCACGTTTTAATACACGCAGCTGCAAACATCCTTAATTCAATTACAGAAGTTAATAGAGGTCGGATAAGCCAGAGAAATTCCCTCACCGGGTGATGTTGCAGGGTTGCTAATGATAACGCTTTATGATTCAATTAGTGATCTTTCAGAAAGGTGTGAACCGGGAAGAAAAACATTAATTTTAATTTACAAGCCTCACAGCATCAACGCTAGAGTGTGTCGAAAAGGCGCTTAATGAAACTTGATAGATAAACACCTGTTTATTTTCATTAAGTGGAAAATTTACTCGAGACCGAAATAAAGAAAGTTTTTAAATGTTTCCGCGTGCGAACATTGGGTTTGAGTCTG
>CM063510.1:17327295-17344795 GCA_032207245.1 Pardosa pseudoannulata
CGGAGGGGGATCAGAATCCCCCAAACCAACGAACCCTTCTATTGGAAGTCCGAAGTTTCTTTCTAGCTCAAACCGGTCATGTTCTGGTATGTCTTTCACGATGACTCACGAGAAGAGGTAAAAAAGGCTGAACCGAATGTAAATTGTTACAGAAGTCTAGTAACATAGTACCTTTCAGTTTTCTTGTTTTTCTTCTTTGAGTTCAACTTTTAAGAAGATATTTATATCGTCTAACCTCCAAACACAAGTAAATGAAATGTATAGTGTTCTTTTTAATTGAACATACGGATAACTACCTATAGGTAGATTTCTCAGATGTAATACCATCAAATTTTGTAGAGGACAAATGGTGACACGTAAAAAATTCCTAGGAATAAAATTAACTTCAAGAGATTGGGTTATAATCTACATAACTGAGAATTTAGGTAAAACGTAGATAATAGTAGGTGCAATAATTAATTCTGTAATTGAGATAAAGGATGAACAAGTGTAATTTTACCTCAGCGTGTATAACTCACGAAACTATTATTTTCACCGACAAACACTAAGATATCAACTAGACATTGAAGACATTGAAGATATTTGTTGCATTAAAGGGAAATTGACCTGTAATTTCTTCTTTGTTAGCCATTTGTCTAATTCTTGTTAGTGTAATTTACAACAACGCCCCATTATACTCTATTGGTAACTAATGGTTTTTAACTATTTTCTCGGAATGTATTCACCATTGAATTTGGTGTCATTTGAACAAAGAAACAAACCTACAGATAGTTCTTGGAAGAGTTAATTTAAATGAAATACGCAATATATCTTTTTTATATAAAAATATTTTTGGTAATTCACTAGAAACTTTTAAAAATAATCTGCCTTTTTTTATTTTTGGAAACTGATACGTGAATCTAAAAAAATTGACCATGCTATCTTAAAGTTACTGAAGAATGTCTATTGAGTAGCATGCTATCTTTTGGTGTACAATCGTACCTACGCATAGCATTTATACAGAATATTTAAAGAATATTTTTAGCGTTTCCTAAAGGCATAATATTTATACTCTAGAAACGACCATAAAATTTTATTATCCACTATATTACTTTCAAAATTTATCATTAGACATAAATTCTAAAATTGTAACAAATATTTTATTCTTATAATTACAAATTCAACAGGAGTAACAATTTTGTATTGTTTTAACAAAGTGTTGCCATATATTAGGAAAAATCATTAGTATAGCAGTGAATTAATAGTAGCAGTGAATACATATATATATATATATATATATATATATATATATATATATATATATATATATATATATATATATAACATTATATGCAATATAACAACATTTTTTTATTTTTGTAAAATACATATGCTCTTTAAAAGGTGATTAAATGTTATCTTAAAATATATTATTTTTAAATTTTATATTTCAGTTAAACTGAAATTCAAATATTTCTTATTTGCATAAGTCAAAATTTATTTAAGGGTAAATTGTTTTCTGTTTATTTTTACCAGGCTTGTATATTTTATGATTTTTTAGAAATGTGTTTCTTCATTTCACAAAACTAAATAATAGTTTATAAAGATAAAGCTTTGTTGATTATCAAAGAAAAATTTATTCTAAACGTATAAGTAATTTTTATATTACATTGTATCAAAAAGGAATGTTATGAGGAAAGCGTTTCAGTTTGAAAGGTACTAAATTGCTTTGAAACATTTTTTAACCACATAAACAAAAAATCCTAATTTCCTTAAAAAATTAAGAAAACGATACTACACTGTCTACCAATAAGTATATGGACACCTATGATAGAAAAGATAAACTAAATAGTTGGTAGAGCCTCCACGAGGCAATTACAGCGTGAACACTCCGGGGTATACTTTCCACAAGTCTTTGTATTACAGCTAGTGGTATTGTCTTCCACTTGGCTTGGAGTAGATATACAAGTTCCTTCACCGATTTTGGACGGTTAGTACACCCCTTAATTCGGCTATCCAACTCGTCCCAGAGGTTTTTGATAGGATTCAGGTCTCGGCTCTAGGCAGTCCAGTCTAATCGATGAACTCCATTGGCACCATACCAAGCCTTATTTAACCTCAAAACTTGACAACTGGCATTGTTGTCTTGAAAATAACAGGGGTCCAACCCGTAAAAATTGCTACAACGTAGAAAGCATATTGTCATCCAAAATAGTGCAGTAGGCATCGGCGTTGAGCTTACCATGAATGGGGACCAAGGGTCCCAGACCACCTCCGCCGAACTTGACTGTTAGCGCAATGCATTCTGGCAGGAGACATTCTCCAGGCAGACGCTAGACCCAGACCGCAGATATCATCATTTGCGTATGTGTCAAAATACTTATTGGTAGACAGTGTATAGAGAAAAGAAGCGAAGGCACATTTTTCGAGGATACATGTGGGAAAACAAACAATAGGTGTGTCGGTAGAAATGCAGTTCCGGGTGTCCACCATATTTTTTTGTGCCTATAGTGTCAACGTTTTATTTAATTTGGCGAATGATAAACATCCATACGAACAACTATGCGTATGTTAAACTATGCGTATTAACAATAGACCTGTGGTAGTTTCAATATACTTTATACCACGACATGGATCAAATTGACCTCGATAAATTTTGACCTGAGTTATTCGACAAAACTCTGCATTTATACGTGTATCGATGTACTTTCCCACGATGGTTAGCACTTGCACACATAGCTGTGGAATATATTTCTAAGAAGAATTTAGACGCAGCTATTGATTTCGAGTTTTAATAGTTGACATCGAGGAGTTATATCTGATGGAGTGGCACAAATATAACGGTTAAGCCCTGGCAAGGATGCAGCCTTGAGATATTTGGGCAGACGCTAAGCTATAATGTCAATTGTCACCAAAAAGGCCATTTTAATGACCCCACCTGCACACCCGAAGGAGGGCAAAAGTGGAAAAATTTCCCTAACAAGTGTTTAAAAAAGAAAAAAAAGGGGCATTGAACGGAGATGAAAGGTTGTGGAAAGAAAGTTGGAAAAGAGTTAGGGGTCCAAAGTGAAGAGAGAACATGTGCTTCTGGATCCAGTAAGCAATCCAGAGAGCGCGGGCCAGCAATATTTTCCCAATCCCGCATCCGACAAAAGGGACAACCGTTAGGCCATCACCGACGTACAGAACAGTGACGACCTTCACGCCAGCACCGACGTGCAGCCTGCCTAACACCCCATCCTGCTTCAATGTAATTACTGGAGGTAAACCGAATTAATATTCATGATTGTTACCTTGGTCCCATGATATTTTAATAAGGAATGCCATTTTAAAAATATTGATGAATATGAAAACCAAATAATTGCAGGTCATGTCATATATTAATCCAGATATATATTAATCTGTAAATAATGTAGCTAATAAATGGTTTAGATTAAATATAAGGCATTTACCTTTAATTTCATAGCGTATATTTTACTGTGTTTCCCCTTTGAGAACGATAACTGGTGTTTGTGTTGAAAGGACATTACAAGAATACGGAAAATATATCTATTCATTTTTAGATATTTAATTGCTACAATACATAAAGAAATAAGAGAAATTACAATATGGAAACTTTTAAATAGCCAGAAAAATATACAGATAACACTAATTGAGATATTTAGTTTCTTACCAGTCAAGATATTTACACGTTTCATGCACAGTTTGGCAACTTCTTTTTACATATTTTGTATACTTTTTTATACCGATATTTTAAGGTCAAAATAAATATGTACAATTTTATTTTTACACTTACAAGCTTGGCAATGAACTCTTTTTGGGATGTTTAATTCCCAGTGAAACGGTACGCTCCTTGTCCGCCATCTTGTTTTTGGCGACTATTGGCGAAACACGACTCCGCGAAGCACACGCCAAGTACCTAAGCCTAACACGCAGCGGGACACCGACCGTTCGCCATCGCAAAATCGGAAAACGTGACGCCGACGATGTTCCGATGGCGAGCGGTCGATGTATCTTCGTGCTAGACCTAGAAAATTTTAAAAACCAGAAATTAAAACTTAAAGCCAAATAGAAATTACAAAAATTTAAATACTATAAAATTAAAAGAAATACTAATTAAGAAACTTAAATACTATAAAATTAGAACAAATAAAATTTTTGAAATAAATACGATTGAAGAGAATGCAGAACTTAACCACTCCACTGGTGAAAAACAGATTGAAATGTAGCAAGCTGCAAAACCGTTAAATTAACGGCAAAAAGTGTTGAAATTCAAACTTACCTCCTACAACTTTTAATATAATTGGATCAAACAAGAATTAGATCATCATGACATCACATCATTTATTGCGCAAGTTACTCCAAAGAGGATCCGATAACGCACACAAACCAAAGGAGAGAACGAGGTTACCATAAATAAGTATCGCCCGAGAAATGGCGCCAAAAATACGCAAAAAAAATCGCCAAAATAGCTTACCGTACATTGGGATACAGCCGGCAATGAACTGTTTTTGGGATATGCATAGATTCTTCAGTAGTATCAATTTTTGTCTTATGTATTTTCGAACCATTTGAACCTATTTGTAATTTACTTAAAACTTTGTATGCTAAATAAATTATTTTTCTTTACATTCTAGAAAATTAATTCAAATATTAAATATTCTTTCTTTAATTTTGAAATAATTATTGAGGAAGTTACTTGCAATCTTATACGAATTATCAGTAATATAATTTAAGGAAAATAGTTAAATCTCAAATATATTCTGCTGTTACAGTATTAGAAAATAAAACATTTTCTTTTTGTTACAAAACGCAATAACATTTAGAATCTTTTAGTTTTTCCATTCACAAGTGATTTCTTTCTAATAAATAGAAGGGCCAAAGCATTAAGAGAATGAAAGTCCCTAATTTAAAAGCATAGAAGTCGTGTGCCTTTGGCGCTAAGTGCGAAAATGATTTCGTTTTATAGCCCGCCATTACAACTGAAAAGAGCTGATGAATAGTTGCTATTAAATGGAAAACAATTGTACGAATAAATTGTGAAATTTATACTTAGCTTAACACTGAAATAAAAGACCTGCTATTTTTACCTTTCACTTTTTGATAAACTTTATGGCCATTCAAAGAAGAATAGTTGTTAATAGTTTGCCTCGAAAGCCATAAAATGTATTTAAAACTGAAAATTAATTGCCGTAAGAGCATTTAAAAATATCACATTTAAGTAAGAAATAAATAAAGTTTTAGGATTGTGATTAAATTTACATATTTAGGAATGAATATTATCATATATAAAAAATGTATTATATATATTAGAATTACTGCACTTTTTTAGATAATTGTAAACTTCCGCTTAGCTACTGTATAACGAATGAATATTGTCATATATAAAAGATGTATTATATATATTAGATTTACTGCTCTTTTTTAGATAATTGTAAACTTACGCTTAGCTACTGTATAACGAATGAATATTGTCATATATAAAAGATGTATTATATATATTAGATTTACTGCACTTTTTTAGATTATTGTAAACTTACGCTTAGCTACTGTATAACGAATGAATATTGTCATATATAAAAGATGTATTATATATATTAGAATTACTGCACTTTTTTAGATAATTGTAAACTTCCGCTTAGCTACTGTATAACCAAAATGTTTCTATAAAAGATGTATTTATATAAGAATTACTGCACTTTTTTAGATAATTGTAAACTTCCGCTTAGCTACTGTATAACGAATGAATATTGTCATATATAAAAGATGTATTATATATATTAGATTTACTGCACTTTTTTAGATAATTGTAAACTTCCGCTTAGCTACTGTATAACGAATGAATATTGTCATATATAAAAGATGTATTATATATATTAGATTTACTGCACTTTTTTAGATTATTGTAAACTTACGCTTAGCTACTGTATAACGAATGAATATTGTCATATATAAAAGATGTATTATATATATATTAGAATTACTGCACTTTTTTAGATAATTGTAAAGTTACGCACACTGTATAACGAATGAATATTGTCATATATAAAAGATGTATTATATATATTAGAATTACTGCACTTTTTTAGATAATTGTAAACTTCCGCTTAGCTACTGTATAACAAAAAATTTCAAGAATTTTCTTTGAAAACATAGAATTTTCAATTGGTATATTATATTATAAAAACAAGATGTGGACATAACATGACCTTCATGTACGTTTGTTATATTCTGCTTCCTTTTTATATTGTGTGAACCACCATCAGAATTGCCATTTGTGTATGCTTTTCAAGATTAAATGTAGATTTCATTTTTTTAAATGTATTTGTGTTGTCTAAATACAAGTCAAGTATTGACATCTGAGAATGACAATATAGCTATTTGTTGCATTAAGACGCAATATTAACAATGCAGACTTAAATAAAGAATTTTAAAGCTTTAAGCCTAAATGTTTTTGAATTATATCCCAAAGAATTAATATACATTTTAATGACATTTTTCTTCACATTGTTTAAACTATGCAGTCAAAAGATTGATATTTGTTGCATTATGACGCAATATTAACAATGCATTCTTAAATACAGGATTTTAACATTTTAAATGTAATCGCTTTTTAATTATACCCCATAGAATTAATATACATTTTAATGAAATTTTTCTTTACATTGTATAACCCCTTCCCTGTTTTGCCCGAACGCCGTACGGGCACAGCTTTCGGGGGCCTTTACTGATTTGCCCGTACGCCGTACGGGCAATCTGATTTCTATTTCGCTTGCATTCTTTCGGCCTTATTTTTTCCAATTTTAAAACAAATTATTCGTATAGATGTCCAGTAAATGATACTTTGCAGTTTATTGTATTTTCTACTCTGATTGGTTCAAAAGCGCGGGGTTTTTCGCATGTTTTGTATCAGAAGAGGAATTGCTATCTTTCAGTGTATAGCTTTCTGGTTATATTTTACTAACCGCCTGATAATTTTATTGATGTAAGAGTTGAATAATATATTTTTATTTTTAAATAATGGATAATTCAGAGCGTATGGAGCTAATTTCTTGTGATTCGAACTGTGACTCGGAATCAGAAACTGAATTATCTGTAAATGATAGTAGCGAAAGTTTACTAGATGACCTGGATAGTAGTGACTCTGATAGCAGTACAGATGTAATCAGTCAAGCAAGACAATTTTTTAAAATTAATTGTGATAATCCTTCGGATACGCCTCCTAGATTTGCTTTTAATGGAATTCCATAAATTAACTTGGATATCGATGAGACTAAAGGTAAACTTCAATTCTATGATGCTTTCATAGAAAGAAAAAAAGTTGTAATAAATGCTTAAAAATATTAGAAATGTTAATTTTAATAACACATCTTTACTTAAAAATGTAAAATGAACAAAAAAATGCAATAAAAAATGTGACATTTTTTTGACCGAATTCTGGAAAAAAATGAAACTATCAAAGGGTTAAAGTATGCAGTAAAACGGACTCAGTGCACAGCTAAATATTATAAAAGTCTTAAATACAAAATTTCTATATTCTATAGCAAATGCGTTTTGAGTTACAACCTACAAGGATAATATATTCTATTTTAAAATTTATATAGAGTGCAGATTTCAATAAAAAATAGAGAATACACAAGTTCTAATTTAAAAAATAGATTTCACATTCTAGTGCTTATCGTTCTCTATCTATTCAATACAACATAACTTATATTAAAATATTACGTTACATAATGTCCCTGTTTTAATTTAAGATGGACAACTAGACGTTATAACATTCTTAAAAACATAATATCCTTTTACGTCAGATCGTTTTTGGTTTTTATTTTATAGAGTAAATTTACGTTACATTCGCCCCGTGGTAGCTCTGTCGATAAAGACAACAATCTCGTAACTGAGAGGTTGCGGGTTCAGAATATAAGATCCGCCATGTTCGTTAAAGACTACTGGGCACAGTGTCTCAATCAATACCTCCAAGTTCCCAATGAATACCTCCAGGAGTGGCTGGTTAAGACTATGGGTCTTCTGCTTGGTCCCTGCTTCAAAATTACGAGGACCTACATGAGTTTTTGGTTTTTATTTTATAGAGTAAATTTACGTTACATTCGCGCCGCGGTAGCTCTGTCGATAAAGACAACAATCTCGTAACTGAGAGGTTGCGGGTTCAGAATATAAGATCCGCCGTGTTCGTTAAAGATGACTGGGCACAGTGTCTCAATCAATACCAAGTTCTCAATGAATACTTCCAGGAGTGGCTGGCTAAGACTATGGGTCTTCTGTTTGGTCCCTGCTTCAAAATTACGAAGACCTACATGAGCATAAGTCGTAATTTCACCCTTGTGGTGCTCGTTATAAATGAAAAGTTTGGTGGTGAACCTTTGAGGTTAAAACGAGTAAAATCCGGCTCGATCCTTGAAAAATTAAAGGATCAACAACTTCCAAATGACAGCCAAAAAATAAAACTTCTGTATAAAAAAAACTTAATAGGTTTTTTGCAAACCTTTTAAATACTATTTAATTGCGGCTCGAGGAAAATTTCCAAATTTGAAAAATGGCTCCGACTATTAAGGAGCTTGGCCATCTTTAGCCTATAATGTGTATTTTCTAATGATCCTTACTTTTGTTATGTAATATAAATTGTTTGTTAAAAATTATATTTTCATAAAAAAGTTGGAAATCACAATCAATCTTCTATTTAACCCTCTAAGCTGTTCGCACATACAATTCCGCCAAACCGATAATGTCTTCCGAGCTGTTGTCACGTAGAATTTTTAACCTCTAAAAACGTTCCGAAAATGGATGTAATGTACATTTCTGTCAGTGTTTGAGGTAGGAGGGTCAGATCGATTGTTTAGAAACTGTACCCCTCTTTGACTGACATTTATTGAGGGTTGCACCCCTACTCTCTGAGACACAAAGACGCTGATAGCTTTTCATGGCTTTGTAAATCACTATTTCGAAGTGTTTCGTTTGCGATAACAGACTTATCTCTAATTGCACCCCTTAAATATCTTGGATAACTTTCATAAAAAATATAAATAATTCTCTTAAAGGATATTTTTATTTGTACTTTCAGAATCCATTATTTTTTATGGGATGATCTTCGAGACTGGACGAGCTTTATGTGTATTAAAAATTAACAATCTATAATATCTATTTATATATCTATTTATAACCAGAAGTAAAGGGACAATAAGGAGGGTGGATTTCCCGCATTCCAATCTAGTCGACAAAGGGTGAAATAAAGATCATAGAACGCTTTGGCTATTGACACAATAAACCTTTAGCGTATTTTTGGAGACTTTTTTTAATCGGTGTGTTTCACTCGGAGGGTTAATGGCGTCAATAAATCATTAAAAATTGTTTTATTAAATAAAAGAAATCTATATATACTAATTCCCTTTTTATAGCAAACAAGAAACAAGATTTAAATTTGTAAATATTAAATATAATTAAAATTGTAATTAATCACACTGTTTATATACATTAAAATTTAATTAAATTCCCCCCCATCAAAACATTTTCTGCTATGAAAACAGGAATTAAGCAAAATGTTGTCCGGGAATTTAATATGAAAGAGTTATATTAACACACTGTGTGCGAGTACATTTCCCAGCGGAATTGTACTGGGAGCGGGCGTTTTGAGTGTAAATTTAGTTATTCAGTTAAATCACAATAGATCGAAAATTATTTAATTTTTTAACCAACTTTTCGTATTTTTTATTGAAATATATAAACACATATAGAAATAACAACCATAAAATTTTTGTAAAGAAAATATATATTTTTTAGTGGTTTAAATTTATAATAGTATCGTAAATATGGAAAATCAAATAGAAATAGTAGTATACAGTTTTAATTTTTTTTCAATTATGTTATATATAAACATTTCTACATTATAAAAAAATGAAAAGAGAAATCATAAAACTAATAATGTTTTACAATGTGGTAATGTTCAAAACATTTTCCTCTATGAAGAGGTACACGACAAAACCCGTACTAGTACGTGACTCGTGCTCAAATATCAATCCTCAGATAACGTACTAGTACGTAGTCCGCATAAAATGTGTTAAAATCAATTTCAATAACATCAATTTCCATACAATATGAAGTAAAAAAAGAATAGGTTTTTCTAGAAATATGCTGAGAAAAAGAAATTATTGATCACAGGAAAAATATCATTTCATAGGTAATACTTTGTTGCGTGGAGGTTATATTGAGGAGGAATTCTGGAAAATGTTCTAGAATTCAAGGAAAATTTGCAATGTATTAATATTTCCAAAATTAAAATTCATTAAAAATGGTTTGACTGTACTTTTGCAAGACATTTCATATGTCGCGTACCCGTATATATTAAATAGATACCCTTTGAATTTATATTATTACTTATCAGCTATGCATTTAATTTTTAGTTCTGAAAACTATTGCAATAAATTTAGTAAATTATGGTAAGTGGTTAAAAAATCAAAGAACTTAAAATTAGTTATCGATTCTTTTATTTGCTATATATAAGATTTCCAACCACATTATAATAAGTTGAAAAAATAAACGAGTTTTAAAATAATTCACCCGAAGAACAACAGTAAGTAGAAAATTATATACTACCTATTCTAAGAGGAGGAAATAGCAATGTGAAACAATGTTCCCAGCAGGGAAAGTAATTGTATCAATAAAGAAATCATGAACAAGACATAATTATATATAATTATCTCATTTCATTGCATTTTCCCAAGAAATTATAAGTTTACTCTTTCCAAATAAACAGAATATATCTTGTATGTATTTTGTATCATATATTCACAGCATCATATAATCGATATCGTATAATCGCAGTATGCTAAAATTGCAAATTGGGATAAAATTGGTGAAGAAAACCTATCCTTTGGGATAAACATTTCCTCTTAAATTTTCCTCTTAAATTAACCGTTCAAATTAATTTTGTATCCGATACTCATTTTAAATTACTTTGAGCAGATTGCTACATATTTTTCAAATTTAAAGGTAAAATCAAAATAAAACTGATGATAATAAAAACAGCTTTTTCAGATTCACTCTATCTATATAAAGTATTTAATCTTTACTTTGATGTCCCCTGGTATCATATGGAAAAGGTTTAATAAATAGATAATAGACATTTTTGTTATAGCTGAAGTTCTAGTTGTTCAGATCGGTCACTGAGACACTGCTTTGAAAATAAGGACTGAGAATGTATTTGTTTACTTTTGTTTATATATTGTGAAGACTCTGCATTCCATTGGCTTCAGAAAGAGGTTTTGTTAAAGCCCAGGGAAGGGCTACTCTCTTAGTTTTTGACGCTATACTACAAAGGGTTTTAGCTTCGACCACGCGTTGAGATGTCCGAAGTGATTGGAAGATCGGACGTGACAACAAAATGTTACACTGTGATGCGCCACCAAAGGAACCAATCAGAGGCTACCAGAACGGCGACGCGGAAAGAAAAAGCCAATGTGGAGAGACAAAAAGTGACATCAGGCGAACTGAGTTTTTCTCCGGAGAACAAAAAGAGGTTCGACTTGTGGCGTTTTTTTTAGAGCTTTTCTCCAGCTTTGTGTGGGACTCGAGGAGACCTAGTTGTACCCCTGTACAACAGTATCTGTCTGCACCTGTCCGCAAATTGTTTTTTTAGGTTCGCTTTGAATCTAGAATTTTTAGGTCCGCACCAGAACACCTGAGCCCTTTGATTTTCTTTCAGAAAATTTGTACATACTCCATTTTAATCAAGAATAAACTTTGTTATTGTTTCTAAGCTGTACGTCGTGTCATAACCACTTCGACACCGACACGCTACCCAAAGATCCGGTGACGTTACAATATTAACATTGAATTTATATAATAGACAGTTTAATTAACCATGTGTTACATAAATTTCATTTAATGCATAGCTGTGTGTTAAATAATTAAAATAAAAAAATATTTAGTTAGCATTATATAACATCATTAAACGATTTATGTATAAAAGAAAACAATATATTAATATTGGAAAGTAAGTCAAACTTTGAATTGTGATTTAATGCTTACACTTCAACTTAATGGCAGTAAAATAAATTATCATTTCTTTTTCAATTTAAATTACTGATATACTGACAGTTTAAAATAAAAATGCTTTGCTTAGGTTAAAGTAGAAAATTCACATAAAAAAAGGAGAATAGTAAATATTTCAGCTGATTTGAAGCTAAAAGAAAAACATCGCAATAAGAGTTTTTGAAAATGTTATGAACAATCATCATCGCACTTAAGAACAAAATTATTATATAAATAGTAAGTATTAATTAAATTTTAAGTAAACTCAATCATATGATCTCCAACCCCCCTTCATATATATATATATATATATATATATATATATAAATATATATATATATATATATATATATATATATATAAATATATATATAATATATATATATATATATATATATATATATATATATATATATATACACGCTCAATTGTATATACAGTCGAACTCGTTTATAACGAGCACAAAGGGACCGTAGCATTTACTCGTTAAATCCGAGTGCTCGAAATAAACGGGTCCTCAAGACTGGCATGAACCCAAAGGGGTGGGGCGAGCTTTGGAGATCAAATATTTGAGCTTACTTAAAATTTAATTAATACTTACTTAAATTACACTAATTAATTTAATTAAATACTTTTCTTAATTTAATGACAATTACACCACCCAACCAGCGAAAAATTTCTAGTTGCTCTATAGTCTTAAAGGAAAGAACCAACAAACGGAAAGATAAATAAAGGAAAAGATTCTTACCAAAATATTTATTTTTTTCATTAATCTACATATATAAAATTGTAGTTTGTTGGCTCACTGTGAACTCGTTCCCTGTCTATTTCCTGCGCTTTTGTTCTTCGGAGAAGATTAATCGCCAGGAAAACATCATTACTGATATCCCTCGCTTCAAAAAAAGTCTGCATTTTTTCAGCGAACTCTAACATTGTAGAACAAGTTAAGGTAGTTTAATTTCTTTATATTCATCAGTGTCATCATCGTTTTCGTCAGGTTTTTCCGTTGAATTTGCTAGTACGTCAGCAAGAATATCTTCGATGGTCAGTACATCTAAGGTCATCAGTTCGTCGTCGATGAATACATAGTTTTTAAATTCTTCTTTTGTCATTTAAAAAATGGCAGTTTGTATAAAATTGTCAATATTTTCTTCCTCAGTGGATTGACTATCTTGAAAACCCTCTAATCCAGGTTTATGGAAACACTTGATGATGCATGTTGATGTGACATTTTCCCATTCATCGTTCATCAAACGTATCCAGTACGTTGACATTGGTATTTAATGCTGTTCCATTTCTACCTCTTCAGTCCAGAATCATCAAATTTATTTTCTTACGGGTGTGTAAGTGGCGCTTAGAAAACTTATGACTCCTTGGTCCATAGGCAGTATAACAGATGTAGGATTTGGTGGCAAAAATTCAACTGCACCGGATTTGTGAATCCCCCTTTTGACACTGGAATGCTGGAGGAATTTTTCATACAAGAGTATTAAACCACGGAGAAGAAAAAAGATAAAACAGAAAGACTAGAAAGATGAGAAAAAAGACACACACACACACACACACACACACACACATATATATATATATATATATATATATATATATATATATATATATAGATATATATATATATATATATATATATATATATATATATACATGTATATATATACATATACATATATATATACATATATATATATATATATATATATATATATATATATATATATATATATATATATATATATATATACATATATATATATATATATATATATATATATATATATATATATATATATATATATATATATATATATATATATATATATATATATATATATATATATATATATATATATATATATATATATATATATATATATATATATATATATATATATATATATATATATATATATATATACAAATGTTATCAATTACGGTCACAGAAATAGCTTGATCTTCAAACATTTTACAAATAAGAATCACTACGAAATAAACCAATGTCTGTAAAATAATAAAGAAGCATTCTACATTCAAAATTACTTGGAAAATGAAAATTGGAAAATAATCTCTAAGAACAGCATTATGGTGAAAATAAAATAAAGGACCAAATAATGCTTGAAAAGCACAAACGAAATAAGCTTTTCTGCGCAATGAACAGAAAAATTATGCTTCTGAAAGAAGTAATTTATTCTTTCCCGGAAAGAGAATTCTAGGGAAAAATGCTTAAACAAGAATTTATGTCTATAGTGAAAAGAAACATATACTTTTACCCATATTTATTCTAATTTGAAAAATAATTAATTTAGTTAATATTTTTTTCAAAACTATTACATAAACTATAATTATACAGTTAGATGTAATTTAAATATATTCCCTTCAAAGTTAATTTGGAAATTGTGTCATAGTTTTTAAAATATTGCAATTCTTAAATACTAATAATATGCACTGAAAACTATTTTTTTTCTTAAAACAGAAACTTTTGTGAAAATAAAGTGTTGATTTCATTTTTTTTTAATATAAACCTTTCAGATTTTCAAAATATCTACAAATTTCAAATTTAATATTGAACTCGTTAATGTCCAAAACTAAATAACAGTTGTACACTGTTTCTCATATCATTATTTTAGAATTATTAAGCAAAGTGTTGTATGATCCAGGCGCATGTATATAATTATGCGATGTCAGTAATAAATTAATTTTCTTTCAAAACAATCCATATTACTGTATAACAGCTTCTCAAATTCTGAAATATCCATATTCTAAATCAAAATTAACCCCAAATATATTCGGGTTATTAAATATTTACCCATAGGATATCAGTTGGGGGAAATAAGTTCGCTTTCAATTGCAAAGTGATGGTCACTTTGTCGTATCCAGAACCATACTGATATCAACTAAGAGAAGAGTTCTATTTATAATTTTTAGGATAGGTTGTGTGATTTTTTAAAAGTACTGGTTCTATATATCCATCCAAAATTTTTAGTATATAATATTTTCCTAACAAAAGTCGCCAAAGTCACGAAATCTGTCATACATATCAGACATGTTTATTTCTTTTTTCATTGAAGTTACTAAAAGACACACTACCTGCTGTTGAGTAATGGCATTTGTCTTCCGGAAACAGCCAACAACACTTTAAGTAAGTTTTTCCTTTACAATTATATAAATTTCAATTGTAATATCTATTACTATCTGCTGCACACATTTTAAACTATACAAAAATATATAAGGATTAACTCTTGATACCATATGTATGCTTTGTTCTGAAATATATGACTTACTATTGAAATAAGATGTTTGAAATTTTAACAAGTGTTTGGAAATGCAGTAACAACATTATTTTAATTATTGTTTTGTCAATCAGTTCTTTTTTCTTATACTCCTACAGTAAACATATTGATGTACTAAAAGGATCTGTAATTTCTGCACCTATTTGTAGTAATCCCTAATAGTCTTTACTAGAATAGATACCATGCTTTGTAAAAGACTTACTACAGTATCTCAGGATACTTTTAGTTAAAAAGTGTTAATCATGCTTCCCTTGAAGTATGCTCTTTTCAAAATATATATACGCATGTAAGAAAAAGTAAACTAGATCGAGAAGGTAATATAGGTAAGGTATTTGGTGGTAATAGGTAATTGGATGCCTGAGAATTTTCTTGGGCCATCTTTGGGGGTTTATACCCAATATCTTACCTATATTAGCTTCCCGATCTAGTTTAGTTTTTCTCAGGGGTGTTCAAGGGGAAATAGCCCCGCATCCCATTGCTTTCCCCTTTTAAACCACTAAACTAAATTGTCCACTAGTGTTAAAGTTCCTAATTGCCCTATCGGCCAATTTAGGAAATTCCCAAATAAAAAACAAAGGCACTTTATCGAAGACAGGTCTTTCTACAGATATTCACAGATATCTTGACTGAGATGTTGCCCCAGGTGTTAAGGGCCTTTTCACTTATAATTTCATGTTAGAAGACACCTCAGTTTATCCTGTCCTTATAATGAAGTGGGAGCCGATCCTCCAACGTTCTGCTAAAAAAGATTTTTGACTTAAACGGTTTTTTTTTTATAAGGCCCTGACTGCAAGCATCCATCGCGAAGTCCGTCTTATTACACACACACACACACATATATATATATATATATACACACACACACACACACACACACACACACACACACATATATATATATATATATATATATATATATATATATATATATATGTGTGTGTTTGTGTGTGTCTGTACGTGTGTAAATGGAAATCCAACTTATATAATGGTAAATATATATAAACAAATTAAATGTAGATATCTGTTTTCAAGTTATAACAGAGCAGTTGTATCAATATGAGAACTTTCAAAGCTTAGTGGACATCTAAGCTATTACACAGTAATGTGCATTCAATTCATTTTATCTTATGTGCCTCATTTAAGCTGGCTTTTTATTTGGCTCAAAGGTGTAATATTTTTTATTGTTATAACTATCATAGTATATTATCTCTTGTATAAAATGGTACCTAAATTATAGAAATTAGCTTTAGTACTAATTTATACCTCATTCTTAAAGTAATATTACTTATAAATACTCAAATACTTTTACAACATGTTATGTTCTAAATAAATCTGAAAAGAAGCACTTTAAGAATAGTTTTAATTAATCGGTTTTAAATGCAGGATATAAAAAAGAATAACTGGAAAATATTGGGCTAAACTTCTTAAGCCTTATAAAATATCATCATTTAATCCTTAAAAAAGCATGCACGATAAAAGGTTTAACAAAGAAAATGAAATTTCTTTTTGAATTTATTTCCACATTCGTTTGATTAATCACGAATATTCAAGCAATAAACTTTTAAAGAATATACAAACAAAAAAGAAACATTTCCAAGTTCTTCAACCAATGTAATTAAAGCACGAAAGCGTGAATTATTAATTGCGCAAAAACTATCTGTTTTTATAATCTTTAAATGAGAAAATTTTTCATGAGTCCCACGAGAATAAAGTTAAACAATCCAATCGAGCATTATAGCTGGTGATAAAAAATGTGAAATATAAATGGAAAAAGCGTGTTGCATAAAATTTTATTTCCATTTGTGCGACAGTGGAAACATATGTTTGAACATCATTGAAATTAATCATCTTTATGTTTCTGAAAGAAAGTAGTAAAATGACTATTATTACTGTTAAATGTAAGTTTCTATTTTTTACACATTTTCTTTGCAATTTAATAATCTGGTTATTTGAGTTGACATTCAGTTCAGTGTAGTTTGTATTACAATATGTTAGTTTAAGATTGAGGTTAAAGGTATTGATTTCTTATCTTTGTGAGACTTATGAATTTTGGGTCCGATTTATTTAACATTTTTATTATTTCCACTGAGAAGAGGAAGATGTGACAATAGTATTTAATTATTTTCATGTACTTTCTGTTTAACACAGAATTTATTGCATAAACATTAAATATC
>CM063510.1:17349795-17374795 GCA_032207245.1 Pardosa pseudoannulata
GAACCTGCAGTAAATGAATTGCATCACGATTGTATGGTAAATTGTCTTTTACTTATATTCTGTTATTTAGCGCATATTACTTTTTCCGTACTTCTCTGTGAAAGAAAAGTTTTAGAAAATTATCAGTTCTTAAAATTATTTTGAGACTTATTTTTAAACATAATTCTTCTGTATATGTAAGTTAAACCATAACGTTCATTAATATCTTTAATTTATATATTATAAATTATTAGTCTTTATTTAATAACTTAAGCATTAACATTAGTGTGTAGGCGAAATATGTTTAAAAGGTTTTGACATATATTTATTACACATTTTGGAAGTTACAAAATATAAAGTTATAATATAATACGTAAATGATACGTAATTGATTATATAGAAATAACGATAAATGAAATAATGTAATTAGAAATTTTTCTAGATTATTTTAGTAAACTTTTTCTTACGATGTATATAATACAATAATTTCTAAATTTTAAAGAATTATTGAAAATTATTGAAAGAAACTGACAGTAACTTTTGTAGCAAACTATATCTTCCTTTAATAATTTGTTTTCATCCTCTTGCAATTCTCTAAATGCTACATAAAAATGTGAAAATATTAACAAGTGACTGGGACAATCTATTCCGGTTTTAAAATTCCCAGATTTCGTCAATTTCAAGCATTATTTCAAAATGTATCGTTGAACTATAGGACCCCCAACTCATATTCGACTTTTAATTAAAGGAAATAAATAAGTTATGATTTCCAATCCAATTATAGCTGGAATAGCTAAGTATTGCGGCTGTGAAGCACTGCTTTCGGATGAAATATACAAAAGTTGATACATTGTCATAAATTTTAAAAAGAAGGTTCCAGATTGCCAAACATTAGAGATGTACTACAGAAACTACTAAATTAATCAAAACCCAAATTTTTAATTTTCCAAATTTTTGTTATACTGAATCTCATGTTAGGTTTCTAATTTAATCAGTAAACATGTTTAAAATAGTATTTCAAAAAATTTTTATTTTTAGGGGTACCTCATATATTTAGGTTACTTAGGTGACTTAAAAATTGATTTATTTCTTGATAATTAATGAATTGAAAAGACGATGTCTCGTATTTTTTAAAGAAATGAATAGAGAATAAAAGTACTCTTTGACTGTTTTTCATCAATATTTTTTACGACACCATTTATTAAAAAATATAATATAAAACTTATCTTTACGTACCATATTGATTAATATTTTCAAAAAGAACATACATTTGTAACCATTTTGGTTGAGGAGGTTCCCGATCGTAGACATTAGAGATGTATTGCAAGAACTACTACGATGTTCTGTTACCACGTAAATAGTTATATAAAACCAACATTTTAATTTTCTAACATTCTGCACACTTGAACCTCATGTAAGTCTCCTAATTTTACCAAAAAAAAAAAATTTTAAAAATACTTTAACACCTTTTTACCTTTAGTACATTGATACCTTTTATATAATGAGTATTTTAATTGATTTAAATGTTGTTTTAGCAAACGTAAATAGTTAAATATAACCAATACTCTACTTTCCAAATATTCTGCACACTTGAATCTCATGCAAGTGTCCTAATAATTTTACCAATAAAAAATAATTCTTTAAATTATGTCAACGTATTTTTACCTTTAGTGATACTTTTTATATCATGAGTATTTTAATTGACTTAAATGTTGTTTTAGCAACTGTAAACAGTTAAAACCAACATTCTACTTTTTTTAACATCTGCATACTTGAACCTCATGCAAGTCTTTTAATTTTACTACAAAAATAATTTTAAAAATATTTCAACGCATTTTTACCTTTAGTGGTACCTTTTATATAATGAGTATTTTAATTGACTTAAAGGTTGTTTTAGAAAACGTAAACAGTTAAATATAACCAACATTCGATTTTTCTAACAATCTGCACAATTGAACCTCATGCTAGTCTCCTAATTTTACTAAAAAAATAATTTTAAAAATATTTCAACACATTTTTACTTTTAGTGGTACCTTTTATATAATGAGTATTTTACCTGACTTAAATGTTGTTTTAGCAAACGTAAGTAGTTATATATAACCAATATTCTACTTTTTTAACATTCTGCGCACTTAAACTTCATTCAAGTCTCCTAATTTTACCAAAAAAATAGTTTTAAAAATATTTCAACACATGTTTACCTTTAATGGCACCTTTTATATAACAAGTATCTTAATTGACTTAAAAGTTGTTCCAACATTCTACTTTCAATCATTCTGCAAGCTGTAACCTCATGCAAGTCTCCTAATTTTACCAAAAAAAATAATTTTCAAAATATTTCAACACATTTTTATCTTTAGTGATACCTAACGTATAATGAGTATTTTAATTGACTTAAAAGTTGTTTTAGCAAACGTAAATAGTTAAATATAACCAACACTCTACTTTTCAAATATTCTGCACACTTGAATCTCATGCAAGCCTCCTAATTTTACAAATAAAAAAAATCTTGATATTAGGTCAATGTTTTTTACCTTTAGTGATACCTTTTATAAAATGAGGTGTTTTAAGTGACTTAAAAGTTTTAAGACTTAAAAAAAACTAGAGAAGCAAAGCACTATTTCTGTTTGATTTTTCTCTTCCCCAGCAACAACATTTTTGAAATATCATTTATAACAACATAAAATTGTAGTATAATATAAAACTTATATATAAGCACTATTTTGTTTAATTTTCTCAAAAGTTCATACATTTGCAGCCATTCTAGATATTCCAATTTTTGAATTTTTGTACTTTTTAAACTCTAAACATTTTAGAACATTTTGATACGATTACTTTTGTAATTTCTTAAAAGAAATGAAAATCGTGAATTGAAAGCCAATATAGTGACAAAAAATAAAATATTAGTACTTTAAAGAACAGAGAATTACCCGAGTCAGCCTTCTTATAAATAAAAATTAGAAATTAGAGAGTTAAAACTAAAAAATATATTCTTGGAACTTCTTTTTGTTTTTATCTGAAACTAATATTATAATTAAATTCATAAGAAGTTACTCTAAACAAGTAATCCTCCATTTTAAAATAGCTGAAATGATATATTTCTATTAATTCTAATTTACAATAATTCAATAAAAATATTTAATGGGAATGCCAAAATATATATAGTTAGTTCCCTATGACAGCCAGTGTAGTGAAAACAATATTAGTTCTTTAAAAAACAGAGAATTATCTTAATCTACTTTTTTATGAATAAAAATGAAAACTATGGGAAATGAAAATTGTATTATTTAGAAACAAAATATGGTAAACTGTTACTAGAGCAATTGTATACGTACATTTCTGCGTCTCGTAAATTGTTGATTTGGAAGCTGGAAATAAGACGTTAAATATTTGGAATGATTAAAAGAAAAAAAGTCCTGCGATAATTGTCATTAGAGTTAACTATTATTAAAATTTATACATAATTTCCAACTTTTTATTATTTTTGGTAGAGTAATAATTTATAAATGATCTTCTAAGTCTATAGATCACCAAATTTTAGAGACTTTAGGCATTTATATTTTTTGATAGTCTAAAACTTAAGTAAAATACAATCTGTGCTATGTTTCAGATCTCATCTATATTCATAATATCGATTAGCCAAGTAATTTATTATATAGATTAGGTATGCAAACTATATTTAGATATGTAAACATTATTAAATATTATTAAAACAATTATTAGCTATGAAACTATTATTAAAATGTACACATAATTTTCAGCCCTTTTATTATTTAAGGTAGAGTAATTTTTTTTTTTTTTTTTGGAATGATTTTCTAAATGATGACACTACCTAATTTTAGATGCATTAGCCATTTATATTTTTAGATATTCGAATAACTGATTAAAATCCAAACCATCCTATGTTTCTGGTCTCATCTATATTCCTAATATGGATTAGTCAAGTAATTTATTATGTAGATTAGGTATGTAAACTATATTTCTAAAACCTGTTCTTTTACATTGGTTGTTTCGGCATTATCAGATAGATGGAATTCTTCTACCGTTAGTTAGAGAGATTCATATTCTTTTCCCATTCTTAACGACAGCAAAGAAAACGCATAAAATTTTACAGTCTTTTTCAATGATCATTTTCCAGAAACCGGAGGACTATTCACTGAATATTAACGAACAAAAGTTGAATAAATATTTGCACTAGGAAGTCATGAAAGTATACTTTCTAAAGAATATTAGTATACGTAGAAAAATAAGTGCATATGTAATCCACGCTATACGTTACTGCGTATGATAGTCCTATTAAAATGTTGAAAATCAAAAAAATAATTATGATTATGTTATTCAAAAAACTTCAAAATGCTAGTTAAATAATTATTATTTTCTTAATTAATTATTTACAATTTCTTAAAAAAGAT
This sequence comes from Pardosa pseudoannulata, assembly GCA_032207245.1. NCBI lineage: Eukaryota > Metazoa > Arthropoda > Arachnida > Araneae > Lycosidae > Pardosa > Pardosa pseudoannulata. The sequence continues at coordinate 17,354,187 of CM063510.1, forward strand.
TATTTATTAAAGATTAAAAGATTGTTTCTCTATAAAATTTTTACTACATTTTTTCTTGCATCGAAATTATGCTTTTTAAGGTCTTTTAGTAATGTTTTAAAAGAATAGTGATTCTATAGATTTCAGCATATTTTTAATAATAAGTTATTAATTTTGAATTAATAATATTCTTAGTATTTACGGAAGATTCCTCCAGTTTTACTTTCAGCTTATATTAATATTTTAAAAGTTATTAACTTTATTAACGACACTATGTCTTATGTAAGAAGTCTTTGAAGTAATTGAATCATTTATGTAACTAAATGTAACACTGTATAAAACTTTTAAATTTTTTTAAAAATGAAAAAGTTAAAAATTCCTAATTAAATTATACTACGCAGCAAATGAAATTCCATATGCATAAGTGTTATTTAATGACATATATATATATATATATATATATATATATATATAATTTAATATGCATATATAACATTTTTAATGTTTAATCCCTGTATTACTTAATAACAACAACACAAATTTATGAGTGTAAAAATAACACTAATAAACAATAAGTGACTGTAACAATAAGTTGTCAAGATACCATCAGTCCCATTTATTGTTAAATTGGTTATATATATATATATATATATATATATATATATATATATATATATATATATATATATATATATATATATATATATATATATATATATATATATATATATATATATATATATATATATATATATATATATATATATGTATATATATATATATATATATATATATATATATATATGTATATATATATATATATATATATATATATATATATATATATATATATATATATATATATATATATATATATATATATATATATTATATATATATATATATATATATATATATATATATATATATATATAATATATATATATATATATATATATATATATATATATATATATATATATATATATATTACATATATATATATATATATATATATATATATTTACATATATATATATTATATATATATATATATATATATATATATATATATATATGTATGTATATACATATATGTATATATATATATGTATATATATATATGTATATATATATATATATATATATATATATATATATATATATATGTATGTATATATATCTGTGTATATTATATATATGTCAGGATTTAAAATATATAGTAATTTAAGAGATTTAATTCGGGATTCTTTTAATGGGAGTAACGCGCCTCGAGTTATTAGCCACATAAATACGGCTCACGCGCAGTGATATGGGCAGAGAGCAGTATGCACTGTCCACGGTCAGACCTGTAGCTCCTCGAAGCAGTGAAAACTGCCTTTGTTAGCAGTTGGGCGCCAATATGAGACGCCATTGTTGAGTATAGTGTTGGTGAGATCTAAATAAAGGATGAAAATGATGTCAGGACTCTAGTGTCGTTTACTGGGACCCTGTCAAGAGTCGGTAGGACTCAACCTATGCTGATTCTCCAAAATTAAGAACTTTCAATTTAGCCACAAATATCAAGACTGCGTGAAAAGAAAATAAAAGGACTACAAACGTTATTCCAGGTATGATTTCGACATAATATTATCATAACCCTCAGCAGTTTAACAAAGAATATCCTACTAAATTCAATTTTTCTGTGATATTAAAAAAAGGTTTCAAAAATGCCAAATTCAGATCCCAACGACTCCATGTCGGAGACAGCCAGGCCAACTCAATTCAGCGGCATTGTCATAGAACAGCATTTTACCACCATTTGTGGACTCAAAATGTAGTTCTATGACAATATTCTTGGATAATTTCAAACGATTTTGCGACGATGAGAAACTAAATGAAACTGAGAAAAAGAAAATTCTTCCCCAATGTCTGAATGGTGACAATTTCAAGTTCTATTATGATAATCAACTTTACGAATCCTTTGATCACGCTTCGAAATTCCTGATTGAAATTTTTGATGTCACAAAGAAGGAGGAAGTACAAGTTTTTCATTCACTACAATTCCGTGAGGGAGATGATTTGATTCAATTCTTTACTAAGAAGCTGTCTCTGGCGAAACGACTGGGTTTTGATGATCCTACAACTATAGAATATTTAACTCTTGTACTTCCGACATATCTACAACGCTTTTTACTGATAAAGGACATTACATCACCTACTGATTGGATAAGCATAGTGCGTCAACTGCATAACCTAACACATTCAGCGAATCATGGAAACAATTTCAATGCTGAAAGGCCCTGGTACGGAGGAACGACCGGACAAAATCGAAACAGGCGAGAGAACGGCGGTGACCTTCAACAGAGCGGCGCGGACTCTGGAGCACATCGAGTAAGCAGACCCTGGAGACAACAGCCTGATAGACAAGAAAATACGGGACACTACGGACGAAACACATAATCATACAGAGAAAACCACAGCTGACAGATGGTTGTAAAGTCTCAGGTATCACATTCTACATTTTTCATTCTTATTGAAACCGGGTCAAGTGTGTCAATCATTTCAAGAAATCTTTTTCAAAAAATTAAAATTTTTAAATTTCTAAAAACAAAAAATAAGGTAATAAAACAAACTAAAGGTGACATACAAGTGTCACATACAATTTCAGTAATGTTAAGAATTGGAAAATTAGTTAAAAGTGGGGAATTATATGTTGTTGACACTAATTTACCATATATATTGTTAAGTTTACCACATATTAGATTATTTAAATTAAGTATTGATTTTGAAAATATGAAAGTGTTACAATTTGGTTATGAAATTCCTTTATGCAATAATTCTAATTTTTATAAAATAACCTCTAACCATGTGCATGAAAATGTGTATAACAATTCTAAGAGAAATCACATAATTAAACAATGTGTAAATAAAGGTTTTGATGAACATCTCAAAGGCAGTAAAGCCATAGATAAAGTTTATGAGAATAAAAATGCACAAGAAATTAAAGAGAGTACACAAGAAACTAAATGTAAAAATTTTGATGAGGGGGGTGAAATTCAACTTTGTGATGATTTGCTTAAAACTATGTTTACCCAACCCAGTAAGGTTTTGGTCCAATTGACACCAGATCCAACATCTGAGGATTGGCACAAATTAACAGAAATTTTGAACAAACACAATAATATTTTCTCGAATAATAAATATGATGTAGGACAATTAAGATGTGAACCCCAACGAATACACTTGACTTCAGTTTTACCTGTGACTTTAAGACCATACAGAGCATCACATGCAGACAATATGGAAATTAAAAAACAAATTGATGAGTTATTAGCATCAGGATTTATAAAACCATCAAGCAGCCCATATGCCGCACCAGTAACTCTTGCTTATAAAAAGGGGGAGGGTAAACCAGACTTTGTATTGATTTCAGGAAACTCAACAGTATTAGTTGAATTGACTCTGAACCAATTCCACGAATTGATGACCTTTTGGACCAACTAACACATGCAAAATTTTTCACTACTCTAGATTTAACATCAGGTTATTGGCATTTGACCATTCATGAAAAAGATACAAAAAAATTAGCATTTACAACAAACTGTGGACTTTATGAGTGGGTTAGACTACCTTTTGGTTGGAGGAATGCTCCAAGTGTTTTTCAAAGAGCAATCAGACAAATTCTCAATAAATACCAAATTAAATATGCTCTGAATTACTTCGATGACATTATACTATTTTCAGACAATTTTGATGAACACATGAAACACTTAGAAGAAATTTTTGAAATTTGTAAACAAGAGAACATAAAGTTATAGAAATCAAAATGTCAGTTCGCTCAAAAAGAGATAAATTTTTTAGGTTATGAAATATCACATGGGAAATACACACCCCACAACACAAACATTGAAACATTTAAGAAATTGCTACCGCCAAGGAATGTTAAGGTCTTACAAAGATTTTTAGGGTCAATTAATGTTTATCAGAAATTTATAAAAGACTATGCTAAACTTAGAATCCCATTAAACAATTTACTTAAAAAGACACAAAATGGTTTTGGTCAAATGAATGTCAAAATTCCTTTCAGAAACTAAAAGATATACTAATTTCTAGACCTGTGTTAACATTATATAATCCAAATTATCCTTGCCAACTCTATGTTGATGCCAGTCAAGAGTCTGTCGCTGGAGTATTAAAACAAAAACATCCTGATGGAACATTACATCCAATTGCTTTTCACAGTAGACAGCTTAAACCACATGAAAAAAAAAACTATGCAATTACAGAATTAGAATGCCTTGCAATAATTGATGACATTGATAAATTTCCTTGTTATTTACATGGGAAAAGATTCATAATTTATTCGGATCATTATGCATTACAATATCTTAAGAGTGTTAAAAATTTAACTGGGAGACTATTCAGATGGTCATTAAAACTTTCAATGTATGATTATGAAGTAGTGTATATAAAAGGTACTAGCAATCACGAAGCTGATATGTTATCGAGAAACCCAATAAGTCATTTTGTATCACCATACTGTTTTTTTTAAGCACTGATGAAATTATTGATTTTCAAAAATCTGATAATGTAAATGGTAAACACTTTAAAGAATATGATGGTGTATTAACTGTAAAAAAGAAAAATTTGGTAAAAATTGTGGTACCACCCTCACTAAGAACAAAATTGATTAAGTTAGCAAATGAAACATTTGGTCACCCAGGTGTGAAAAAAATGTTAAGTCTAATCTCTCCTATTTATTTTTGGCAAGACATAATCATAGACATTACAAATTATGTAAAATGTACAACCTGTCAAATGAACAAAAAGTCAACACAAAAGAAATTTGGACTAATGGAAAGTGTACCCATTGCAAATGAACCATTTGATCTGATTTCTAGTGACACAATTGGCGGGTTTAATTACTATAATTCAACAAAGAAATATCTTTACCTTGTAATTGATCATGCCACGAGGTATATTTAGACTTTTCCTTCAAAACGTGTAACCAGTGAAGCCTATGCAAACGGTTTAAAACAGATTTTTAATATTCAGACCCCAAAACAAATATTAAGCGACAGAAATGCAGCATTCACATCCAATAGATTTAGGAAATTTTTGCAACATAATAATATTAAACAACTTTTAACTTCTGCACATAGACCTCAATGCAATGGAAAAATGAAAGATGTAATGGTACAATAGTAGCCAAATTAAAATGTAAGGTAAATTCATCATCCAGAAAAATTCCATGGACTAAAATTTTATAAGAAATAACTTTCGAATATAATAATCAACTTCATTCAGTAACTGGTTTTTCACCTGCTTACCTGATGTTTGGAACATTGCCTTATAAATCATCGTTACCTAATCGAGTAACTTTAAATTATCCTCAGTTGATAGAGCTAGACAAATTGCAGTCCAAAGGACAAATCAACACCATAAAATTAATAAAGCTAGTTATGATAGACACTATGTTGACACAAATTTTAAAATTGGAGACTTAGTAATTTTTGAAGAATTTAAATATCCAAATTCAAAAAAATTAGATCCACCATATTGAGGCCCATATACTATTGTTAAAAAGTTATCAAATGTGAATTTTGAAATTACAAAGCCAAATCAATATACAGGTAAAACAAACTGATGTAGTTCATTCTTCAAGGCTGAGACATTTTAACCCAGCAAACAAATTTCAATTGAAACAATAATGTGATGAAACAACTGGAATTTTTTTCTCATTGTGAGGGAGGGAATATACTGGGGATTTATAGAATGTTGTTGAAATTTTTGAAATTGTGTTTTGATTTAATACTACAAAAATTCTCTTTTTTAACTGAAGATGTTTTGATTCACCATGAAGATGTATAACTAATTTTGTTCATCTATGGAGTCAACTTTATTGCTGATTTTGACATAAGAACTGATGATGTCATGATGTTTTGAATTTTGTTTTATTTTAATTAATTAAGGTTTCTTCATAAGTACTATGAAGAAAGTTTGTTATAATATTATTTTTGGAATAGATTGAAGTTGTCGACATATGATATATTTTGTATTTTGATGAACCAACGAAGAATAACAAATGAAGTGAGATTTTGTATCTAAATTAGATTATGATGTTTGATGACAAGAGATCTCAACACAGTGTACATTTTTATCAAACCTAGGTACCTTTTTAGATTTTTATTTACTTTTTTACTGTATTACATAATATCCTACTACTGATTGTGATAAGAACTCAAGGACATTACCCAATACTGTTGGACTGTGCTATAAGAGAAACTATTCTCAAATTCATCTGTTTTGCTTTCACCATATATTAGTGATATTTTGATGTGTTTTTTAATCTCTTATTATACTCATACTGTTAATGTTATTTTTGGGAGCTCCTAAGATTGTTTAACCCAAGGTGTTTTCTATAACCAATATAGTTTTATTAGTAACATATGTTATTCATCCTCAACCATAAGTTCCTGTTCTTTTTATAATTATTGTATAATGTGTCTAATTTTCAGGAAAGATTTTTGTGATTTAGGTAATTGTGAAAAGACTTTAATCTTTTTATATCACCATCAAAGGTGATTTTTACTATTTTTGAATTTTTTGTCAGTTATTATAACATTGTTATTTTGTGAAGGAGTCACCTGCTCTGACTGAATTAAGTAACTTAAATTTATTATTTTTGGGGTAAGTAATTATATGTTTTTTTCAAAATTTTAGGGTCCTCTGGAGACTTGCTGGTCAGGAAGGGCCCTCCTGCCTGTGCAAGCCTTCAGGGGGAGGAAGGAAAGTTGTCAGGAATTAAAATATAGAGTAATTTAAGAGATTTAATTAGGGATTCTTTTAATGGGAGTAACGCATCTCGAATTATTAGCCACATATAAATACGGCTCACGCGCATTGATATGGCAGATAGCAGTATGCACTGTCCACGGTCAGACATGTAGCTCCTCGAAGCAGTGAAAATTGCCTTTGTTAGCAGTTGGGCGCCAATATGAGACGCCATTGTTGAGTATAATGTTGGTGAGATCTAAATAAAGGATGAAAGTGATGTTAGGACTCTAGTGTCGTTTACTGGGACCCTTTCATTTATATATATATATATATATATATATATATATATATATATATATATATATATATATATATATATATATATATATATATATATATATATATATATATATATATATATATATATATATATATATATATATATTTAACTGCTGTGGAGAGTCTGAAGAATCATTCTTTCATTTACTTCTGTGTGCGATGGTAAAGACTGCGGATCTAAGCGATTTTGATAGAGGGCAGATTTAATGGCTCGAAGGCTCGGAACAATTGTTTCCAAAATTGCACGACTCATGGGTTTTTCGTATTTGTTAGTACTTATGAAAGTGGATGAATGACGGGGAATCCAGCAGTTTACGACATGGTGTTGGACGTCCCCACGCAATCAAAGAAAAAGGTCGTCGGAATCTCTCTCGCAAGTTGAAGCAAAACCGGAGCCAGGCAATGGGTCATCTGACAACCCAATACAATGCAGGGCCAAGTAGAATAGTATCGGAGCACACTGTTTAGCTTACACTGTTGGATATGGGGCTACGCAGTAAATGTTCCGCTCGCGTGCCTTTGCTGACCAAGCGTCATCGCCAACTTCGCCTACACTGGGCCCGGGAACATCGCGACTGGTTCACGGATCAGTAGGAGGGAGTTGCCTGTTTAGATGAATCACGGTACGTCATTCATCAAGCCGATGGTCGTGTAAGGATACGCTGTCTTCCAGGCGAACAGTTGCTCCCTTAATGTAGAGTATGCCATACACAGCCAGTGGTGGTAATATTATGCTTTGAGGGACGTTCTCTTGGGCGTCTGTGGGACCCGTGGTTGTGGTATAGCAGACCATGAATGCTACAGGGTATCCGAACATCATTGCGGACTAGTTGCACCCTTACATGGACTCTGTTTTTCCAGCTTTAAATGGAATGTTCTAACAGGACAACTCCCCGTGTGACAAGGCTAAAATTGTGTTGGAGTGGTTCTAGAAACATGAGGATGAATTCCAGTTAATGTCCTGGTCTCCTAACTCAACTGACCTCAATCCGATAGAAACATTTGAGATGTCATGGGACAGCAGCGCAGAGTTCAAATACCACTAATTCCCGATATCTCGGATTTGCGAAACCGTTGCTTAAACATCTGTTACAATCTGCCTCCGGCCATCTACCAAAGACTTGTGGCATCCATGCCAAGGCTGGTTGAAGCTGTGTTGAGCGTCAAAGTTGGGCCAACTCTTTATTGACAAGTTGTCATAATGTTTCGGCTATTGAGTGTACCTTATTGAAAGATGTAAGCACTACATTATATTGTTCAAACAATGTTATGGCCATATGTGTTTTTTAAATCATAATCAAAATAGGGTAACATTAATGGGACACCTTTCAAACTTTCATTTGTTTCTAAATATTCTTAAGGATAGCTTGACTAAATGTGAAATTTAACCTCGAATAACAAAGGCAATACCTTATATATTCTTATAAAAATAAATCTCTAAATGAATTTAGGGGACCATTAATACATAAAAGGAAACACTTAAAATTCTGTTTACCCTCTTTCATAAAAAGTTGCAAATGGTCTGTGAATATTGCCAAATGTAAACATTAATATTCACAATTATTGTAAGCAACTATTTAAAAATATATATTTATTTACACGATTCTTGATCAATACGTACAGATGTTTTAACGAGATTTATAAAAAAAACCTACAGAATATTTAAAACAATCGTAATATAACACTAATATTTGAAATTAATATATTAAATACTCGAAAAGCAGACTCTTAAACGAAATAACTTTTATATGCGATCGGGGGATTAAGATACATTTTTTTGTGCTGCAAATTTAGTTAAATCTATAAAACAATATGTATGATAACTTCACTTTAATAGCTTGTCGGAAAATTACTGAGCAGCTATTTTAGTATGTCAAAAAACTAATAATACTTCACTTTGAGTCTCTTTCATCATTGATTGCCAAACTCTTTAAATAAATATAACGTTTTCTTCAGAATTTTGTGTTGTGCCTCATTTTTTAATACATTTCATCAACCATTTAACATTATTAATTTTCCTAATAAAAGATTGGCTAACCTATAAAGAATAATATTGTTTAAAAACAAAATGGAAATTTGGAAATTTAAACTAGTGGTTATTTTTAAAACACTTAACGAAGATCAAGTTTCCTTCATCAATAAGTTCATAAAATGAGAAAAAAAAATTGAAACTGATCACATTAGTGTGTCACATTAGTAGAAAAATTTATCTATGATGAAAATTTTTTATAAGTAAATTTTTATAAGTTCTAATTTAAGGAATCATTAGAGTTGGTGTACGTATAATAAAATAAAAGTAAGTTAATATATTATATAAAATGCTCAAATGTAGTGCTCAAATAGTTATTTTTTGAATAAATTATTATTGTAAACTTACAATGGTCAGGGTCAGTACAGGAAAATAACCTAGTATTTAATAATGAAAATTTTCATATATATACTAAATATTTTCTTTATGCATTATTCTTCTTTTATACTTTATATAATAAAAATTATAATGTATTAAAATGCGTGTTTTGCTCCCAGAAAAAGTGTTTTAAACGTATATATATATATATATATATATATATATATATATATATATATATATATATATATATATATATATATATATAGTATATATATATAATATTTATATATTATATAATATTTATATATATATATATTTGATACTTTTTTCACCCTTTTAAGTTCAGTTAGTGCTAAAAGAAACAATTTCCATATGAAAGTATTTCTATAGAAAATTTTTCTTTTAATTTAAATAGCAGGTCAGTTAATCGTCTTTGGAGCATAAGTTCAGTGCATTTTGACTCTTGGGAGAAATTAAAGTGGCTTGAAATTCAGATAAATAATAGCGTTAAACGTTTTAATTTTTCTTTATTTATACACTGATGTAATTCTTTAATTATCGAATTTCAATAATTTTATCCGCCACTGATTCTCAAAAAAGTAAATTCGAGTTCGTTTCATGCTTTGTTGCTTTCTTCTTGCTTATTATTTTTGTTATTTATGCCTTACGTCTTATTTCATTTAGGTTCTGAATAACCTATTATTTTTTTCTAAACAGAAGTGCATTAGTAGTTAATGTATTTTGGGTAAATAATGCTTAAATATTATTTCCAACGTATTCTTTAAAGCTAAATGTAAATATCTCTAATTTATTTCCAAGGGTTTTAACTAATAGTTACTTCATTGTTGGTTAATAGAGTTTTAATGCAGTTATTAAAACATATTTCATAAGTAATTATATGGTCCATATGATCAGAAAAAATCATCTCAAAATCTGAATGTGCCTGTTAAACCTGGAGAACATTTAACAGGTTCCTGCAATTATTCAGTATAATCATAAATTAAAAGTTTTAATGAATAATTAATTCATTGGTAGTTAAAATAGAGTTTTAATGTAGTTATTAAAACATATTTCAAAATGAATAATAGGGTCCATGTAATCAGAAAAAAATAAAGACAAAATAAGAATGTGTCTCTTTAACATGGAGGATATTTAACAAATTCCTGCAATTATTCGGTATAATCATAAAAAGAGTATTAGTAAGAGTGTTATAAAAAAAGAGTATTCATTGAAGAAATCTAAAATTTCAAGATATTACTTAGAATCGTATAGCTGTATATATACGAGGGTTACTCTGAAATTTTTGAGATACGTGCAGATTAGAATTTACAAAATAAAAATAACTCTATAATTTTAAAATACAGATATTTTAACACATCAGACAATTTTTACTGAGTTACTTCAACTTGTTAAGAGTAGAATAAATTTTAAACAGAAGAGAAAATGGAGTTGACGCGAGAACATTTTCGCGCTAGCATTTTCTACTAATTCAAGAATAATGTTTCAACGGTTGCAGTTAGCATTTGGTGTTTAATTTCCAGCTCGTGCTACTGTATTCAGATGATTTAAAGAATTTAGCAGAGGTAGCAATTTTCTTCAGGATGAAAAACACACAGAAAGACCGCCGTTGGAAGTATCCCGGATAATGTGTATTCCATACGAAAGTAATAATGAACGATAATCGCTGTACCTGTCAAATTATACAGAGGGAATTTAGCATTAGATCCTCAGCCATACACAAAATTATTATTGAAGAATTACATATGATAAAAGTAGTTCGCCGTTGGTTTCCCCATAATCTAACTGAGCACCAAAAGAGGGAGCGTGTCAGAATCAGTAAAGAAACTATTAAATTGCTAAAGGATCGTAGCCACGACATCATTTCTAAAACTGTAACGGGTGATGAAACGTATATGCCGATTTTGTGCGTTCCAACATTTCAAGAAAGCCAAGTATGGGTATTTGAAAATGAATGACTGAAATGATGATGATGAATGACCGACACAATGTGAGAAGACAATTTGCACTGAAAAAAGTTATGTATGTCGTTTCCGTCAGAAGTACGTGATTGGTTAAAGCCATCACGTTTGAAGGACATAACATTGTAACAGCAAACTGGTATATCACTAAATCTTTTCCCCAAATTCTACAAGAAGTGAATGTTAGGGGACTAATGCTTCACCATGATAGTGCATCTTCACATACAACCGGATTTATAGTTGAGTTTCTTAAACAAAAACAAATTAAAGTGATAGAACATCCGCCGTATTCACCGTAACTAGCTATGTGTAACTTTTGGTTATTCTTTAATTTAAAACAGAACTTACGTGGACGTCGTTTTCATTCAGAAGAAGAGATTGATGTGGATATAAATGCATTTTTTCATCTATTCCAATAAATGAATGGCTTTAGGCATTTAATCTGTGAAAAAGTTGTCTACAAAAGTGTATTGATGCTGGAGGAGACTACTTTGAACACACCAAAAATTTTGCAAGTATATCTTTAAAAATGTCTCAAAAATTTCAATGTGACCCTCTTATTTTGTTACGAACAATTTTCTTTTATACAACTGCTTGCAACAATAATTATTACCTTTGTACGTTAAATATTTAAATTATCCTTCTGCATTTGGAAATAATTTGAATAGTTACTTTTATTTCAAATTTTATTTTGAAATAAACGGCAAAGTCAGGGAAAATTTTAGCTGCACACAAAGAAATTACAGACGGTATAAAGTTTATTAATTAAGCTCTTAATAGTTGGTACTGTGATGTAAATTAACATAATACGGTGATAAAATAAAACTTTATTGAAAATAACAAGGTTATATTCTTCTATATTTCAATGATGGCGTTAAATAGAAAAGGGGTAAGAAGCTATAAAAAGTGAGGAAATGGTACTTGCAAATGCTGTAAGTTTAAAGTAGGGGTAAAGTCTGATAGCTATATCGAACTCGGATCCGAAAGAAATGCATCAATATTCAAAAGAAATATATATCTAGAAAATATTTATTGAGTGTATTATTTACTTTTGGTGTGCAAAGTGGAGATGAAATGGTCTCCGTTGAAAAATTATTCGTGAAGTCTGATATTCACTGCCTGAAGCGTACGAACTAAAAACTGACCGGAAGATGATTTTCTTTCAACAAGAACTCTCGGGTTTATTTTTTTTTTATACTTGTGAACCTCAAAGGAAAACATTCCAGTAAAATGTTACCATGGAGACAGAGTGCCGATGCCATTTTGATTTCGTTTCATAAAACTAACGTTATGACATTGATATAAGTTCCTTTAAAGATTTCGTGAAGATTTCTAGAGTATTTTTCTTGTGATAGACAAAATCTGCAAAGCTCTGAAAGAAAAGTCATTTCATGGATTTGTGAACTACTGTTAAATTTACGTTAAAATCTTTGTTACAGGACTATTATGATTACTTTAAAATGAGAGATTTATTTTATATTTTAATATAGAGTAATTATTATACATAAATACAACATTTACCATAATTTATTACAAGAGATGCATCACATACTAGGTATCAACAGTAGACTGAGAGTGATTTTCGTTGTGTTAAGTTTTGGTTTGGTTTGGAGAATACGGTCTACTGTTTTGCACACGAGGGCTAATGAGACCGGGACCTACAGTTTAAAGCCGATTCCGAACGGCTACAAACATCCATGCCAGCAGCGGGATTCGAACCCACGAACTCCGGTTCCGAAGAGCAGCATTACCATTCGGCCATCGTTCGACTCGTTGTGTTAAGAACAGATATTATTTAACTAATTTTTTATTATTGAGTATTGTTTAAGTATTGTTTAAGTATTATTTAGTTACTTATTTTGTTTTACTAGCTTTATCATTATTTACTGTATGTAAATAGAGATTTAAGGGCATTTGTCTGATTCATTGAGTAATATAAAAAATGTTTAAGATTGTTCACTTAGGGGCTCATACGAAATTAATCCACAAAAAATTATATTTTTAAGAAAAAATATCAGCAAAAAAAATATCAGATCTGAACATTTTAAAGCAGTGTAAAAAATAATATTTAAAGGTGTTCTGAATAAACACGTGCCATCTGTTTACTGTAAACTAATTCATTACAATTTAACTTTATTTTTCTCAAATTGTGCTATTTTCCCATATAACACACGTGTTATTTAAAAAGTTTTTAATATATTTTCAATGAATTTTTAAAGGCTGTATACAATATATTTTTAATCCGGTTGAATATAAATTTTCTTCCTTATTTCCCAAAATATGTTTGTTTTTTCAATTAAAATTTTTTATTTAATGAAAATTTTTTTTAATATTTTTTAAATATATGTAACAAATATATATGAATTTAGGTGTTAATTTATTTTGAGGTATTGTAGTGTGTTTTAAAACAATAAATTTTCTTTAAACTTAATTATATTTTTAGTAATTTTGCGAGTTAGCCTTGATAACGTTTTTTGTTAACAACAGTATCTCTTACTTAAATGCTTTAAAAATTTAATTAGATAGGAAATATAATATATATATATGTAAAGATAATAATTTGTTCTAAATATGTTTAAAAAATTATGTTTGTAACACTGGTAGTGTTTAAGGTACGAGAAGTATAATATGATAATTATTTTACATTTTTTGGAAAATCAACATTGGATTTATTTTTTCTTCGTGTTCTTGAAGAAAAAATTAAGTAACTTTTTTTATAAATATCTAGTTTTCTGCATCATAGGAAATTTTTTTTGGCTTAGATAAAATGATTATAAATATTCTACTTTATTATTTTATTCTACAAGGTTAACTGTTCAATCAATTCTCTGCAGCCAATATACTAGTCCATGAATTATATTTTTTTTAAATATAAATAACAAAAAGAATGAACATGTAAGATATATTCAAATTTCGCAACTAAAGCAATAGAAAACAAAAAATGATTGAGTAATACTTAAATATTAAATTCATGAAGAAAACATCTTTACAAAAATAACTATGATTATGGGGTATGAACTTTTAAAGCCATATTCTATACTTCAACTTTAATTATTTGACAACTACAATGAAAATTCTATTATTAAAATACAATATGTATATTATCCATTACACACATTTTGTATTCAATCTTATTTCTTCCTGTGTCCGAAGTTTCTCAAAATGTCAGGTTTTTATAAGCGACATTAATCATTAGTTCATTTCACTTCAATAATGAACTTAGACCTGCTTGTTTACATACATAATTTAATGCCAAAATAAATGTACTTAACTTCTACCGTCATAAATGTAGTCCAATGCTATACATTATAGCATGCATATTTAGTAGCTAAAATCACTTTCTGGAACAGATTAAAGTTATATTTAATATAAAATATCAAGGTTTTAATAGAAACTGATAAAATATTTTTTTATATTAAATAATGGATAATTTTAGATAAATTTGATTTAATCATGGGTATAGACACTTTTTTTATTTCTTATGAGAAAATGAAGATCTAATTAAAATTTAATTAATAATATTCCTATTATTAACACTTATGTATTCTGCTTCTACAAAATTATTATAATGCATAAATAAAATGTGATTTACTATACAGTTATGCTTTGAAAGGTATCTCAAGCTTGTTATTGTATTCGCCTATGAATTTAGGAGAATTGAAAAGGAGTTTCCACAAGATTTATTGCACTTCCTTCCTCCTCGTAACTCCTGAATCTCTGATTACGGAAGACAAGGGGTTTATGCTAATGAAGAAACTCAAGGAATTTCGCTGCATTCCGTTGTCACATTCATCTAAATTAGGATACTCTGACGCTCATTTACGGGCAGAAGTCACCAGATCTGCTGTTTAAAATGATTAAACTAGTACTCAACCCCTTTTAGATACTTAAATGTTCAGACCAAATTTCCATAAGTTATACGCACAGTGTTTAAGTTAACACTTTTATCTAAGCCTATAGAAGTTTATTATGGTCCTACTTTATGTGTATCTAGTTTAAAATCCTCTGCTGCACTTTTGTAACAAATATATTACTCTATTAATGATATTTGTGTTTTAGGTGGAAAACTCTGTAAATATTACACACTATCCCCCGTTTGCAGCCCTTAAAAGTTTTAGGCATAAAATACCAATTTTTAAACATCTAATGTATATCTACAAAATATAATATAAGATACAAATAATTTATTTTTTATCTTATAGAAAAATATAAAAATTGGAAAAAATTTGTACATTATACAAAAAAATATACGGTAAACTAGAATACAGCTCAACAATATATTATTATATCATTTCTTATAGTTTTGTTTTAAGTACCTACAAAAGAATGAAAACATTTTAAGCAATAAAATTTATTTGATAGAGTTTAAAAATATGTTTTCCAATAATACTTTTATCATTTTCTTATTAACACATTTAATTAAATTATTATATTTTATTGATTTAAATTTGGAAACCATCTTACAATTTGAATTTAGTAGCAATCTTATTATTAATTCAAGTTTTAGATGACTGTCATATTCCATTAATCCTAAATTCGACGGCCTTAAATGGGGCTTTAAGACTATCATTTCATGTACTTTAGTTTTCATCACTTGGAGAAACAATTAAAAATTTTAGATTTCATTAGATATCGTTTAAAATACGATTCCGTATAAAACAATTGTTCTTGCATTTTTATCATATTTATTTGACTTGGTTCCTTTTATCATCTTTAATTTAGTATAGATTTTTTATAAAATCTTGAATTCAGTTGAACTATTTTTATTTATTGATTTTAGATAATTACTTTATTTTTATATTTTAGATGACTAATTCCTTTAAATATTGGACCGCTGTCCTATAAATAGGACAGCAAATAAAATTCCATTTAATAATGAATTTATCAATATTTCTGCAGTGGATTTTATTTTAACACCTTTAAAATAGACACACTTTAGCATAATAACAATAAAAACTGAGAAATCAAATTATATTGTATTGTAAAATTTATTTTCAGCAACCCTTTAAAAATTGTCATTTTTTAATTGTTAATTTTATATTCATTATTATTATTATTTTTAAAAACTGTGGAGGTTACATGTAGTTTAAAAACAGAGCTAATAATGTAGCTGAGCGTTTTTGTTCAAAAATATATTTTACACGTGTATTTTGTAAATATAAAAAAGGTGTCCTAAATATAGGACGACGGTCCAATCCCGATTATTTTTCCACGAATTCGTTATTGCATTCATAGCGCACATTCTTTTCTTATCTTTCAATGAAAACCAGTTCAAACACCTGTTCGCACACCTGGACACAACAAGGGGAAATATATGTCTACTCTATTCATAAAATCTGGAGATTGCAAGATAAACTTACTCTTACTCTCATGCTTAGTTGAAATTTATTTAGTGTTTAGTGCTGCATGCAGCTGTATTTTTTTTCTGCTAAGAATTTGGATACTTTACTCTGCATTTTGCTTCTGTAAAAATGACACGCAGATTTTTAACAGCCCAAGACTCTCAAATATATATGAATTCTTTAAGTAATGAGGAATTGATGATCCTGAAATTGGTATGGTTCCTAGTAATTCAGACTCTGTTTGTGATGAAGAGATAGATGATTCAGCCACAAAATGTGAGAAGCTAGTAATGCATGATTTGCTAAAAATTCAAGCTACCGCTGGTATTGAAATTTTATGAAATAACTATAAAGAATGTCATCTTCCTCCGAAAAAAACCCAGTGGGTAAAACGTCAGCCAAAATTTGACTTATTAAGTGATTCAATTTTATTACGAGATTATGAAATTATAAGCGTGGATGCAGGAAAAACTCGAGTTGAACTCTTCCACATAATGGTTGATGACATATCTCGTACTGCAACAGAAACAAATCGGTATGCAGCTTCCCCTCCCCCCCTCCAAAAAAAAAACAAAACACATTCTTTGAGTATTACAGAAACAGAACTCGAGCAATTTCTAGGTGTCAATTTCTTTAGCAGGTACTATTAGTTACCACGCAAAAAAAAAAAAAATGTTCTGGGAAAATGCTCCAGACACTGGACCTACATTAGTGAGTAACGCTATGTCCAGAAAACGGTATGACTCCAAGCCCTTTATTAATTTTAACGATAATTCTTTAATTGATCTTTACGATCGTTATTAAAAAATTTTATCTCTTTATGACAAAATCAACATAATCTTGAAGCAATTTGGTATATTTTCTGAAAATCTCACCATCTGTGAAAGAATGGTACTTGGAATTTGAAGAATGGAATTTTGGAGGCACATTTGCAAGATGTTCATGAAAAATAAACCTAAAAAATTTAGATATAAATCATGGGTGTTAGAATCGTACAATGGATATCCTTTTTTTTCATTATCCCTTATCAAAGATCACAGTTCAAGAACTGAAAGAGAAAACCAACAACAGTGTACTTAAAATGTAATTTTGGACTTTGCATTTACTATTTCCACAAATTTCACCTATAAATCAGCCTAATGAAATAAAAGTGACATTTGTTAATTTTAGTAGTGTATTGGACCGTTGTCCTTTTATCATCTTTAATTTAGTATAGATTTTTTATAAAATCTTGAATTCAGTTGAACTATTTTTATTTATTGATTTTAGATAATTACTTTATTTTTATATTTTAGATGACTTCTCATTCCATTAAACTTCACTTTAGCGTACAACTTATTGAGCTTAGGTACTCTGTTTTAGTTCTTTTCATATACTCATTACGTGCTAAAAGGATTCAAAATACATTTTACGTAAATAAAATGAATAAGTTTAATCATCCAAAAGATTTTTGAATTAAAACAGTTTTTCTTGGATTTTGACCATTTATATTTGACATATATGAATTTATGATTTTTTATTTGTAAAATTTCTTTTGTTTTGAACTCAGCTACCTTTTTTTTATTGAATTTTTATGTGTCGACTTTATTTCATCTCTAACAGTATTGTCATTCGAACATTTATGCCAGATGAATAATATTTATATTTGTCAACGCATTTACCCTTTAAATTATTTTTCAAGTGGTTTGGTGACATTTCGTTAGCCCAAAGAAGGATAATTCATGCAATATTGAAAAATATAACAGTATTTTTTTTTAGGTGATACTTTTAATGTATGTTACGAAAATTAAATTCAAACGAATGTGATATTATTTTATGATAATTAGTTGTTTTATTTTCAAAGTTGCGTTTTTAGTTAGTGTAATATAACCCAAGAACTAATTGAAATTTTGAAATGAATATAGTCTTCATTTGTGTACCTTAATTACCTATACCAAACACTGTTTAAAATAGTATTTTATCTTTAGATTATACATTTAATGTACATTACGGAAATTAAATTTAAATGAATGTGCTATTATTTTATGATAATCAGTTGTTTTATTTTCAAAATTGCTTTTTTATTTAATGTAATGTAACCCAAGAACTAATCGTAATTTTGAAATAATTTAATCCTTATTTGTGTACCTTAATTACCTAGACCAAAAACTGTTTAAAACAGTATTTTATCTTTAGATGATACATTTAATGTACATCACGGAAATTAAATTTAAACGAATGTGCTATTATTTTATGATAATTAGTTGTTTTATTTTCAAAATTGCTTTTATAGTTAGTGTAATATAACCCAAGAACTAATTGGAATTTTGAAATAATATAATCTTTATTTGTGTACCTTAATTACCTAGACCAAAAACTGTTTAAAACAGTATTTTATCTTTAGATGATACATTTAATGTACATTATGGAAATTAAATTTAAGCGAATTGCTATTATTTTATGATAATTAGTTGTTTTATTTTCAAAATTGCTTGTCTAGTTAATGTATTGTAACCCAAGAACTAATTGGAATTTTGAAATAAATATATTCTTCATTTGTTATTTGTTTCATTTAATTACCTAGACCAAAAACTGTTCGCAAAGTGGTTAGTATCATTTATCATAATTAATTGTTTTATTTTAAAAATTGATTTTATAGTTAGTGTAATATAATCTAAGAATTAATTTTAATTTTGAAATAAATATTATCTTTATTTTTTAACCTTAATTACCTAAAACAAAGATTGATCACAAAGAGCTTAATATTTTATACTTATTACAAATACTTTGAAACAATTGATAAAACTATCTTTCATTATGAGGAAATAAATTAATTGAAACTGAACTTCAATGCAATAATATATTATTACTTCCACACAATACTTTATATTGTCTCTCCACCAACATTTTATTGCACTTGCAACGCCTGGGAAAAGGTGTCATAAAATCCCCTGTGCTGGAAGCTTTCTGTGCGTTTAAGTTGTGCTGATGAGTAATGACATATCATAAAGGAATGCCATTACTTTCTAAATGCGGACATAAAAATCAGTCACGGGTTACCTATCAACAGATCCCTGCTGCTAGAGTTAAAAGAACCGATTGAGATGAAAAATTGCCGGGAGATAAAAGCGCGTGAAGATTGATTTTATTTTCCGAAACTGCCTTGGACACGCTGACGTGCCGTATAATAATCACATTTTCATCTTCTGATCGTGAAACTTACCCGTGCTTTTTTTATTTTGTTTCCTATTCCCTCGATAGAAGGTGTTGATTTTTATTTGCTGAAGTTTATTAAATAGAGGAAAATAACGATTAATTCACTAAATTCGCTTTCGTGACTTGGGGCTTAATAGTTGTACATGATACAGAAGAGATATTGTATTAAATCTGACAATGTTTTTAAAAACATTCTTTAGATAAAATTTGTTAGCTAACAATGACTTTCATGTATTTTCCAGTAATTTGATACTTTATGCATAGCTTTATAATGAAATGAAGATAAACAGTGTTGTTTTTATTGACCAAGGTTTAGTAAATGTAGGAAAATAACGATTAATTCACTAAATTCACTTTCTTGACTTGGAGATTAATAGATGTACATGATTTGGAAGAGATACCGCGTTAAATCTGACAAAGTTTTTAAAAACTTTCTTTAGAGAAATTTGTTAGCTAACAATGATTTTCATGTATTGCATTTTCCAGTAAACTCATATATTTTATGTATAGTTTTATAATGAAATGGTGATAAAAAGTGTTGATTTTTATTGGCAAAGGTTTATTAAATACAGAAAAATAATTGTTAATTAACCGTTATTTACCTGTCTTTACCTGTGACCTGGGGCTTAATAATTCTAGTTGTACATGATTCTGAATATAAACTAT
>CM063510.1:17379795-17414795 GCA_032207245.1 Pardosa pseudoannulata
TTATGCATGTTTATTAAAATTGCCTGCAATCGTAGTATGAGGCTGTAATCGACTGTTCGTTGTAAGTATAGCTATTGTCAATGTATATGAAAATGGGTATTTTGAAATAAAAGTTAAATCCGCAATTAAAAGACCAAACAGAGTAACTATATTTGTTTCTGTATATTTTTATCAATTTTAAATGAGTAACACGTCGTACTATTTAAGAATCATCGCTATAGTGTGTTTCAGAAGCTATGTAACACGCAGTTTTCGTCCGAGAACCACTTAGGTTATAGCCTGAAGCAGCGTTGCTGCACGAGTGAGTAAAATTGCTAGAGGCACTCATATACTTCCGGAATAAAATAATGTTCCGTATCTGTATCTCTTAAAGGGAACTATACAAATATTAACTGATATTTTTTCGTTTCTGTAAAATAAGTTGGATACACATGTAAATAAATTACATAGTATTATAACTTATAAAGCGATATATTTTTGGGTATTTTATTCCTTACAGTAGTTGTAGGTACAACCAATATTTTAAAAATGTCTCTTCATTTTCAACAGTAGTATATATATCCACTAAAATAAAATATGTTTCCTGCCTAATTATAATATGAGATTGTTATTTTTTCCTTCTTTTTTACTGTTACAAAAATTTGCATGTTTAAAGCTCGTATTCAGAGAGACCGTTTTTGAAATTGCTACGAATACGTTATGCAGATCCGGGTTTAAAAGAGTCATCGTTTTTTAATTTATGTTTTAACGTTTACAGTTACATCTTATCTGTAAATATATTTCTAGAGATAAAAATCGTTTTTCCATTAAATTCCCTCGTGTTAGTTTCGTTAAGTATTTTCCTATAATGACTGCTAGCATTTCACATCATAATTATATGCGCTAAATATTGAAATATCATCGGAAAAATCTGTTTAATTTTTGCAATATTCTGTAGATTTACATTAAGTCAGAAAATAATTGTTTTCCTAGTCATGAAGAGTAGGATAACTCTATCTGTATTGAATTCATGTGCTTTGGCTATTATGTTTTTTTATTAATAACATATAACTTATGTGTTATATGTATGTACACACACACACACATATATATATATATATATATATATATATATATATATATATATATATATATATATATATATATATATATATATATATATATATATATATATATATATATATATATATATATATATATATATATATATATATATATATATATATATATATATATATATATATATATATATATATATATATATATATATATATATATATATATATATATATATATATATATATATATATATATATATATATATATATATATATATATATATATATATATATATATATATATATATATATATATATATATATATATATATATATATATATATATATATATATATATATATATATATATATATATATATATATATATATATATATATATATATATTATATATATATATATATATATATTATATATATATATATATATATATATATATATATATATATATATATATATATATATATATATATATATATTATATATATATATATATATATATTATATATATATATATATATATATATATATATATATATATACATATACATATATATATACATATACATATACATATATATATATATATATATATATATATATATATATATATATATATATATATATACATATATTATATATATATATATATATATATATATATATATATGTATATATATATATATATATATATATATATATATATATATATATATATATATATATATATATATATATATACAAATATATGTTCATCCTGCTGTTCCTTATGTGAGATGACTTTACGAGTGTCCTGAACGTAATCACTAAATCTGGCTCTGGTCAAAAGTCGCAGAAGCCTTCACGAGGTCAAGGAACCCCCGTAAAAAAACCGAGTCGAAATTTTTTTCAGTTCTGATTCCATTTACCTGAGAACTCCAGCTAAGTTTTTTTTTTTGTTGAATTCTTATTCGCTGGCTGTTCATATTCTCTCTGGTCATTACCTCAACCAATCAGTGACGCCTATACAACCGAACTGTCAATATCTCAGACACGGCGTCGTCGTGGGTCTTCAAAATTAATTGAACCAAATTGCTTCAAACATTCACCAGAGCCGGACTGTCTACAGATTAAACTTCTCGATGTACTTTATCCAATATTTGATTAAAATCTATCTTTAGATCTGATGAGTATTAATTTTGAAAGCAACTTTTAACTTTCTAACTGCATTTAATGGTGTAACGCGTCAGCTTACAAAGCGCTTAATATTGAGTACCATGACAGGTAAGATGATATATAAGTACTCCTTCATCGATTAGATCTCACATACATAAAGGAATATCCTTTTAAATAACAAAGAAGTTTTTTTAGTATTTCCTGTATACTAGTTTCTATCTATAGAAGCACCTACACGTGTCAGTTCATCTGTGAATCCTGTCTCCACTCATAAGTCCTGCTCATTTTTTCTAAAACCCTTGTTCTCGAATAAGAATAAAAAAAGGGTTAAAAGCGGAAAATTATACACACACAAATGGACGCTTCCCGACGACTACAAAAGTGGTGTTTCTATCAGGAAACAAGAGTCATCCACTTCCTTCTTAGTTTATGAAAATTGCAGATTTGCAAGAAACGGCAGACCTTTCTTGTTAACTAGAGTAGCAGACAACTACAAACTTAACACATAGCTGTCAACTAAGTGTTAAGTTTGTTTGTTAAATTTGAAAAGTCACTAACTTTTCAGCAGTTTTCCTTTAAAATAGGCTTAGTGGTCATTGTGTTATATAATTAAAAACACTGAGACAATGGAAGGCAGCACAGAACGATATCTCAAACAAATTTACTTTGCCGGTCACCTGTGATCTACACTTAGTCAACTAATGGGAACAGATGCGATATCTACACCGCTTCCGGCCGGCATGTTTTATTCTTAGTGATGTTGGCAAACCCCATTTTCTGAAAGTCGGCAAACTAAAATAGCGGCAGAAAACGGTGTTTTCTGAAAGATCACCACATGACTTTTAAGAAACCAAAGTTATTATAAAATTCTATAAAACATCACACAACTTTTTACTATTTAAGAACTATATGATCACATCAAAAATGAATTTTATAATGCGTTAGTATAGAAAAAATATTTTAAAAATTCTTTAAAACAAATTAAAAATTTTTGAATGAGGGTCGCCCCTTAAACCTCCTTAATGATTATTACATATAACAATAATTACATATTACATACACACATATTTTAATAAAGATAATTAAATTTAGTTAATTGCAATTAAAAAACATAAAATTCTATAACCAGACGACATGTCCGAACTTCAGTAATCCCGTAAGGCAAAAGAAATAACTAGAAAGAAATTATTTCAAAAAGCCGGGTGGTGACGTCACAAATCACGTGCACCAATGGGGCTGAAAGAACGAACCATGGTTGTCACTACAAATCTCCAATGTCAAGGTAAACAAAGCTAACAAGTAACTGCCAGGCAAAACGCTTGAAAAATCGCCAAATTTGGCGACAAAAGCCACGATGTAAATATCGCATCTATACCAATTAAATAGCTAGATATTAGTGACTTGTAGTCCCTATGGCAACGTTGGTGTTTAACTCTTTCCCTATTGATTATAAAATCTACCATAGGAAAGTAATCTAAAACTTAAAATGCGATAAATGTATTTCACTTTTAAAATAACTTTAAATTGGACCAGTACCATACGTGATGCCACACTGGTTATTTATTAGGCCTGATTGAATTCACAAGAAATTCTTGTGCCAAAGCTTCATTGCAACCCGTCAGATAAAGTATTCGTCTACATTCGGAGAACTTTTTTTTAAACGTAGAAACTAGTTCATGTTTTTACATTTTTAGATTTATTTTTTATATTATCCTAGATAACTGCACTTAAAAAATTTATTTCAGGAGAAGTTTTTATAAAATTTCTAATAAATAAAGAAAATTTAGTAAAAAAAATCGAGTTTTTTCAAAGTTCTAATTTTTTAATAAATTAAATTATTTCAATATTTTTTGATGCAACACATTTCTTATACACTGGACTAGTGAAACATCTAAAATCTTTCCTTAATTTATATTTGGTAAAAAATTTTGGTTCTTCAAAATCCTTCACATTGAATTTTTAACGAATTTTCATTACCTTTATATGTAACTATGAGTGTAACATCATTAAAAAATATCCAAATTTAAAGCTTTTAGGTCATTCACTAGTAAATACTATAAAAAGCATTCATAATAATTTTCAACAAAATATTTTACCAACTTTTTGAGTAATCACATTTCAAATTTCAACATTTTATTGAAAATACCGCTCTGAGAAAAACGCATTTGAAGTTTATGAAAGCAACTTTAGCTATTAAAAAATTAAAATACATGTTTAAAATTTCCCACACTTTCTTGCTTCAAAATTTTCTAATTGCCAAGTTGCTAATTATTAAAAATACTAGAAAAATGTCTATGCTAATATTCATGAAAATTTAAAAATGTTTTGTCCAAAATGTGCTTCCAAAAAATTCACAACTTCCGGTTCCGAAGTCGCTATTTCCGTTTTGTTTTGACAGCTGTCGATGATGTGTAAACAGCTGTAACTTTTCTTTACATTGCCATAGAGACAAAGCAAACACAGATTTAGAAGCCTTAAAGTTGAAACTTTACCATAGAGAAATAAAAAAAATTAGGATTTTTGATAAAAATGCCGTTTTTAGCGTAGTCGGATACCTTAATGACATCTGTTGATACAACCTATGGTAAAGTTTAATATTAGACCACACACTTGTGATATTGTCTTATTTCAAGACACACTGACACTGAAAAAAATATAGTAAACAATGAATTTTAAAACCTAAAACGCACATCTAAAATAGCTTTCACGATTCGGCATTTCCTTCTTTTTCTTTTATGAACTGAAACTAGGAAAATATTCTACGGCTATCGATAAAAGCGCCTGAGAGGTTTTTGCATACAGTCTGTCACATTACACAGTCAAGATGTTCCTTACATATTCACTTTGTAATGCAGAAGGAAGAAAAATTGGCGATGGTGCTTTTATGTCTAATAACAATTCTTGCATTCCATTCCATTTACTCTCTTGGAAGTGTCATAAACAAAGAATTAAAGTTATTTTCGATATGACAGATATTATAAAAAAGTAAGTTTTTTTCAGTCAGACAAAAAAAAAAAACCCTTAAAAAATATGATGCATGGCACTCAATCGATTGTTTCTTATGTCACGTGGAATACGTAACTTTTTGCATAGTAATAGCCATTATATATATTAGAGTGAAACATAAATATTTAAAATATATCTAAAGATAAAGTATCTTATTAAAATATATCTTACGTATTGTCAAAAGATATATAATTTTATAAAGCTTTACAACATATAAAATAGTTATTTACATATCATAATTTATACAACGACTTCTAAATAAATAATGATATGATACTTATACAACTCTTATGGTTTTTTTCACTCTTATTTACATACTAGCATATAGCCCGTCATATGAGTCGATTAGTAAAATTTTTAATTTTTCAGAATTGTAAAGTGTCTTATGAGGCAGGTTAAAAAATGGTTTGCTATTTGGCTGAGAATTATCTGGAACACACTCATTAATTTATTTATCTTCATACGCCTCTAAAGTCTCGCGATACTGTGAATGGACTTTAGAATGGCATTGAATTAGTTTAGACAAACCGTATGGTTATGTATATAAAACAAACGCACAAACAAACAAACTTCTTAATTTTCAAAGATACATAACTGAAACGCTAGATATTTATTAGTCTGTGAAATAGACTCATAGACATTTATGAAAAAAATTTATTGTTAATTCCAGTGATAAAATTTTCATTGCAACAAAAAATAATCGATGATTAAATTTAAAATTATTACATATGTACCTAATGTCAAATATGAAGGAAAACATTTACGTAATATCTAATTTCACCGATAAAACGTATGAAAATAATTCAGACAATATTTAAATAATTTAAAATAAGAAAGGGTTAAATGAGATGGTTAAAGGAATGACGACATAGCGCTAGAAAATAGGGCTTGAAATAACGACATTAAATCCTTCCAAAAGGGAGGAAGGGATGGATTTTGAACGTTTTAAAGATTCGCTTTGAATTTTATTAACCGTAACTCATCAAAAATCCAATATGGATGCCCCTATCTATTCCAGGTCCAACAGCTTTATAAATTCGCGGACAGACGGACAGATATATTAAGATGTTATCATATAGGGGATTCTTTTTAAATTATCTTCCGTAAGTTGTACTAAATTTGCCCTAAAACTCTGTTTACTTATGCAACACATGAGAAAGTCAGCTTTTTCAGAGTTTCACACAAACTTTACTATATCATAAATGGAGTATTTTTAAGGGTGTCTAATGCTGAAAAACAAGTCAGGAATCCCACGGGTAAAGATCAAGACTATCTGATTGGTTTGCATGATATCTTTTGTCAAACGCCCACTATATAGGCGTCTACTAGGTCAACTTGCATTATTGGCGTGGAAAAAGCCATTGTTCATCTATTAAAATTTTATTTTTGGGCTTGCTTGTATATCTACGATTTTCCTTGACAATAGGTACTAGTTGGTTGGTCCTTATTTCTGTGATGGATGTTCATGCTACATCTGTCTGTATCCAAGTTTGCAAGCTAGGATAAATTTTTATCTTATAACTCTCATAAAGAACACATGTGTGCATAGCATATTTTTCCATTGCAGCAGGCAGAATATACAATTGAACTTCATAAAGTAAATAGTTAAATATCCGATTTTGAAATTAAAAAGGTATTGCTCATTTAAACCTTGAGGAAAATTAGCTTAAAAAAGCTTAGGATGCAAATAATAATCATTCTTGATCCTCGAAAATTGAAAGCAGGAACAGAAGATTCTCGAGATTAAACTTTTCCCCCAGAGGTAATGTTTGAACTTCGTTTCATTAGAATCTCTAAGGTCAACTGTAATGCTAAACGAGTTATAATGAGACAGGGCCCTGCTGCTTCAAAACGTATCAGAGGCCCCATGTCACTCCAACTGCACACACACACACACACACACATATATATATATATATATATATATATATATATATATATATATATATATATATATATATATATATATATATATATATATTATATATATATATATATATATATATATATATATATATATATATATATATATATATATATATATATATATATATATATATATATATATATATATATATATATATATATATATATATATATATATATATATATATATATATATATATATATATATATATATATATATATATATATATATATATATATATATAACATACATTTAATTTTTTTCTGTTGTACCCAAAATACAACTGTATATTAAGTTTTTTTTACCAATCAATTGTTTTAGACCGTTAGTTTTATCGTTAAATATATAAAAGAAAATTATGATAAACCCTCAGTATTTTATATATTTTGATTTTAAGAGGATTAACAATGGAAATTTTCAAATTAATTGACTTATTTTATAAGGTTTCTTCAATTTTCTGTTACGAATATAGTAAATTTATTGTTTCAGAAATAAATATAGGTATAATTAAATTTTAACTATCATCAAATATTATAGTTTAAATTAAAAAAAATATTCTATTTTCTTTCAGGTAAAACGTATCAGGATAAAAACCAGCCAAACAAAATAAATCTGAAGTATGAAACTATAAAATTCACGACCAGTAATGTAGCAAGGCATGATGTGTCAGGAGTAAAAAATCGTGCTTGGAATAAATTCGGATGCGCATCAAATATGCATTTAGAGGAGACATTAGACTGGAATAAAATCTAAACTTTCGACTGGAATGTTTTTTCTATCGCATTTTATGAGACTTTTGTTTTAAAAAGTAAAAATAGACATAACTATACTTTTGAACTCTGCTTTTACAATGACAATAAAGTATTCAAAACTCCGTAATTTTTTATAGTTTATCATAGTTTATTTAGCTATACTTTCCTGTTTAGAAAAACATTTAGATGGTTCTGGGGCTTATTTATAGCTTCCGTATATTGTTTTACTTTAAAACTTCTGACTTGAATGTTAGAATGTATAATAGATGGTTTCATTTTAACGTAAATATGCATTTTGACTTGTTATATATTTTAACTATGTTAAAACACTTTCCAGTTAAGTCATGAAGATATATTCCAGCCTATATCCAATTTTACGACTAGTATTCAGACAAATAAATTTGAACTAGAATACCCTTTACCTACAGGTAATATTCACCATTTCGTGTATTCGACTAAGTTAAGACAAAATTATAAACCTGATAAATGCAATCGGTCTTTGCACTTAAAATTATTTTCCATATTCCCAGTTTAGTCCAAATGTTTGATTTAATAAACTTTATAGCCAACCAACAATTTTTAGTTAAGAGAGAAAGGCAAATTTTAAATTACAGCCTCAAGCAATGCTAAACATAGTACTTGTTTGAAAAAAAGGGATGATTTTGAATCAGATTTGCCAATATATTTCGAAGGGTTAAAGAAGGTTAAAAACTAGCAGAGCATTCCTGAGTGAACTTTTGCGAATATAAATCATATCTCTCCACAACATATCGGTTCTAATGAGTAAATATCGTGAGCGAAACCTATTTAATTTACTTGCACAAAATTGTATTAGAAAAATTAAACTTTACACTTTTAATCAAGTATAAAATAAAAATAAAATACAGCTTATATTTTAATACATTGTATGTAGGTACATTTCGCAGCGGAATTCTACCGGGAGCCGGCGTTTTGAGCGCAAATTTAGTTATTCAGATAAATTTTAATAGATCGATAATTATTTCATTTTTTAACCAACTTTTCTTACTTTATATTGAAATATATAAAGAAATATATAAATAGAAATATATAAATAACAACCATAAGATTTTTTTAAACCAAAAAAATATTTTTTAGGGGATAAATTTATAATAGTATGTTAATATGAAAAATCAAATAAAAAGTAGTATATAGTTTTAATATTTTTGTTTTATGTTATATATAAATGCTTTTTACACTATAAAAAATTTATAAAAGCAATCATAAAACTTCTTAATGTTTTACAGTGTAGTAACGTTCAAAGCACTTTCGTCTACGAAGAGGTACACGGCAAAGCTTGCATATGTTAGATGTTTCACTTCACTTTTTTCACATCACACACACGATATTGTCTTTGCGTTTTTTCTGCTACCAGTAGTAGCAATTTTATCTAAAATAAGTTTCTGCATAGACAATAATAATCTTTCAGGAGGGTCATATTAAGGTGCTTTTTTGTGTACTAGATGTAGGCGGCCTTGGATCTGGAATGTTAGTTTCAGGTAATTGATCAGTTACCCATTCGAATGCGACATCATATATTTTTTCGTCTTTGTGGAATTGTATACGAGTCTAAATTTTTAAAGAATCTCTGAAGTCAACAAGAACATTCGACTTCATTTTCCTGTATATACCGTTATTTTTGTACTCACAAACTATCCATGTTGTTACATTAACCCGTACTAGTACTTGACCCGTGCTCAAGTATCAATCTTCAGAAAACGTACTAGTTCGTGTCTTACAATGTGTTAAATACACGAGAAAAATATTTTACTATTTGCAACATGTGAAACATCAGATAAAATAATAAAAAAGTATTTTTCCCGTCGGAATTGAAATGCGTTAAATGCTCCTTTTTATAAATGTAAGTAAACATCTGCTACAAAACAAAATCTACTGTATTACTACAATCATGGGTAAACATACTGCTAACTCAAAAAGTCATATTAGGAATGCTGGTAAACTGCTGTAGATGCGGTGTCAGTTAGTTTTCAAATAGATAAATTTTAACTGAAACTTTAACGTTTATAATTGAAATATTAAATATAACAAAGAATAAGAAAGTATGAGAGGCTTTTATATCCCTCTATAAGAAATGTATTTGTATCCATATTCATGTGAATGTATTTATTTTCATTCAATCTGTAGTAAGCATAACGTACGGAATGAATCTATGAAATTATTAATAGTGATAACTTTGAAACAGTGTTCATATTTTTTATGAATATTTAAAACATTTTAGTTACATTTAATCTATTATATTAAGTTGTTATATTTAAGCTGTTATATTGAATTTATAATTTTTTAATAGAAGAAAAATAATAAATTCTAATTTAATTTAACAAGTTCTGTATGCTTAAAAATATAAGAATTTGTTCACATAAAATGGTCATATTCTCCATTATTATTTATATCAGTGCATTTAAATAATGCCGCTTCTAACAACAGAACACCTTATAAAATGGATGTACAATGGGTATTTCTGATTAAAAATTTTTTGAAACAATTAATAATTATTAAAGTAATAAACTGCCTCGATGTTTTACCTAATTTACATATAGCATGCTGAAACATATTGCATGCTGAAAAGATTTAAAAAAATAATTTAGTATTATAATTGTACTATTGCCTTAAATAATAGGCTGAATTAATAATTCCAGTTTAGTAGAACATGTCAGATACTTAATGACAATCTCCACCTTCTAGTAGCTGTTTTTATGGTGTTCTAGTAGCTGTTTTAATTCTCTAATTCTCCTGCTGACATACAATGGCTCACGTTTTATACTTAGCTTGGGCTAGGGAGGTTGTATAAGAATTGACACGTGATTGGAATATCTGATATTAATCGGTTTAAAGGTATTGGTAGGGAGCTACGTTAGCTCAGTTGTCAAAATCAACAATCTCGTAACTGAGAGGCTGCGGATTCCGAATTCGAACAGTCTTACGACCTGTAATGTTCGTTAAAGGCGACTGGGGCACGTAGAATATGTTCGTGGTCACAATGTCCTCCAAGTTTTCTATAAATACTTCTAGGGGTAACAGGCGAAGTCTATGGGTCTTCTTCTTGGTCACTGCTTCAAAATTACTTGAGCAAACGACTTGGTGTACCCATTGGAGCTAAGTCCTTATTTCACCCTAGCGGTGCTCTTTAAAACAAAAGGCGGACCCCTTTGCCGTAATACTAATAGCGTATAATTGAATCGTAATTGGTTTGTCTACATGGCATCAGAAGCAACAACAAGGTATTGGTCTGCGATTTGAGACACTAATATTAATAGTTTCTTTTAATTATGGGTACTCATAAAATATTACCTAAAATTTTATATTTTTAACGGAATATAGTAGCTTTCAAGTAAGCCTAATTAACTCAGTCGGCAAAGGGGTCGATCTCATAACCAGACTGTTTAGAGTACAACACTTGAGCCGACAAAAGATTCACCATGTTCATTAACGACGGCTAGAGCACTTTAAGTGCGTTCGTGGCTGCAATATTCTCCAAGTTCAAACCATATATCTGGTGACTGCATGCCTGCTTAATCCTATTTTTAAATTACAATTCTCAAGCGGAGGTACTGTTACCCACGTCTGCAGCAAAACTTAAGATACACGTACGACATGAGTGATGATAAATAATAAACAGCAACATTTATGCCACACAATCATTTGTTTTTCATAAAGATATCTGTCTGTAGTTACAGCTGCATTGAAAAAAAAGTAACTGTCAAGCTACAATGTCTTCATCAAAATATCCTTTTAAAATTATAGCAAATAATATCTTCTTCCCCTTCTCGAATATACGTTTCTAGATCTTAATAAGAGTCTAAATTTATAAAATATATTTAATTTTGTTATATGAAATAGATCATTAAAAATTATATAACAATGAATAAATAAAAATCCAACTACCAACAAAATATTCCTTCAAATTTATACTCTAGCAACTATTTTTTGTGTTAATTAGAACGCAATTAATATTTTTTCTCTCAACTTCATTTATAGTAACACAAACAATATATTTTATTTTATAACATAAAAACCAATTTATTTCAATTTCTTTATAATTTTAACTTTTTTTATTTTAAAATTTTAGATATCTCTTAGGTTTTGATTTACAAAAGCAAACATTTATTTTACTTCAATTGAATATCGTTTTAAAGAATATACTAGTTGAAATTGCAAAATTAAATTCCTTAATTTTATTTAATTAGTTAGTTATTAAAAAATTATAAAAGAGTTAAACATTTTATATTATGACGGCTCACAAAAAATTTGTATAATGATGTCTGAATAATATTTCCTCATGATGCTGAAACAAATGGTGGAATAATGAATAAAGTGCTGCTGTTCGGTTCCGTTGTTCACGGTTTAGAATCTCGAGGATAGTTAGGATACTCAGAGTAATTCAGAATCAACTTTAAGCAGTATGTCTTGCTCTTCATGTGGAAAAACAGTAAAACGTAGTGTTCGAAATCAAACTTAGTAATTCT
Source organism: Pardosa pseudoannulata (assembly GCA_032207245.1). NCBI lineage: Eukaryota > Metazoa > Arthropoda > Arachnida > Araneae > Lycosidae > Pardosa > Pardosa pseudoannulata. The sequence continues at coordinate 17,392,215 of CM063510.1, forward strand.
GAATTGTTTTATTCAGCTCAGATAGCTAATCGCATTTCTTATTTTTATAAGTGTTTTTTAGCTTATTATCTGCATCTTTATGTAAAAATTATGTTTTACTAGCTCAACATTTGTACTCAAATTCTAGTTCACATCCTGTGATCCAATTCAGTTAAATTTATACACACTAGTTTATCTCTGTTGTTTTCTATTGTCTGCAAAACCAGAGAAAGATTTAAAGAGATACTCTTCACATGTTACTATCAAGTTAAATTAATATCTTCCGTACGCTTATAGGACCATTGCTAATACATTACTATGTTATGGTAAAAGAACATTAGGTTTAGTTTGGAGTGTTACGGACTACTTTTTTGCAATACAAGGGCTAGTAAGACCGGTACCTACAGTTGAAAGCCGTGCAGTACCTGTAACCCACCCGAAGGTCGGAAATAGTGTCTTGGATTGCTGTCTGACCGTTCAGCGGCATTGTATTTCGCTGAGGGTTAATCCTGCATTCCGACCATATAATTAAAGTAACAATAAAATTTTGACCAAGTAGACAAATAAGTTCAACCGATGCAGGTTCTTAAGTGTGGGGATAATCCGCATGAGTCCTGCCCAGGTTAAAAGTGCAACTTTCAGACATGAAAGTAGCTGTTGGTATTGGAAGCAATAACAGAACAAGGCATTAGTGATGGGCATTTGTGAAGGGGTACTTTGCTTTTTGCATTGCGGTTTAGGCTAAGATCTTCATGGCAGCAGGATGGCGTCTTGATCTGCGGTGAACCATTCAACTAGGCTTCTTGCCTTTTTTATTAGTACCAGGTTTTTGTTTAGGCTCTCGTCCCAATGTTCAAGCCCATTCTGAACGTGTAAATACATCGATGCCACAGTGGATTCAAACCCACAAACTCGGGTACCGAAGATCAAGTACCCTAAACATTTGGCCATTTTTCAAAAATGACATTTGGAAGCTTAAGTAGTCCAGCAAGACCTGTTATGGTAGAACCCCCCCCAGCCTATTCGAATACCTATCTATTAAACTGTTTAAATATTTTATCAATTAACATGACTTATTGTGTGGAATTTTTAAGATAAAATACGTAAAACCTTTAAGGTGAATTAAACAAATTACTAGCTACGTTGTCTTTAATATTATATAATATTCATGTAAGGCTTAATAAAATTTAAAACTGATGTAAAATATTCATTAAATTATTCAGTACATATACAAAATATATTACAATATTATCCAAAGACTAAAATGAGTAAAATACAGCAAAATTTAGTTTTAAACACATGTTTATATTTAAAGAATGAACAAAAGATATTAAAATATATTTTCTGTTACCTAGAGACACTAAAAATTTTATGGGTAAAAATAATAATAATAATAGGATTAAAATAATATATTTATAATCCATAAACTCACTTAATCATAAAAGTGTAAAACAAAAATAAAGTTTATTTAACATTTATATATTTTAGGTATGAAATATATTCTAAGAGTACCACACTTTTATTTTAGTCATAAAATATTTAAATATCCTCCCGCTAGGAGGAAGAAAATAGTTTTATTCTTTTTAACTTGATGTTAAATTAAAGCGAGTTTTATAAAAAAATATTATTAAATATTTTTATTTCGTCTTTCCGCATCGATTGTTTAATTTCTGTGTGTTTTACAAACATTCACTGTAAACTGAGTACTTATTTAAATTTATTTATTTATTTACCATCGATTTTTTCACATGCATTTCAAAGATTAATTGCAAACTGAGGATAAATTCTGAGCGTTCGAGAAATAGATGAATTTAGGTTGTTTATTCAGTTAGAGATAAAAAGTAAATTGATTGATCTAGGATGGTGTATATGTGGTTACTATGTGGACATGACCGAAAGATTCTCATGGTGTATTGTCAGAGAGTTGTGTTTCGGATCAGGTTATATGGATTCGAACCCCGTTACTTGATTGGGTTTTTATAGTGTTTTTACTTTAAGTAGTATATATCCGTCATTACCTTTATGATTTAGCAAGTATATTTTTCGTAACACTTTAAACTTGAATTTACTTGCATTCTGTTTTTAAATTACTAAGCTATTATGTAAGGTATGATAGCTTAATAGCTCTTAATATCTCTATATGATTATGATTTCATATAATTCATAAACACTTTGATAATAGTTCTTAATAACTGTATATGCTTATAAATAATATATGAAAGTATTTATTTTAATTAATATTCGTTATTTAGAAAAAAAATTGATCCACAACACCTTTAGTTAAGGCTATTTGGATCTATTTAAATTATGCTTAGAACAATATTCATCATATTATTGCATTTTAGATTATGTAAATAACTTATTTTATATCATTTTAAATTATTAAATTAAATTTTTTAAAAGTATTAAGTTATATTCTTTTAAAAAATAATTTATATTCTCTTGTTTGTTTCAAATATATTTAATTCCATTATCGGTGATTTTTAGAGGCAATCTATTAACCATCTGCCGTTTTATAATTTCATTCCACTTCTTAGTTACTTTTGCCTCATTTATCAACGGATTTTTTTTTATGTCTTGAGAAATCATGTTTATAAACTAAACATAATATAACTTTTCGTCATTTTGGTGATCATTTCAATGTTCCCCCAGAACAAGTGAAATGGTATCCTATAGTTGTATTATACCAAATCATATATAAGAGGGGATTTCGGGCAAATCAGGGAAGAGTTATTTTTATGAATTCTAATGGTGTATAGGCAAAACGTTATTATTCGCATTTGACTTTTCGTTATTATATTATGAAAGTTACTTAGTACTCATAAACAAATATAAATTGACTTAGATAACGATGGGTAACTTTCAGTTTTGAAACTTAGAATAATAGTTTGTTTTAATTAATAATAAGACAGATTGATCTGACATTACTTCATTTATTTAAGAAAAAATATAAGAAATGTATCCCATTGCATATATCATTATATAAATTTATCTTTGGGTTCATCTGATTAGATATCATAATCTGATTAAATATATAAATGAACAGAAATTCTAAAAAATAGTTACCACAGAGCCCCTCTGTAAAATATTGGGAAAAAATGATCATATTACACACATTTATTTAGCATTACCGTAACTCAGAAATATAACATAGTAGATTGAAAAAGGGTAGATTATATTTTATTTTATAATCCTCTTTTAGATCTATTTAAACTATTTCACGATGTTTATTAAGTTACAGTGTGCGATCTTTTAATTTAAAACTCAGGTTAAAAGTTTTATAAATATTAATAATCAGAGTGATTGGTTTGACATCGTGTCATTTAATTTAAGGGTAAATAGGAAAAAATGTATCATTTTTAATAAAGCAGCATATATACTTATTTTCTGATTTATCTAATAAATGTCCTCTCATTATAAATTTAGAGGACACGAATGTCTGAAAAGTAATATTAACTTCAGTGCCTTGACGTTAAAAACTTGTGGAAAAATAGTAACCATATGAAAACCAGAAATACAACATAGTAAGCTGAAACGGAAACGTTAGACATTTCTTGTTTCTTCTTTTAGAATCATCTGTCCCCCCCTACAATAGTGGCAGAACGATTGTCGATTTCTTAGGGTGCTGACATCCGGTACCGGAATTCGTGGGATCAAATCCCACAGTTGCATGGATGTTCGTAGCCGTTCGGAATCGACTTTAAGCTGTAGGTCCCTGTCTCATTAGCCCTCGTGTTGCATAACGTAGACCGTAGCACGCCAAACCAAACCCTACGATATTTACCTTATAGGTTTGGAAAACAGAATTATTGTTTTTCAAACTTGATTAATAAGAAATATTGTTTTGAAATTATTTTATTTAACTTAATGATAAATATGAAAATTGTATCTTATTAAAATAAGCACCATATAAACTTATGATACCTCAAATTAAACGTCACATTCTTATTAAACATCTAAATTAAAAGAAAGGATGAAAACTAATATTTACGACATGTCTCCTTTATAAAGACTTGAAACAAAATAAGGACTATATTTAATCTTATAGAAGAAACAGAGTAATTTGTAAAGAAAACATTAGATTTTTCTTTTAGACGTCTCGTTTAGAACCATCTGCCCATCACTGCGATGTTTAGCTTTGAGTTTTGGAACAAAAATATTTTTTAAACTGGATTAATAAGGATGATTGTTTTCACATTACTTTATTCAACTTAGTGACGAATATGGAAAATGTATCCCATTAAAGTAAGCCCCATATAAGTATTTCCTATGATACGTCAAATTTGATACTCTGATTAAATACCTGAATTAAACTGATGTATGAAAATTAATATTTACCGCAAGTCCTCTTCTTAAAGGCTTAAGATAAAAATAAGAAGTACATTTAGTCTTCCAGAAGAAATACAACAGAGTAATTTGCAAAGGAAACATTAGATTTTTATCGTAGACTCCTCGATTAGAACCATCTGTTTTCCCTACATTATTCAACTTTCAATTTTACAACTTAGATTGACCAATTTTTAAACATTCATAATAAGACAGATTGATTTGACATCACTTCATTTCATTTATGAATAAATATCAGAAATATATCTGCTTAAAGTAAGCCCCATGTAAACATATCCTATGATACATCAAATTAAATTTGATACTCTGATTAAATAACTGAATTAAACACAAGTGTGAAAACTAATATTTACCACAGGTCCTCTTCGTAAACACTTAAGATAAAAATAAGAAGTACATTCAATCTTGCAGAAGAAATACAACAGAGTAATTTGCAAAGAAAACATTAGATTTTTATCGTATACCCTTCGATTAGAACCATCTGTTCTCCCTACAATATTTAACTTTCAATTTTAAAATTTAGACTGATAGCTTTTTAAACATTTATAATAAGACAGATTGATTTGACATCACTTCATTTAATTTATGAACAAATATCAGAAATTTATCCTATTAAAGAAAGCAGCATATAAACTTATCTTCTGATACAGCTAATTAAACGTCACACTTTGATTAAATAAGTGAAGGAGACAATTTCCGTAAAATTAATATTTACGGAAAAGCAACTGCTTGAAAAAAGAGAACCATATTGAGCTTCCCATCATATAACCTAAGTGGTTTTCAAACACACTGACAGCTCTTACTCACTGCTTAAAACCTCTTTCGACGATTACAATTTGTCACTTAAAATAGAAGCTTAAACAGAAGATTAAAATAGATTTCATTCGCTAGAAGTGTTAATGGAATCATTTGCTCTTTATCGAATACTCTGGTTTGGAAATTTGATTGGAAGAATGTATTTGAATGTGGACAGAAATGATTTATTTTGCGTGAACCTGGGAAATAAATGGATTTTAACAAGTTTATGAAATTATTTGCCAACACTGAAATGCTTTAACTTCGTATTAAGAGGCGATTTTAAGTAAACTTCGAGCAGATTTGAATTGCAATTACGGAATTAATCATGGATAAATAATTGTTATTTGCAACAAATTCACATTTCTCATTCCATTTGAAAATTATTTTTTATTCTTTAAATTTTTTTTTCATTTATAATTTTACATTTTCTTTTAATTTATTCTTTAATCGTCTGCTTTATACATCTATTTTATTTTAAATCGATTTAACACGTTTTTACTTGCAAATAATTTTATTGTATATAAAGTAAAATTTTTAATTGGAATTTATAGGTTCCACAGGTTTTATTCACATGAAAAATTTGTGTTTAATACTTTTTTAACAGCATGATAAAATATATAATTTTCCGTTATAATTTGGCTTTTTCTTTTAATTTAATTTTTAATTTTTTGCTTTATAAATCTATTTTATTTATTCTACATTCCATTTAACACATTTTTTCTTACAAATATTTCTAATGGAAATAAAATAAAAATTTTAATTGGAATTTATAAGTTCAATCAGTTTTATTCTCCTAGACACCTGGGTTAGAACCATCTGTTCTCCCTATAATATTTAACTTTCAATTTTAGAACTTAGATTGATCGTTTTTTAAACATTCATAATAAGACAGATTGGTTTGACATCACTTCATTTAATTTATGAACAAATATCAGAAATTTATCCCATTAAAGAAAGCAGCACATAAACTTATCTTCTGATACAGCTAATTAAACGTCACACTCTGATTAAATAAGTGAAGGAGACAATTTCCGTAAAATTAATATTTACGGAAGAGCAAATGATTGAAAAAAAAAAGCAGTACCATACTAAGCTTCCCATCATATAACTTAAGTGGTTTTCAAACACACTGACAGCTCTTACTTAATGCTTAAAATCTCTTTTGACGATTATAATTTGTCACTTAAAATAGAAGCTTAAACAGAGGATTAAAATAGATTTCATTCTCTAGAAGTGTTAATGGAATCATTTGCTCTTTATCGAATACTTTGGTTAGGAAATTTGATTGGAAGAATGCATTTGAATATGGACAGAAATGATTTATTTTGCGTGAACCTGTGAAATAAATGGATTTTAACACGTTTATGAAAACTATTTGCGAACACTGAAATGCTTTCACTTCGTATTGAGACTCGATTTAAAGTGAAATTCACGTAGTTTTGAATTAAAATTACTAAATTAAGCATGGATAAATAATTGTTATTTGCAACAAATTCACATTTCTCATTCCATTTCGATATCCATTTTTATTCTTTAAATATATATTTTTTCATTTATAATTACACTTTTTCTTTTAATTTATTCTTTATTCTTCTGCTTTATAGATCTATTTCATTTTCTCTAAAATCGATTTAACACGTTTTTACTTTCAAATACTTTTATTGCATATAAAATAAAATTTTTAATTGGAAATTATATGTTCAACTGGTTTTATTCGTATGAGAAATTTGTGCTTAATATTTTTAACAGCATGATAAACAATAACTATTGTGTAGATACATGAACAACAATCATTCTTTGTATGCAATTATATTTTGGAACATTTCCAGGTATATTGATAAGCACTTATATATTGGAAATAAAACAAAATGTTTAATTGGAATTTATAGGTTCAATTGGTTTTATTCGTATGAAAAATTTGTGGTTAATATTTTTTTGGACAGCATGATAAAAAATAACTATTGTGTAGATACATTAACAACAATCATTCTTTGTTTGCAATTTTATTTTAGTATATGTCCAGGTATATTGAATAACAGTTATATATATATATATATATATATATATATATATATATATATATAAATACCTAATTTGGAGCTACAATTCACACTTATATTCAATATAACTTTCGATTTACTGAAAACAATATCACTGGATGATAATAATATGGTGATAATAAAAAAAACCCGGTAATATGTGGTAGCTCATTTGGCAAATGTGTCGCTTTCATAGCCATGTGGTTGTGAGTTCGAGGGTCTAGCCAAAATTCCATGTTCATCAATGGCGGCTGGAACGCGTAATTTTTTTTAATGATTGCGATGTCTTTAAAACTGAAACTAATGGACAGTCCAAACCTGTAGGTAACTGAACTAAATTATGAAGACCCATCGTGGGTCAGGTTACTCAAGTACAAAGCATTCCACAAGTTTCCCAGGTGGTGCCAGTTAAGAAATATCTTCACATTTATGTTTAACATAAAGATATCTGTTTGTATTGCTAGCTGGATTGTAAAGAAAGAATAAAAAGCTGGAATTATTTGATTTAAATTCTTTATCCAATAAAAAGCGTGTTTAACATTTCTAAAAAGTACATTTAACTGTATTTTTCGAGTAACAATCAGACTTTTTGACTCAGAATTAAAATTATTAACTACAGAATAAGAGGGATAACACAGATTTTCTGAATATAAGAAGATATATAAGACATACAAACTGTAAGAAAAGAAAATATATTTCTTTTTTAAATTTTAGATAAAAATACATCCACGAGATTAATCCAAAATTAAACAGCATATTAAAGTAACGAGGAAAAGATACTTCTTTCCTTTTATCAGTAGTCGTTATTAAAGGTCAAGATAATACAAGACAGGAAATCCTTTATGTACGCAAAATCTTAGACGGTGCTATACAAACTTTCCCAAAATGTTCAAATATATCTCTTCCCTTATTACGTAAACAGACACAGTTTGCGGTGTTACTTATCTTTCCCGTTATGAAAAGGTGAATGAAGTAGATTCTGTCTGCAAGAGATAGGTAAAATTAGAAAGTTTAAGACTTTATAATAAATGAACATTTTGAATTTTAAAGCTTGTTTATGCATTTAATAAATATAAAGTACTTTTTATCTCCATTGCTTTTTTAAAACCAACGATGAATTAATTTGGTATTAAATATTTCTTTTCGTAGTTTCATTATCTACTTCGAAAGTTTAGCTTATGAAGAAGTTATGATTACTTCCATTTTTCAATACAAGCATCGATATGTAGTTACTAGGATTTATATTTACTAAGATACAATTACTATTATAGTTATAAAGACTTATAAAATTATATCATTTTACAATGAAAGAGCATAAAAGGGAATCGTGGTCTGTGTTATGACACAAAAATGAATGTTTATTATGCCATTGAATTGTAACACATATATGAATAAATTAATACCCGATTCCCTTATTACGTAAACAGACACAGTTTGCGGCGTTAGTTATCTTTCCAGTTGTGAAAAGGTGAGTGAAGTAGATTCTGTCTCCAAGAGATAGGTAAAATTAGAAAGTTTAAGACTTTACAATAAATGAACATTTTGAATTTTAAAGCTTATTTATGCACTTAATAAATATAAAGTACTTTTTATCTGCATTGCTTTTTTAAACCAACAATGAATTATGTCAGTATTTAATATTTATCATCATTATCTACTTTGAAAGATTAATATTTGAAGAAGTCATGATTCCTTTCATTTTTCAACGTAGGCATGGAGATGTAGTTACTATTATACAGTTATTATTATAGTTAGAAAATTATATCATTTTACAATGAAAGAGTATAAAAGTGAATAGTATTCTCTGCTGTGACACAAAAATGAATGTTTATTATGCCATTGAAATGTAACACATAAATGAATAAATTAATGCACGATTCCGTTATTGCGTAAACACAGTTTGCGGTGTTACTTATCTTTCCGTTGTAAAAAGGTGAATAGGTGAATGAAGTAGATTCTCTTTGCAAGAGATAGGTAAAATTAGAAAGTTTAAGACTTTACAATAAATGAATATTTTGAATTTTTAAGCTTCTTTATGCATTTAATAAGTATAAAGTACTTTTATCTGCTTTCCTATTTTATAAATCAACTATGAATTAATTCTGTTTAAATATTTTCCCACATAGCTTCATTATCTACTTTGAAAGTTTAGCTTTTGAAGGAATTATGATTCCTTTTATTTTTCAACGTAGTCATGGATATGTAGTTACTATGATTTATATTTACTAGGATAAGTTACTATTATACTTATAAAAACTTTATAATTATATCATTTTACAATGAAAGAGAATAAAAGAAAATCGTATTCTGTAATGTAACACAAAAATGAATATTTATTAAGCCATTGAACTGTAACACATAAATGAATAAAATAATACCCCTTATTACGTAAACAGACACAGTTTTCAGCGTTACTTATCATTCCCATTGTGGAAAGATGAATGAAGTAGATTATGTCTCCAAGAGATAGGTAAAATTAGAAAGTTTAAGACTTTACAATAAATGAATATTTTGAATTTTAAAGCTTGTTTATGCATATAATATATATATATATATATATATATATATATATATATATATATATATATATATATATATATATATATATATATATATATATATATACATATATATATAATACGTTTTATCTGCATTGCTTAAACCAACAATGGATTATGTCAGTATGAAATATTGATCTTCATTATCTACTTTGAAAGTTTACTATTTGAAGAAGTTGTGATTCATTCATTTTTCAATGTATGCATGAAGATGAAGTTACTAGGATATAGTTATTATAGATATAATTATAAAATTATATCATTTTAATTTGAAAGAGTAGAAAAGGGAATCGTATTCTCTGTTGTGACACAAAATTGAATGTTTATTATGCTATTGAACTGTCACACATAAATGGATAAATAATGCACGATTCCCTTATTGCGTAAACACAGTTTGCGGTGTTACTTATCTTCCCGTTGTAAAAAGGTGAATTGGTGAATGAAGTAGATTATGTTTGCAAGAGACAGGTAAAATTAGAAAGTTTAAGACTTTACAATAAATGAACATTTTGAATTTTTAAGCTTCTTGGTGCATTTAATAAATGTAATTTTTATCTGCATGGCTGTTTTAAACCAACAATGAATTATGGCAGTATTAAATATTTATCTTCATTATCTACTTTGAAAGTTTAGCTTTTGAAGGAATTATGATTCCTTTTATTTTTCAATGTAGTCATGGATATGTAGTTACTAGGATTTATATTTACTAGGATAAGTTACTATTATACTTATAAAGACTTAATAAAATTATATCATTTTACAATGAAAAAGAATAAAAGGGAATCGTATTGTGTAATGTAACACAAAAATGAATATTTATTAAGCCATTGAAGTGTAACACATAAATGAATAAATTAATACCCCTTATTACGTAAACACACACAGTTTTCAGCGTTACTTATCTTTCCCATTGTAGAAAGATGAATGAAGTAGATTATAATTAGAAAGTTTAAGACTTTACAAGAAATGAATATTTTGAATTTTAAAGCTTGTTTATGCATATAATATATATATATATATATATATATATATATATATATATATATATATATATATATATATATATATATATATATATATATATATATATATATATATATATATATATATATATATATATATATATATATAATACGTTTTATCTGCATTGCTTTTTTTTTAAACCAACAATGGATTATGTCAGTATGAAATATTGATCTTCATTATCTACTTTGAAAGTTTACTATTTGAAGAAGTTGTGATTCATTCATTTTTCAATGTATGCATGAAGATGAAGTTACTAGGATATAGTTATTATAGATATAATTATAAAATTATATCATTTTAATTTGAAAGAGTAGAAAAGGGAATCGTATTCTCTGTTGTGACACAAAAATGAATATTTATTATGCCATTGAAATGTAACACATAAATGAATAAATTAATACCCGATTCCCTTATTACGTAAACAGACACAGTTTGCGGTGTTACTTATCTTTCCGTTGTAAAAAGGTGAATAGGTGAATGAAGTAGATTCTCTTTGCAAGAGATAGGTAAAATTAGAAAGTTTAAGACTTTACAATAAATGAATATTTTGAATTTTTAAGCTTCTTTATGCATTTAATAAGTATAAAGTACTTTTATCTGCTTTCCTATTTTATAAATCAACTATGAATTAATTCTGTTTAAATATTTTCCCACATAGCTTCATTATCTACTTTGAAAGTTTAGCTTTTGAAGGAATTATGATTCCTTTTATTTTTCAACGTAGTCATGGATATGTAGTTACTATGATTTATATTTACTAGGATAAGTTACTATTATACTTATAAAAACTTTATAATTATATCATTTTACAATGAAAGAGAATAAAAGAAAATCGTATTCTGTAATGTAACACAAAAATGAATATTTATTAAGCCATTGAACTGTAACACATAAATGAATAAAATAATACCCCTTATTACGTAAACAGACACAGTTTTCAGCGTTACTTATCATTCCCATTGTGGAAAGATGAATGAAGTAGATTATGTCTCCAAGAGATAGGTAAAATTAGAAAGTTTAAGACTTTACAATAAATGAATATTTTGAATTTTAAAGCTTGTTTATGCATATAATATATATATATATATATATATATATATAATATATATATATATATATATATATATATAATACGTTTTATCTGCATTGCTTTTTTTTTAAACCAACAATGGATTATGTCAGTATGAAATATTGATCTTCATTATCTACTTTGAAAGTTTACTATTTGAAGAAGTTGTGATTCATTCATTTTTCAATGTATGCATGAAGATGAAGTTACTAGGATATAGTTATTATAGATATAATTATAAAATTATATCATTTTAATTTGAAAGAGTAGAAAAGGGAATCGTATTCTCTGTTGTGACACAAAATTGAATGTTTATTATGCTATTGAACTGTCACACATAAATGGATAAATAATGCACGATTCCCTTATTGCGTAAACACAGTTTGCGGTGTTACTTATCTTCCCGTTGTAAAAAGGTGAATAGGTGAATGAAGTAGATTATGCTTGCAAGAGATAGGTAAAATTAGAAAGTTTAAGACTTTACAATAAATGAACATTTTGAATTTTAAAGCTTATTTATGCACTTAATAAATATAAAGTACTTTTTATCTGCATTGCTTTTTTAAACCAACAATGAATTATGTCAGTATTTAATATTTATCATCATTATCTACTTTGAAAGATTAATATTTGAAGAAGTCATGATTCCTTTCATTTTTCAACGTAGGCATGGAGATGTAGTTACTATTATACAGTTATTATTATAGTTAGAAAATTATATCATTTTACAATGAAAGAGTATAAAAGGGAATCGTATTCTCTGTTGTGACACAAAAATGAATGTTTTTTATGCCATTGAAATGTAACATATAAATGAATAAATTAATGCAAGATTCCCTTATTGCGTAAACACAGTTTGCGGTGTTACTTATCTCCCTGTTGTAAAAAGGTGAATAGGTGAATGAAGTAGATTCTGTTTGCAATAGATAGGTAAAATTAGAAAGTTTAAGACTTTACAATAAATGAATATTTTGAATTTTTAAGCTTCTTTATGCATTGAAGTATAAACTACTTTTATCTGCTTTGCTTTTTTATAAATCAACGACGAATTAATTCGGTAATAAATATTTTCTCACATAGCTTCATTATCTGCTTTGAAAGTTTAGCTTTTGAAGAAGTCATGATTCCTTTTATATTTCAATGTAGATATGAAGATGAAGTTACTAGGATACATTTACTATTGTTATAAAGACAACAATATATAAAAAAATTATGTGATTCTACAATGAAAGAATATGAAAGGGAATCGTATTCTGTAATACGACACAAAAATGAATGTTTATTATGCCATTGAACTGTAACACAAAAATGAATAAATTAATGCACGATTCCCTTATTACGTAAACAGGCACAGTTGCGGTGTTACTTTTCTTTCCCGTTATGAAAAGGTGAATTAAGTAGATTCTGTCTGAAAGAGATAGGTAAAGTTAGAAAATTTAAGACTTTACAATAAATGAATATTTAGAAATTTAAAGCTTGTTTATGCGTTTAATAAATATATAGTATATTTTATCTGCATTGTTTTTTTAAACCAACGATAAATTAATTCGGTATTAAATATTTTCCGACGTAGCTACATTATCTACTTTGAAAGTTTAGCTTTTGAAGAAGTTATAATATGTTTTATTTGTCAATGTAGGCATGGAGATGTAGTTACTAGGATTTATATTTACTAAGATACAGTTACTATTATAGTTATAAAGACTTATATAATTATATCATTTTACAATGAAAGAGCATAAAAGGGAGTCGTATTCTGCAATGTAACACAAAAATGAATATTTATTAAGCCATTGAACTGTAACACATAAAAGAATAAATTAATGCACGATTCCCTTATTGCGTAAACACAGTTTGCGGTGTTACTTATCTTCTCGTTGTAAAAAGGTGAATAGGTGGATGAAGTAGATTCTGTTTTCAAGAGAAAGGTAAAATTAGAAAGTTTAAGACTTTACAATAAATGAATATTTTGAATTTTTAAGCTTCTTTATGCATTTAAGAAGTATAAAGTACTTTTATCTGCTTTGCTTTTTTATAAACCAACGATGAATTAATTTGGTATTAAATATTTTCCCACATAGCTTCATCATCTACTTTGAAAGTTTAGCTTTTGAAGAAGTCATGATTCCTTTTATATTTCAATGTAGATATGAAGATGAAGTTACTAGGATACATTTACTATTGTTTTAAAGACAATAATATATATAAAAAAATTATATAATTCTACAATGAAAGAATATGAAGGGAATCGTATTCTGTAATGTGACACAAAAATGAATGTTTATTATGCTCTTGAACTGTAACACATAAATGAATAAATTAATGCACGATTCCCTTATTATGTAAACAGGCACGTTTGCGGTATTATGCGTTTAATAAATATATAGTATATTTTATCTGCATTGCTTTTTATTAAACCAACGATAAATTAATTCGGTATTAAATATTTTCCCACGTAGCTACATTATCTACTTTGAAAGTTTAGCTTTTGAAGAAGTTATGATTCCTTTTATTTGTCAATGTAGATGTAGTTACTAGGATTTATATTTACTAAGATACAGTTACTATTATAGTTATAAAGACTTATATAATTATATCATTTTACAATGAAAGATCATAAAAGGGAGTCGTATTCTGTAATGTGATACAAAAATGAATGTTTATTATACCATTGAACTATAACACATAAATGAATAAATTAATGTACGATTCCCTTATTACGTAAACAGGCACAGTTGCGGTGTTACTTTTCTTTAACGTTATGAAAAGGTGAATTAAGTAGATTCTGTCTGCAAGAGATAGGTAAAATGAGAAAATTTAAGACTTTACAATAAATGAATATTTAGAAATTTAAAGCTTGTTTATGCATTTAAAAAATATAAAATACTTGCATTGTTTTATTTTTACCATCGATGAATTAATTCGGTATTAAATGTTATCCCACTTAGCTTCATTATCTACTTTGAGAGTTTAGCTTTTGAAGAAGTAATGATACTTTTTTTTTAATGTAAGTATGGATATGTAGTGACTAGGAATTATGTTTACTAGGATTGTGTTACTGTTATTATTATTAGGACTTATAAAATTATATCATTTTACAATGAAAGAATATAGAAGGGAATCATATTATGTGTTGTAACACAAAAATTAATGCTTATTACGCCATTGAACAGTAACAAATAAATTAATAAATTAATGCAAGATTCCCTTATTCCGTAAACAGACACAGATTGCGGTGTTAACTATCTTTCCCGCTGTAAAAAGGTGAATGAAGTAGATTAAGTCTGCAAGACATAGGTAAAATTAGAAAGTTTAAGGCTTTACAATAAATGAATATTTTGAATTTTAAAGCTTGTTTATGCCTTTAATAAATATAAAGTACTTTTATATCCATTCCTTTTTTTAAAACCAACGATGAATTAATTCGGTATTAAATATTTTCCCACGTAGCTTCATTACCTACTTTGAAAATTTACCTTTTGACGAAGTTATGATTCCTTTCATTTTTAAAATTAGACATGGAGATGTTGTTACTAGGAACTATATTTACTAGAATACAGTTGTTATTATTATAGTTATTAATACTTATAAAATTATATTCCTTTACATTGAAAGAGTATAAAAGGGAATCCTATTCTGTGTTGTGACACAAAAATGAATGCTTATTGAACTGGAACACATAAATTAATAAATTAATGCACGATCCAGTGAGTTAAAGAATAACATGTCTCATGCAATATAATTAGTAGTATTTAATAATTACAGAACTGTACCACAAAATAAAATATGTAGGAATGTATCTGTTTGGTAACGTGATAAAATCTCTCACTGCATAAATGTTTCATAGTAAATGCTGTTATACGTCTATAAGTATCATTATACATACCGTTTCTTTTAAGCGCCTTACACTGCATTCATCTGGTAGGCGACAGTCCGCTTGTTCACACAAGGTACATATGCTAAAATGTAAAGGTGACGCAAACTTGTAACACAGACATATATCTCTCTCGCTCTTATACATATATATATATATATATATATATATATATATATATATATATATATATATATATATATATATGCGTGTGTGTGTAATCCATTTTTTTAAACTTATTTATAAGGAGAAATCTCAACAGCTAGCAGTAATAATGATGCAGTCTGGCCGACATTGAACAAAACGACACAAGTCTAATTTAAACTTTATTCCAGAACTGCTACAAAGCACATCATTTCTACTGATTAACAGACAAACAAAATCCACATAGATCATTCTAATCGAACAGAGGTTCACCAAAGAGCGATGACAGAAAGAATTTTTCCACAGTAAAAAACAACTTAATAAGCAAATTAAATGCAATATCAGCAAAACGCGAAACCATTTGCTGGCGATAGCTGGGAAATGTGATAAAGAGACAGAAAGTTTACAGTTTTAGGACAGAAAGGAATGTTAAGTGGAAAATACTCCGTTGATTAAACTATTTAGAGGCTGGAAAAAAGATTTAAAAGAATTAGAATTTGATAGAGGAGGTTTTTTAGGAAATATTAAAGTTAAATAATTTTGATATATTATATATATATATATATATATATATATATAGGCACTAGTTATGGTATCTAAGGAAAATACCGAGTGATTTGATTTAAATATCAGCACGAAATTTAAAATTGAATAAATCAACAACGGATATAGGTGTGATTTTCCTCAATCAAATGAAAATGAAGTCGGATTTTCTGTGGAAAAAATATCAGGAAACACATGAGTTAGTTCAGTGGGTTTCAGATGGTCAAAAGATGGGGTTGTAATTATTTTCCTTGACTATTAGGAGGCTGATAAGTTAAATATTCCTTGCTAGTTACAATCATTCCATCTACTTTTCATCGTCTAAGATTACTGCACGTTTACAGAAATAAGAAACTAATATTGCTTATTTCTGAAACGATTGATACATATTTTTGAGAGATATCAATTTTCTTTTGTCTGACAAATATGAACCTGTAAACATTTTCAACCATTTTAGTTAACACATTGTGTGCGGGTACATTTCGCAGGGGAATTATACTGGGATCGGATATTTTGCGCGTAGTTATTCAGTTAAATCTAAATAGATCGAAAATTATTTAATTTTTCAACGAACTTTTCGTATTTTATATTGAACTATACAAACAAATATATAAATAGACAAATAAACAAATATAAATATAAATACAAATATATATATATATATATATATATATATATATATATATATATACATATATATATATATATATATATATATATATATATATTATAATATATATATATATATATATATATATATATATATATATATATATATATATATATATATAAATACAAATATATATATATATATATATATATAAATATACCTATATATAATATTTTCGCAAGGATAAATTAAAAGTTAATTTTAAATCTAAATTGATTTTTTATTCAACCTTCCCATTCTGTGGTCGACTGATTTAAAAACTAGTTTTTATTTGTTTAATTCTTTCCAGAATCTATGTAGTAGACAAGAACATTCGGCTTCATTTTTCTGTATATACCGTTACTTTTGTAAGCACAAACAAACCATGTTGTTACACTAACCCGTACTAGTACGTGTCCCACGCTGAAGTATCAGTCGTCAGAAAACGCACCAGTATGTGTCCCGTGCTTAAGTATAAATCGTCAGAAAACGTACTAGTACGTCTCCCGTGTTCAAGTATCAATTGTCAGAAAAATGTACTAGTACGTGTCCCGCCTACAATGTGTTCATACAGAATTGTCAAAGATTTTTCAGTATGTAAGGATGTATCTACAATACCGCATTGTCACTCTACACATCCTTAATGTACAGTTAAAGAAATATAATGTTCATCAATAAATACAGCATTCTTAACCACAAGCTTTAATCATGAGTGTATCAGACGGAATCACTTTGAAACTAACTGCTGCTTTTCATAATCTGATAGCACAAAATCGGCAACGCCCTCTGGGATGTAAAGAGAGAACTAATCAACCAAGTTACCTGAGGCAAGAAAAACCCAGCTTCATATCAATCCATTTTATTTTAACCACACATTTTATGATTATTTATTGTCGAAAGATTCACTTTTAAATGTTATCCTGTTATTTATGTTACTGCAAATTCAATAAGATTAATTTATGAGGCATATTTAAAGATATACTGCAGTTTTCTTTTCAGGTAAACCTTATATGACAAGACGATGAAAGTTATAAGAGAAAAAATATTCAGTATCTTTTATATATATGGCATGTGTAGAAGAACAATTTAACGAAAGTAAGACAATATTGAAACACTGTTACAGTTTTAATATGCGGAATAGCAGAAATTAAAATCTTGAAAGCTGATGAAAGAAATTAAAAAAAAAATCTAACTATAAAAAGAGGTACTCGAAAGTAGAAAATTATTTAAAGTCAAGAAATAGCCCGTCATATGACGGGATCAGTAATTTTTAAAATTTCTAGAATTGTAAAGTACCCTATAAGGCAGACAAAAAATGGCTTGTTTTTGGCTGAGAATTATCTGGTGCACGCTCAATACTTTGTTTATCTTCATACTTCTTTAAAGTTTCCCAATACAGTGAAGGCAGTTTAGAATCACTTTAAATTCATGTAGAAGGATAACTCAGTTTTCTTAACTACGTCGAAATTATCGTTAAGTTCTTCTCATTTTTTGCTATAGTTATTAAGGGAAAATAAAGATATGAAAATATCATGTCCACTACATGCTGGAGGTAGATAGAATTTGTTATTAATATCGGTGATAAAATTTTCATTGCAACAAAAAAAAATCTATGATTAAATTTAAAATTATCACGTATGCACCTAATCTATTATTTCAGTCAAATATAAAAGAAAATTATTTACGTAATATCTAAGTTCAGAGATAAAATGTATGAAAATAATGAATCGTACGAATTTAGTGAATCGATGGCAAACCGTGTGGTGCATAAAAAACAATGACACAAACGAACGAACTTCTTAATTTTCAAAGACGTATATCTTAAACGTTAGATATTTATAGTTCGTGAGATAAACTCCTAGATATTTGTGAAAAGGATTAGTTTTGAATACCGGTGATAAAAAGTTTCAATGCAACAAAAAATAATCAATGATTAAATTTAAAATTATCACTTATGTACCTAATCTATTATTTAAGCAAAATATAAAGTAAAATTATTTACGTAATATTTAAGTTCAGTGATAAAGCATATGAAAATAATGAATCATACGAATTTAGTGAATCGATTGAAGACCGTGTGGTTATGCTTAAAAAACAATGACACAAACGAACGAACTTCTTAATTTTCAAAGACGTATATCTTAAACGTTAGATATTTATAGTTCGTGAGATAAACTCCTAGATATTTGTGAAAAGGATTAGTTTTGAATACCGGTGATAAAAAGTTTCAATGCAACAAAAAATAATCAATGATTAAATTTAAATTTATCACATAAGTACCTAATTTATTATTTAAGCCAAATATAAATAAGAATTATTTACTTAATATCTAAGTTCAGTGATAAAACGTATGAAAATAATGCAGACGATATTTAAATAATTTAAAATAAGAAATGATAAAATGAGATAATTAAAGGAATAACGTCATAAAACTAGAAAAAAAATTTCTTTTTATGTATTTATTATATAATAAATAGATAAAGCTCTTAACCGGAGAAAATATGACTTAAAATAATGACTCTAAAGGGGGAAGGGGTGGATTTAGAACGTTGCTAACCCTAACTCATCAAGTATCCAATAGAGATGCTTCTATCCATTCCAGGTCCAACCGCTTCATAAATTCTAGGACAGACGGACAGATAACTTAGGCTATTATTATATAGGGGGTTAGTTTTAAATTTTTGATGTAATTAAAAAGAAGAAAATAATTAATCCAAAAGATGCACTAGACTATTACTATCTGAAAACCTATATCATGACGCAAAATACCTTAGAAAATTGCAGAATTCTGAACATAAGTTTTGCTGAGTAATACAAATAATACGAGTTAAAAAAAACCTCTATGCATTTGACCGTTAAAATCGATGAACTTGTATACCCTTAAAATAGTTTCTAATAAAGTATGTAAAGCGAACATATTTAGGGGGTATGATTTTAAAGTTACTGTAGTAAATAAAGAATATCATCATTTATTTATTTCTCGCAGCAAGCTAAAAGAGATGAGAATTTATTCAGGAGCGAAATAATATATATTATGCAATGGAAGGAAGCGAAATTTTTGCACATGTCACACTTCTTTATTTACTCCCGAGCACTAATGAACTTTAAGCTTCTGTAATGCGTTTTCATTTTTGTTGCCACCAGCAGTCACTTAATTGTTTATTTCGAAGCTTCCATTAATCATCCGCTGAAAGATACGTTTAGTGCACGCGACTTCGTAAGCTGACGACATTTGTTTGCCTTTCCAACAGAAAATAACTGTCAAGTTTAAAATTAAATTATGTTTATAAAGTGAAGGGATATAGAAAG
The DNA here is from genome assembly GCA_032207245.1 of Pardosa pseudoannulata. Taxonomy (NCBI): domain Eukaryota; kingdom Metazoa; phylum Arthropoda; class Arachnida; order Araneae; family Lycosidae; genus Pardosa; species Pardosa pseudoannulata. Next base: position 17,412,550 of record CM063510.1, read on the forward strand.
ATAAAAAAAAATATTGCCTTTGATGGAATTAAAATGAGTAATTAAATCGTAAAAACTTTTAAAATTTTCTTTACACTTTTAAGCAATCTGGCAATCAGGAATTTACTAAATAATAATATTTTAGTGCATGAATTATAGGCATAGGTAGTTATTCAAAGGGATTAAAAGATATTACAGTGATTTATAACGTTATATTATAAATTACAAAATGTTAGCCTTGATGTAATTAAAATGAGAGATTAAATAGTAAAAACGATTCATTTATTAAAATTTTATTAAAATATTATTAATAAATTTTATTAAAATATTATTAAAATTTTGTTTACGTTTTTCATTATCAAACAATCTGGCAACCAGGAACTTTCTAAATAAAAATATTTTAGGGCATGAATTATATACATAGGTAGTTATTGCGGGGGATTAAAAGATATTACCGTGATTTATAACATTATATTATAAATTACAAAATGTTACCCTTGATAGAATTAAAATAAGTGATTAAATCGTAAAAACTATTCATATATTAAAATTATTATTAAAATTTTATTAAATTATTAAATATAGTTATAAAATTTTATTAATATATTATTAAAATTTTCGTTACCCTTTTCTTTATCAAACAATCTGGCAACCAGGAACTTTGTAAATAGAAATATTTTAGGGCATGAATTATATACATAGGTAGTTATTGAGAGGGATTAAAAGATATTACCGTGATTTATAATATTATATTATAATTTACAAAATGTTAGCCTTGATAGAATTAAAATGAGTGATTAAATAGTAAAAACTATTAAAATTTTCTTTACATTTTTCATTATCAAACAAGCTGGAAATCAGGAACTTTCTAAATAACAATATTTTAGAGCATGAATTATATACATAAGTAATTTATTGAGAAAAATTACAAGATATTACCGTGATTTATAACATTATATTAAAAATTACAAAATGTTAGCCTTGATAGAATTAAAAAGAGTGATTAAATCGTAAAAACTATTAAAATTATCTTTATACTTTTCATTATCAAACAATCTGGAAATCAGGAACTTTCTAAATAAAAATATTTTAGGGCATGAATTATATACATAGGTAGTTATTGAGAGGGATTAAAAGATATAACGTTGATTTATAACACTATATTATAAATTACAATAGGTTAGACTTGATTGAATTAAAATGAATGATTAAATCGTAAAAACTTTTAAAGTTTTCTTTACACTTTTCATTATCAAACAATCTAGCAATAAGGAACTTTCTAAATAAAAATATTTTAGGGCATGAATTATATGCATAGGTAGTTATTGAGAGGGATTAAAATATATTGCCGTGATTTATAACATTATATTATAAATTACAAAATGCTAGATTTGATGGAATTAAATTGAGTGATTAAATTGTAAAAACTATTGAAATTTTCTTTACATTTTTCATTATCAAACAATCTGGCAATCAGGAACTTTCTAAATAAAAATATTTTAGGGCATGAATTATATACATAGGTAGTTATTGAGAGGGATTAAAAGATATTACCGTGATTTATAACATTATATTATAAATTACAAAATGTTAGCCTTGATAGAATTAAAATAAGTGATTAAATCGTAAAAACTATTAAAATTTTCTTTACGCTTTTCATTATCAAACAATCTAGCAATAAGGAACTTTCTAAATAAAAACATCTTAGATCATGAATTATATACAAAAGTAGTTATTGAGAGGGATTAAAAGATATTACCGTGATTTATAACACTATATTATAAATTACAAAATGTTAGACTTGATGGAATTAAAATGAGTGATTAAATCGTAAAAACTTTTAAAATTTTCTTTACACTTTTCATTATTAAGCAATTTGGCAATCAGAAACTTTCTAAATAGAAATATTTTAGGGCATGAATTACATACATAGGTAGTTATTGTGAGGGATTAAAAGATATTACCGTGATTTATAACATTATCTTAAAAATTACAAAATGTTATCCTTGATAGAATTAAAAGGAGTGATTAAATCGTAAAAACTATTAAAATTATCTTTACACTTTTCATTGTAAAACAATCTGGAATTCAGGAACTTTCTAAATAAAAATTTTTAGGGCATGAATTATATACATAAGTAGTTATTGCGAGGGATTAAAAGATATTACCGTGATTTATAACATTATATTATAAATTACAAAATGTTAGGCTTGATAGAATTAATATAAGTGATTAAATCGTAAAAACTATTAAAATTTTCTTTACAT
>CM063510.1:17422295-17429795 GCA_032207245.1 Pardosa pseudoannulata
GATTTTAAATCACATAAGTTCTCTTATTGTCCGGATCATACATATTATTGGGGATGATTTTATGTGTAATTGTTGAGCATATAATTGTGTTGCATATATATACATACAAACATGCATGCATGCATATATATATATATATATATATATATATATATATATATATATATATATATATATATATATATATATATATATATATATATATATTATATATATATATATATTATATATATATATTATATATTATATATAGTATACACACACACACATATATATATATATATATATATATATATATATATATATATATATATATATGTGTGTGTGTGTGTGTGTGTGTGTGTGTTGTGTGTGAGGTCTAAAAAAAGGGGTAGATGGAAATTATGTGAGTTGTAAACGATTTTAAAAAGGGAACTCTTTTGTAATAATAAAATAAATGAAAAAGACCCCCGCTAGCTTAAGCTTTTAGGATAATGCGGTCAGGTGGAAGCATTTTGGAGGATTTGATGTCTTAGCAAACAGATAAGAGTCAGTCAGCACTTGGATTTGGAACTGTGAACACACTCTACGCTTGTCTTCGGCAATAAATAAGAATGGCGCAAGTTTTGCTTTAAATGAATTGAATAATTAATAAACTTATTATCAAGAAAGATTGTTTTCCATTCGCCTTAACACTCGACATTTCAGTTATATATATATATAAATATGTATATATATATATATATATATATATATATATATATATATATATATATATATATATATATATATATATATATATATATATATATACATTTATACAAATTATAGTATATCGGGATGTAAAATATAAAAGATTAGTATAAAAGCTTTGTACATTTTAAATTCATTTTTAGAAATTGTCTTCTGAAATTTAACAGTACTGTATCCTTCAATGTTATAACAAGTAGATATATTTAAAAAAGAAAAATTGTTAAGCCTCTCTCTGACACCCCTAAAATTATAAGGTTTTAAATAAATAAAATGTGTCTTACTTATATGTGAAGAAATAGTGTAAATATGCCTCCTAAATAAAAACTCCTACTTCATAATATCTTCAGTATTTCAGGGTTCATAAGACTGTGAGAGCAAATTAAATTCAAAGTGATGGAAAGGCAATAAAGAAAATTGTTTGTACGCGAGGTCTTTTGAATCTCCATCAATCTCACTGGATTTATGCATTTTTTATTCTAAATTTTTTCACATTTAACTTCTTAGTGTGAGTGTTTTCTTAAATTAGACTTAAATCAAAAGAAAAATATATGTTTTCGGAAATTTTTTCTAAGGTGTGTTAGCGTGTATAACAAAAATTCGAAAATAATTGTAAACAAATTGTAAGTTATGCAGACTTTTTTTTATTATTATCATACAAATATTTAATATTCATCTTCCGTCTGAACTAGACGTTCAAAGGCGAAATTGGTAAGGCACTTGCTATGAGTACCAGACTTTCTGGGTTTCAATTCCACTACAAGCATAGATATTCATAACCTTTTGGGATCGGCTATAAGAAGTAAGTCCCGGTTCAATTAGCCTTCGTGCTGACATTTCAGCTTAGTGCTCAGATCTAAACCTCATTATTAACTAAAATAAACCTAATTAATAACTAATAAATTATCAAATGGAGTTTCTAAAATTAAGAGCATACACAGAATTTTAAAACATACGTTTAAGAATAATACGTAACAAAAATGAAAAAACTTGTATATCATATCAAGATGCTTCCTAGAAATTTAAAAACGCAAAAGGAAGGTATTAAGAAAAGATTCAAATATAATTCAATATAAAGATTTAATACATACTATTTGTAAGTAATATATATTAGGTATTGATATGTAATATATCAATATATAAAACAATTATCTAAAATTCATTTTTTCCCATTTTTATTTTTGATACCTAATTTCTCAGTAGTAAGATATCAGATTTAAACATGTGCTTGTCGGCTTAATTTTTTTACCCGTCTCTCAAAACTACCGGTTCAACAAATGCAAATTTTCTGGCCACTGGCCATACCTTTCTATTATCGAGGAAAATAGTTTCGCTTCTCCAATAGCTAAATTGCTACCTATGTGGTTTTCGAGCTAACTAAAATGATCAAGGTTCACACTAGACTTCCAAAAACGCCGAATATACTCTAAAGTCTCTTGAGTACAAAATCACGTGATCTCTAGCTCCTGAGATACGAAAATCATTGAAACATATGTTTTTTCTTGAGCATTCGATGCAAATCTCTTGTAATAAAGATGGTCTTGTGACCCGTTCATTTTTCAATCTCTACTTTCCCTACATATATATAAATATAAATATATATATAAGTATATATATATATATATATACATTTACATATATATATATATTATATATATATATGTATATATATATATATATATATATATATATATATATATATATATATATATATATGTATATATATATATATATATATATATATATATATATATATAAATATATATATATATATATATATATATATATATATATATATATATATATATATATATATATATATATATATATATATATATATATATAAAGTTTAAATACATTTTTTAAACTTATAGTAGATGATATTTCATATTCATACAGTTTTTTAAAATATTAATTCATTAATTATATTTAATTGATTAATTTTAGAAATATCAGAAGACTCGAGCCTAGCTCTTGGTGTGAGTGTTCCGATTTTGCCAATACGTAGCCATTCAGTTAACAATAAACCTAAGAATTAGTATTTGAAATTATTACACGAGATTACACAAGAAAATATGATTACACGATATTTTTGTAGCAGATGCATGTAACAGAAATAAAATTTTTCTTTCTTGACCTAAGTAGGAATTTACTTTAATTTTTTTATATATTACTTATTATTCTAGGAATTTCTAATGTAGTGGATGATACTTCATATCAATACAGATATTTCAAATAACAAGTCATTAGTTAAACCAAGACTGCGCCAAGCTCTTGGTGAGAGTCTATTGATTTCGCCAATGCGTAGGCATTCAGTTTACAGTCAACATAAGAATTGGTCTTTTAAATGATTACATGAAATTACACGAGATATTCATAACATGCTCAAGTAATTGAAATAAAATTTTTCTCTATTCACGTAAGAAGGAATTGAGTTTAATTTAATTTTTATCTATACCGGGTGGCCATAATTAAACTGACAGTGCTCTGTATCGTGATCTATTTGCGAGAATGACGCCACATTTTGTAGGAAGATTAAAGAAGATGGGGGACGAAAGATTCCATGAAAAAACTAATTAGTTTCAAAAGTCACCGCTAGGGGAATATTTGGCGCTGTGTTATACAGTGCTACAGAACACTGTGGGCACTGTCAATTTAATTATGGTCACCCGGTATATATATATATATATATATATATATATATTATATTACTTGATATCCTCTATAAATTTAAAGCTTTGCAACGATGGACAACGATGTCTTTAATGGCTGAACAACTGGACCAGGCAATTCAAATAATAGGGATTAATTTCAGGTGTATTCGGAGTGAAAATAATATCTATGTTTACCTACTCAAATAAACATATATTTATATAGTAAAAACATGTGAAAAATAAACAATAGGCAAAAATATTGTTGCACCCTCAAAGTGTAAAATACAAAGCGTCTTGGTCATATAAGAAGAAATGTGTAAACTTTCTATAAAAAGAGTCATATTTCCTACTTACTGTTATAATTCAGGACTCGTAAGCCTCAGCAAGCAAATTAAATTCAAAGTGATGGAACGGCAGTAAAGAAAATTGTTTGCGCGCGAGGTCATTTGAATCTCCATCAGTTTGACTAGATTTAACATACATTTTTCTTCTGAAGTTTTTCTCATTTAAATTTAAAGCTTCGGCTTTTCAAATATTTATGTTAAATCAAATCAGAGAACATATCTTTTCAGGAAATTGTTCTTGTGTGAAATAGGGTAAGAAGAAAAGAAATTCATTTTACCAAGTGTAGTCAAATTCTAAATTTTTAATAGCCTTACTTTATTTTATCACATTTCTAATGTTTTCTGTAGATCTTACGTATTTCTTTTTAAGACATTGGAGTTCACATACCAGTTTTCATGTTAATTTCATTCATAATGAAACAGTATATTGTATTTTTGTATATATATATATATATATATATATATATATATATATACATGAGGTTTGGAAACAAAATTAATAATTTAGGGGTTTGAGAGAAAAAAACGCAACACACTTTTTTAATGCAGGTGTATGAATCTTTAATAACTCATTATAAAATCACTTGGCGCGTAAGTATTGAGGGAGAGCGTCTTGAGAAAGGGTTGCTGTATGAACCCTGGCTGAGAAGGGTTCCTTTTTTAGAGTGTGGACATTAGCCATGTGCCGACATGTTTGATAGTTGACTATTAAACAATGCAATGTATAGGAATTAAGACCTTATCAAGAACATTGACTCTTTATGAGGCTGCAAAGTCTGTGATATATATATATATATATATATATATATATATATATATATATATATATATATATATATATATATATATATATATATATATATATATATATATATATATATATATATATATATATATATATATATATATATATATATATATATATATATATATATATATATATATATATATATATATATATATATATATATATATTTATATTTATTTATTTATATTTATTTATCAAGTGCAAAAATCTTCTAAAAAACTAAATGTTTATATTTTAGAGACGCAATGTCTCGACACAAAATACTAATTCTTAACATTCAGGCATTTTGAATTCTAAATTTGATTGTTTAATGCAGTGTAATTATTCTTATATGTTTAAAATCAAAGCTTTTGGAGGATAATAGTTTTTTTAAAAAGAGAAAAATTTGTAATTTTTCTGTTTCTTTTTATAAACCACTAAATAAATTAAATTATAAGCTAACTAAACGTGTAAAGATACTCCTAAATAAAACCTCATGCTTCCTAATATTGCATAATTTAGGACTCACCAGGCGTGAGAAGAAATTTAAACACAATATGAAGGGAAGGTAAAACTGATGGCTTGCAAGGTCATTTGAATCTCAATCAATTTGATTGGTTTTAAGCATTATTATAATTTTTTAATGTAATTTCTAATATTTACGTTATTCTTTTCCTATATTTTGATTAAATCAAATTAAAAAGTGTTTTTTTATAAACGATTTCAATGTAATAGAGATATAAAATGAATTCATAAGCAATTTGAAGGAAATTCATTTCGATAATGTAGTCTTATTATAAAATATGCAAAACATTACTTATGAACATGTCATGCAATGCATACATATACACACTTCTTCCTGAATGATTTTTTTTTTATTTTGATGTCAGTGGTTTGTATAACATATATAATTATTTTCCTGGTGTATTTATATATGTTATCCCATTTTTCTAGATATAAAAAGCTATACATGTGTTTTTATTAAAGTAGATTACTTTTATAACGTCATTTTGTTTAACAAAGACAAAAGCTACTTTTATATTACGTGGTTTAAAATTAATTAGTTTTTTATATAAAAATTATTATATAAAATATTATATACAAGATTATTAATTTTATATACTAGATGATTATTAATAGTTATATAAAATTAATAAGTATATAGTATATAACATTAATTCGCCCAAAAAAAATTTAAATATGGATTTTAATTTAATGTACTTAATATTTATGAAACACTATTGTGTTATAACTCTTTTTGTAATATTTTTTGATAATTGTATAGAACGAAATATGTGAACGTATCTGTATTGTTAAAATAAAGTTAAAAGATATTTTGGCGTATAAAAGTTAAATTTGAGAAAGAATTCCGAACTGTTGACGTAATGTATTCTTTAACTTACTTTAAATCACATTAGTTCAAGGATGGACATTAATTTCCTAACTACATTTATGTACATTTAATTTATGTTACTACATTTATTTCTGTCAATCATATTTATACTTTAACGATTGTTTAACTGTGATGGCCAAAAATATCCAAACATCTTTTAGGACATGTAAACCTCTTGCCACTGCTTTCAAAATTCACTATATTCTGCCAATAACTGTCTTTACCAGTACCTTGACACACAGTGCGTAATGTATATAATTGAAGATTATTCTTTGTCTAGATATGCTAAGTCTTTGTGTTAGCTTTTGCGTTGTAGAATTTATAAGATAGGGTTTTATATATTCTTTACTAGGGATGGATTTTTAGTTCAATCAGGAGTAACCACTTTACCAATGGCTGTAATATTGTGTTCAATTTCTGGTGGACAGAAAAAACGCTAGTATGTCCATCTGCTAGTATGTCATTCTAACGTAGAGCAATTACTTTTGTTATAGCATTTAAGACAAACTAGGTTACACTGGAGTCAACTTATTTAATATAGCGGAAAATAATTTATTTATATATTTATTTTAGTAACTATAGCACAAATAATGTATTGAAGTTGCGTAAACCACTTTTGATGTGACACTCTAAGCTTCGATTAATGATGTCATAAGCTAAAAAATTGGCTGTTTATGCTTAAACTGTTGACACTTAGTTGCCTCCAAACCGTATCAGCTATAAATTTTACACTTTTAATGAAAATACAGATTTATTAAATTAAAAAAAAACTTATTTAAGACAACATTCGTCATATATATATATATATATATATATATATATATATATATATATATATGTATATATATATATATATATATATATATATTTATATGTATATATATATATATATATATATATATATATATATATATATATATATATATATATATATATATATATATATATATATATATATATATATATATATATATATATATATATATATATATATATATATATATATATATATATATATATATATATATATATATATATATATATATATATATATATATATATATATATATATATATATATATATATATATATATATATATATCAGGTTTGAAAACATAAAATTAGTAATTTAGGAATTTGAGAGCAAAAACCTCAACACACTTTTTTAATGAAGGTGCATGAATCTTTAATAACTCATTATAAAATCATTTGATGCGTAAGGTTTGAGGGAGAGCGTGTTGAGAAAGTGTTGCTGTATGAACCCTGGCTGAGTAGGGTTCCTTTTTTAGAGTGTGGACGTTAGCCATGTGCCTGCATGTTTGATGTTTGACTGCTAAACTTTGCAATGTATAGGAATTAAGACATTATCAAGAACTCTGACTCTTCATGAGGCTGCAAAGTCTGTCATATGTCTATATGTCTGAATGTACTTAGTGTTTATGAAACACTATTGTGTTTCATAACACTTTTGGTAAAATTAATTGATAATTTAATAGAACAAATAAGGTGAATGTTTCTGTGTTGTTAAAGTAAAGTAAAAAGTTATTATGACTCATAAATTTAAAAAGAAGACCGAACTCTTGACGTACTGTA
>CM063510.1:17439795-17442295 GCA_032207245.1 Pardosa pseudoannulata
TATATATTTGTGTGTATATATATATATACATACATATATATATATACACAGTAAAACCTCCAAAGTTGACTACCTCTGTACGTTGACCACCTCTCTATGTTGACCGAAATTTTTTATTTTGAATTGTCAAAAAGCATTTTCAATGGCGATTTACCTCTCTATGTTGACCACCTCCGTAAGTTGTATGTTGACCAATTTTTAATAGGTTTTACTCTGTAACTTGACCACTGATGTTTTCTTGAATTAGATTTTTCCTCCGGCTGTCTTCCACCTGGTTTCCAGGAATTTCTTTATCAGTCAATCAGATTATCTGAGCAACACTCGCGATCCCCCTCCTCTTTGGTGCTTCATTTATTGTTCTCTTACAGTATGGTACTATGGGAGGGAAATAACAGAGAGTACCTAGCCTTTTGTTAAAGAGAAATGATATTCTAGCCCTTTGCATGTTTTCATTTCTTGGATTGGCTATAATTGCTGAAATCTGTCAAAAAAGGTCAGGAGAGTGGGGTATGTGTGTAGCGGTGTAGCATTTAACGAACTACGCAGAATTGGAAAACAACGTGTATCGCTCATATGTGAAACACGTTCCGTTCTTTTTTTCTGGACATCGCGTCGTGGCAGTACCTGTCGTTTATTTGCGAATTTTTATTAAAAATGGCGCACAGAAAATCTCTAAGAGAACTTAAATTAAAGGAGAAAGTGGATCTTCTTAATTTTCTGGAAAGCAGAAGCCAAAGAAAGACAGCAGAAAAATTTTGGGTGAGTAAGACAACTGCTTGCAACATTTTAAAAAGCAAGGAAGAATATCTGGAAAGATATTCTTCCGAAAATGGGGAACTTCAAAGAAAAAGGAGAAAAACGTATCTCGAAGCTATGAATGAAGCCACATTTCGTTGGTTTACAGAGATGAGATCAATTAATGCAAGAATATCGGGGCCTATGCTTCAGGAAGTAGCAAAAACATTTGCAAAAGAATTCGAAATTGAAGACTTCCAAGTGTTAGCAGGTTTGCTTGAAAAATTCAAAATACGATACGAGATTTCTCAAAAAGTTTTGTGTGGGGAATCGAATGAGGTTTCAACGGAAGTGGTGGAGAAGTTTATTGAAAAATTCCCGAGATTGCTAAAGGTTTTAAAGATGAGGACATCTTTAATGCTGATGAATGCGGTCTCTTTTTAAAGCAATGCCTGATAGAAGTCTAGGAATGAAGGGTGACTCTTGCAAAAGAGGAAAACTTTCAAAACAGCGTTTTACTGTTCTTCTATGTGCTAGTATGACAGGAGAAAAAGTGAAGCCTATGGTGATCGGCAAAACCGCAAAACGCCGTGCATTTAAAAATGTAAAACCTGATGACCAGTGCTTTATTCGAAGAGTGTTTTAGATGTGTTGACTCAGAAATGAGGAAAAAAGAAGCGGTCTATTCTACTTTCCATGGATAACTGCCCCAGACATTATTCAGTCCTTCAAAGTGCACTACAGAGCTCAACTTCTGAAATGGGTGATCACGAAAGCACAAACATGTGGTCCTTCTGCGTTGGCATCATCAACAGCTGCGTCAGTAAATGCTTTGAATGCTGTTCATTGGATTACTTCTGCTTGGAATAAAGTTACTCAAGCTACGATTAAGAACTGCTACAAGAAAGCTGGATTTGTTACAGCTACAACATCGGTGAAAGAGGATGAGCTTCCTCTATCTCCCTTGCCAGTTTCTGATGGAGTTAATTTTGAAGATTATGTTACCATGGACGATGAGTTTGTAACATGTGTTAAACAAGACCCAGAGGCAATCTTCAGTGAGATACTCTCTGGGACTAAGCACAGCGAGGACTCTAAGGTAAGAGAAACGGATGGCGAAGAGGATGATGATCCAAGTGACGATGAAACTGAAAACTTTCCAACTCTGAAGGAAGACGATGTAAAGTGCATGATGGAGCAACTTAAAGATTTCGCTGCAGAAAAATTCCCAAGCATGCATAATAAACTTGTAAACAGTGAAATTGCTTTTTGTAGTTACCAAATGAACAAAAAGAGGACTCAAACAAAAATTGAATCATTCTTTCAAAATTTGTAAAAAATGTGCTGTACTTATGTAAAAATGAGTAAATGCTAACTTTTTTCTAAATTTTTCCTTAAAAAATACTAAAAAAAGCTTACTAACTTTTTTATTATATTGTACTATAGTAAATATTTTTAAAAAATTCCCTAAGTTGACCACGTCCGTATGTTGACCACTTGGTTACAGTCCCTTAGGTGGTCAACTTATGGAGGTTCTACTGTTTACATATATATATATATACATATATATATATATATATATATATATATATATATATATATATATATATATATATATATATATATATATAAATATATATATATATATATATATGTATATATATATATATATATATATATATATATATATATATATGTATATATATATATATATATATATATATATATATATATATATATATATATATATATATATATATATATA
>CM063510.1:17449795-17499795 GCA_032207245.1 Pardosa pseudoannulata
GTGCATGAAATTATAAAGAAAAATGTTTTTTTTTTAGAAATATGAAAAAAGAAAAAAAGACCTTTTTCAGTAGAAACTTCAGAGTTTATGCTTTAAGAAAAGTAAATTTTTGAAATGATCTATGTTTCCTATTTCAGTTATAAATAAATTCCTAAAAAAATGTTAAGCTTGTGGGCCTGTGTGTGTGTATGTTTTTAGAACAAACGACTTCAAAATATATGTTTAAATGGGGGTACGAATCTTCTAAATAACCAAAATTGAACTACAGTACTCTGTCAAAACACATATGGTTGCTAAATTTAGTTTTAATCTTTCATTATATTTTAAATTTATGCTTATTTTTTAAAACGGTTTTTCAAAACATAAAACTTAACATCAAAACGTTAAAATACAGAAATATATTCACTCATTTCTATCTTAATCAACGAAACCGAGTTAAAAATACATTTAAAACTATAAAAAAAACATAATTCAGATTGAATTTTAAGGCAAGCTACAGTGTATCCAAGGCCTTAAAAAATAAAAGGTTTGGATATACATCATGGGGGAGTTCAAGTGCGATCACTGATAATCTCTTTTGAAAGAAAGCCTCTTATATTTTCTGCTGGAACAAGCATTTTTTATCGAAAAAAAAAAAGATTTCAGATTGAAAGTGTATGAAGAAATTTTATTACACAGTTTTCAAGGGTGAATACTATTCGTCCTATATTCGGGAAGGTGGATTCAACGTTCGTTTTTATCTAATATATTTAACTACTAGCTTTTTTTATTAATTGCTGAATAATTTCCAATATTATTCATCTTAATGTAACTGTAGATATTTTATCTTTATGAATAGAATATACAAAAACATATATAATGATAGTATCTTTCAAGAATTTTTTAACTAATCCCTCAATTTTTTATTTATTCAATCCAAAATAATAAATAAATTTATAATTATCTTATATTTACATTAATTTAAGTTGATTTTTTTCAATACAATACAAATTATTAAGTAGACACGTGTATAAACATTGATTGCTTATATAATCAAACTGTCTATAGAGTTAACCTCGATATAACATTTTCTAGGTCCCAACGCTTTCATTATAAACAAGTTTAATGCATATGCCTATAGAAATATTTTTGCCTTGAACATTAAGCCAAAATTTTATTAGATCACTTTCACGATTTTTTGTACTTTCTATCCATAGCTCTTGCATCTTTGGAAGTCAGATATAGCTAGTTTTTTTTACCGTTTTTCTAATTTTGTTTCCCTTGAATATTGAAGGATTCAGTTGTTTGTATCTCTGATGAAATTTTATTTGATCATTTTCACCATTTATATTGTACCTAGTTATGTAAATAAATCAATTTTAACGATATTCTTGTATTCTTTGACTTAATACATAACTAGTTTTGATGTTTTACCTTCGACTTAACATTATTTTTGTTTAATCTTATCTGTTAAAAGATTTAAATGTTTGTAGCTACGATCAAAAGAGTGTTTCCCAGACTAAATTGTTTTCTAAACTTCAAAGTCTGTCTTTTATTCAAATCCGTCTGAACATTTCTAGTATAAATTCTGTTTGTTAAATAGAATAAGTAAAGATGGTGCAATGCTTGTAACAAGGTAGTTTAATGTAGGATATAATTTTTCATTTTTGAGCCATCTGTTTTTCGGTTATGTGCAATTTCTTCATTTAAGTTAAATATTAACTTGTATATAGATTTACAACATTTAAATTTGCTTATAAACTTGTTACACCTTATTACTACCTGTTTGTGTTACTTATTTATTATCAAATATTTCATATTTACAGGCTGTTCATTCTTTGATCTTACTATTTTAACTACAACGTTGAAAGTAAACGTATCTTAAATAACCAATTCAAAGAGTTCGAAATTGATGAATTTCAAGGGCATAAATTTTTCTATAGCCATTTCGAGAACTGTTATTTGATTCAGCTGCAGTTAAATTAAATCATAAATCCAATAACAAAACTAAAATCATCATTTAAATACACAAATTTCACATCAATACATAGAAAATAGTAATACTAAAAAATAGAAATAATAGAAATTCGGTTACAGAAACAGCGCTTGATATACTCATCGTTTAAAATATATTGTTTACTACCAAAATAAAATAAATGGAATTTATATAAATGTTTTTTATCTTAAATAACGAATTCCAAGAGTTCAAAATTGATGAATATTAAGGGCATAAATTTTTCTATAGCCATTTCGAGAACTGTTATTTAATTCAGCTGTGGTTACATTAAATGATAAATCCAATAACATAACTAAAAGCATCATTTAAAGAGACATACAGTGTGTCTTTAATGTGTCACTCTGCTTAATGTGATCAGTTTGGGACACCGTGACTTTGATAACATTAAAGGATATGAAAAATTAGATAAATTTAAACCCTCTTTAATTCACACGTATTAAATTTCAAAACAAAATGAAAAAATACACCTTATATTTATGTACTTTATATTATTCTTTAAAACATAAGAATTGTATATATAATTAAAAAAATTTATCAATTGTTGAATGTCTACAATTTTTTCTAAGAAACTCATTGATAAATTGCTCATAATCATAACATGTCATAACGATTCAAAATTTTGATCTTTTGTTTAATGTTACATCATTTTTCTTTCTGGCGTCTATATCGAGAGACTACATGTAAGCGAGCAAAGCATGAAATGTGAATACGCTCCTTCTCAGTTCCGATAAAAATATGTTACCTTCTGCTTATCTGACAACCATTGACCATCAGCAGGTTGTGCATACTTCTGAAAATTTCCAGGAACTTGTAATATCCCACTCTTTTGTTCATTCCCCATTTCCCTAGGTTGAAGAGGAGAATTCTGGAAAATTGAAACAACAGCGAAGAAAAAAAGAAAAGAACGGGTTCCTCCTGAATATATTGTGAATATTCCTTTGCCAGTTAATAGAAGATTCAAAAACTGATCCCATTAACCTATGTAAAGATCACATAAAGCGATAATTTTAACATACAAATGAATAGAGAAAATTAGGACCAAGTGATTTCAATAACAATAAGCGATTGATAACATTATCCGCGATCACATTAAGTGAAGTGCACTGCATTTCACATCTCTACATGAACTTCACTAAAAAATAGAAATTCGGTTATAGAAACTGCATTTGATATACTTATCGTTTAAAATATATTGTTTACTAACAAAATAAAGTAAAAGGAATTTAAGTAAATAACGAATTTCTCTTTAATAACGAATTCCGACAGTTCAAAATTGATGAATTTTAAGGGCATATATTTTTCAATATCCATTTCGAGAACTGTTACTTGATTCAGCTGTGATTACATTAAATGATGAATCGAAAAACAAAATTAAAAGCATCATTTAAAGAGACATATTTCTCATCACCACATAAACTTGACTAAAAAATAGAAATTCCATTACAGGAACTACATTTGCTATACATATCGTTTAAAATATATTATTTACTACCAAAATAAAATAAATGGAATTTATATAAATGTACTTCATCTTAAATAACGAATTCCGAGTGTTCAAAATTGATGAATTTTAAAGGCATAAATTTTTCTATAGCCATTTCGAGAACTGTTATTTAATTCAGCTGTGGTTACATTAAATGAGAAATCCAATAACAAAACTAAAAGCATAATTTAAAGAGACATACAGTGAACTCTGCTTAATGTGATCAGTTTGGGACATGGTGATATTGATAACAATAAACGATATTAAAAATTAGATGCATTTACCACCTCCCTTTAATTCACACTTATTAAATTTCAAAACAAAATGAAAAAAACACATGTTATATTTATGTACTGTATATTATTCTTTAAAATATAAGAATTGTTTACATAATTAAAAAAAATGATCACTTGTTGACTGTCTACAATTTTTTCTAAGAAGGTCATTGATAAATTGTTCGAAATCAAAATCAACCAGTCACAACGATTTAAAATTTCGATCTTTTGTTTTAATGTTAAATTATTTCGCTTTCTTACTTCCATATCGACAAACTACATGTAAGCGATCGAGACATAAATTGTGAATACGCTCCTTCTCAGTTCCGATAATAATGTGTTGCCTTCTGCTTATCTGACAACCACTGACCACCAGCAGAGTGTGCGTATTTCTGAAAAATTCCAGGAGCGTGCAACACCAGACTCTTTTGTTCAATCTCCATTTCCCTAGGTTGAAGAGAAGAATTCTGGAAAATTCAAACAACAGCGAACGGAAAGAAAATAATGGGTTCCTTCCGAATAGATTGTAAATATTCCTTTGCCAGTTAATAGGAGGTTCGAAAATTGACCACATTAAGCAATGTAGCGATCACATAAAGCGATAATTTTAACATACAAATGAATAGAGAAAATCGGGACGAAGTGATTTCGATAATAATAAGCGATTGATAACATTAACTGCGATCACATTAACCGGAGTCCACTGTATATTTGATCTCCTCATGAACTTCACTAAAAAATAGAAATTACGATACAGAAACTGCATTTGATATGCTTATCGTTTAAAATATATTGTTTACTACCAAAATAAAATAAATGGAATTTAAGTAAATAACGAATTTATCTTTAATAACGAATTCCGACAGTTCAAAATTGATGAATTTTAAGGGCATATCTTTTTCTATATTCATTTCGAGAACTGTTATCTGATTTAACTGCGGTTACATTAAATATCTAATAACAAAACTAAAAGCATCATTTAAATAAATGTTTCACATATCCATATGAACTTCACTGAAAAATAGAAATTCGGTTATAGAAACTGCATTTGATATACTTATCGTTTAAAATATATTGTTTACTACCAAAATAAAACAAATGGAATTTAAAGTAAATAACGAATTTATCTTTAATAACGAATTCCGAGGGCTAATGAGACCGGGACCTACAGCTTAAACCCGATTCCGAACTGCTACGAACATCCATGCCACAGCGGGATTCGAACCCACGAACTCCGGTACCGAAGGCCATCACCCTAACCAATCGGCCATCGTTTGGCTAAAATAAATGGAATTTAAATAAATAACGAATTTATCTTTAATAACGAATTCCGACAGTTCAAAATTGATGAATTTTAAGGGCATATCTTTTTCTATATTCATTTCGAGAACTGTTATCTGATTCAACTGCGGTTACTCTAAATGATAAATCTAATAACAAAACTAAAAGCATCATTTAAAGTAATGTTTCACATCCCCGCATGAACTTGACTAAAATTAGAAATTCGGTTAAAACTAAACTTGATATACTTATTGTTTAAAATAGATTGTTTACTACCAAAATAAAATAAAATAAATGGAATTTAAGTAAAAGTACTTTATCTTAAACAATGAATTTTGAGAGTTCAAAATTGATGTATTTTAAGGCATAAATTTTTCTCTGGCTACTTCGAGAACTGTTACTTGATTCAGCTGCGGTTACATTAAATGATAAATCCAATAACAAAACTAAAAGCATCATTTAACCCTTTCGTGGGAAACTTAATTCTCACTCCACGTTTACAAACTTTCAAGACAAAGCTGGTAATTTTATTCAATCGATCGAACAATTGATGACAGTGCAAAACCGAAGCGGGAATCAGTCTTCCCGTCGTTTCAATAACAAGACTAATATATTAGAATGGGTTTTGAACTTCCCACAGGTGTATTTTGTAAGATCGTGTAGGTGGGAAGTAATCTTCCCACGGCCCACGAAAGAGTTAAAGAGATATATTTAAATTGTTTACTACCAAAATACAACAAATGGAATTTAAGTAAATGTACTTTATTTTAAACACTGAGTTTTGAGAATTCAAAATTGATGTATTTTAAGGGCATACATTTTTTATGGCCATTTCGAGAACTGTTACTTTATTCTGCTGCGGGTACATTAATTGATAAATCCAATAACAAAACTAAAATCATCGTTTAAAGAATTCGACATTCTCACTCCACTACAAACTTTCAAGACAAATGGTAAATTCAATCGATCGAACAATTGATGACAGAAACCGAAGCGGGAATCAGTCTTTCGTTTCAATAACAAGACTAATATATTAGAATGGGTTTTGCGCTTCCCACAGGTGTATTTTGTAAGATCTTGTGGGTGGGAAGTAATCTTCCCATGGCCCACAAAAGGGTTAAAGAGAGATATTTAAATTTTACTCAAAATACAACAAATGGAAAAGTAAATGCACTTTATCTTAAACAATGAATTTTGAGAATTCAAAATTGATGTATTTTAAGGGCATAAATTTTTCTATGGCCATTTCGAGAACTGATATTTGATTCTGCTGCTGGTACATTAATTGATAAATCGAATAAAAAAACTAAAATCATCGTTTAAAGAGACATATTCCGCATCAACACATAAACTTGAATAAAAAAAATAGATATTCGGTTACAGAAACTGCATTTGCTACACTTATCGTTTAAAATATATTGTTTACTACGACAATAAAATAAATAGAATCAGATAATATTTTCTCAAAGTACTATAAAATAAATAAGCCTTATTTTACTAAATACCTAGTTATGTAGACTTAAGTTTTTCTTTAATCATTTTAGAAGTCACATTTAATATATATTTTTATATTTCTTAATTATCTGGAGGGTAATAAAGCATTTTATATGTAAACATATATCTCTAAAATACTCAACTTCAAATTAAAATCCGACAGCGAGAAAGAAAATTTCATCGCAGTGAAAACGAAACCTAAACAAGAGTGACGCGAGTAAGTTACTCTCGAAGAAGATCTGACTGGCTTGTGGACACTGACAAGCGGTAATTATTTTTCCCAGGAATTTTCCCTTCTCTCGAAAAGTCAGTCTTTCCTTCTGATATTAACTGCTCTCATTGCCAGTGTCGTGAAATGATGACTTTCAAGACGAAGGGACTTATTTTGTTGGCTTTTGTCCAAACATCAAATAGGAAAATTCCTTGCTTTTTTTTCTTACCCAGTCTTTTTGATTGCTTTTAAATGAAATTTGACATCATTTTCCGAAACTAAAATAATTAAGGTATTTATTTCCTAATTTTCAAAGCTTTGTTTTCATAAATTCTCTAATAAGAGACAAACAGTAGGATATTTAAAAAATTTTCTTTGAGAAAATTATTTGAATAATTATTACTCATTCATTCTTACTTATGTTATTAGAACAACTGACACTACGTTACTATGAACTTTAAAGCCAATGTTAGAGTTAATTACAAATGCAGTGGGGAAAACTGATAATCTAATGGAATAATAACATTTTTATGTTTCCTTTCATTGGATTAATGTTTATAATGATATTTGAATTTATATTTATATTACATAAATGAGTAAAATTTAATTTAGTGAAAAAATAAAATAAATTGTTACCAAGATGCAATTTTAATAACAGATGATAAGTGACATGACATTCATCCGATGAGAAACTAGTGATTTATTTGATATAATTTACGTTGTGCAGGGAGCAAGTAGTTTTGATTCTAGAAAAATTATGTCCTTAGCGTAACACAGTTTTATAATAGTTATACCCACTGGAATTATATATAAAGAATAATAATATAAATAATCTACATAATGTAAAATATTAATTTATTTTTTGAATAATTTAAAATAATGCTGACTAGAAATTAGCATAAAATGCTGAAATATAACTGTTTACTGTAATTTTTATAGACATGTTTTACTCTAAAAATAGGGATT
The DNA here is from genome assembly GCA_032207245.1 of Pardosa pseudoannulata. NCBI lineage: Eukaryota > Metazoa > Arthropoda > Arachnida > Araneae > Lycosidae > Pardosa > Pardosa pseudoannulata. Next base: position 17,457,502 of record CM063510.1, read on the forward strand.
TTCTCACGAAATGATTTTTTGAAAATGAGTTCCTCAAAGTAATGTTGGAAATAATCAAAATTTCACCAGGTTCGAGAAAGAATCATTAGTAAATATTTAGTTAAAAATTGAATGTTTCTAAATAACTCAACCTATAAAAGACCTCTAAAAATATTTGCTTTAAAATGAATAAAAACAGATATACGTTTTTTTATTCTTTATTTTCAGTGTTTATTAAATCTAGTTTATTCTAGAGTTAAAGCAACTCAAAATTAGAAATGTTTAATATCAGAATAAAAATATATGGTGTTGTCTGTAACCAATCAATAAAACAATAATTCGATAAAAAATAAGATCAAATGTTAAATATTCCTGATATGACCCTAAACATTTACTCAAATTTTTTTCAACGCTGACAACTTCCTTTCTTTCACAGTTCTTTTGAGTGCCTACTTATGTAGACTCATTTTTTCTTTAATCATTTTAAAAGTCATATTCAATTATTATTTTTATATTTCTTAATTATCCGGAGGCTAATAAAGCATTTTATGTGTAAACATATATCTCTAAAATACTCAACTCTAAATTAAAATCCGACACCGAAAATGATAATTTCATTGCAGTGTAAACGAAACCTAAACAAGAGTGACACGAATACGTCACTCTCGAAGAAGATCTGACTGTCTTGCGGATACTGACAAGCGGTAATTATTTTTCCAGGGATTTTCCCTTCTCTCGAAAAGTCAGTCTTTCCTTCTGATATTAACTGCTCTCATTGCCAGTGTCATAAAATGATGACTTTCAAGATGAAGGGACTTATTTTGTTGGCTTTTGTCCAAACATCAAATAGGACAATTCCTTGCTTTTTTTCCTACCCAGTCTTTTTAATCGCTTTTAAATGAAATTTGACATCATTTTCGGAAACTAAACCAATTAAGGTATTTATTTTCTAATTATCAAGGCTTTGTTTTCACAAATTATCTATTAAGAGACAAACAGTAGGATGTTTTCAAAATTTTCTTGCAGAAAAATATTAGAATAATTATTACTCTCTCATTCTTAATTATGTTATTAGAACAACTGACAATGTTACTATGATTTTGAAAGCCAATGATACAGTTAATTACAAATGCAGTGGGGAAAACTGATAATCTAATATAATAATAGAAACATTTTTATATTTCCTTTCATCGGATTAATGTTTATAATGATACTAGCCTAGAGTGACTATGCTTTAAGTTTAAAAGAAAATTTGCATCTGCTCATGGTTTAATATTAACTAATATTGAACATACTTAAAAAAATTTTATAATAACAACTATAATTTTTTTTAATTCTAAACTTATGTTTATCCAGTATTAGCATATAGCACGTCATATATCGGGATTAGTAAAATTTTTAATTTTCTAGAATTGTAAAGTACTCTATAAGACAAGTAAAAAAAAATGATTTGTTTTTTTGGCTGAGAATTATCTGGTACACGCTCAATAACTTGTTTACCTTTACTGACAGCATGTTAGTTGCCAACTTTAATTTACCTTGTCATATTACGTGATAGGATGGACTGCAGAGGTTTAAATATTGACAGTGATTATTTGGAGGTATATGTGAATGATGACCAAAATTTAGCGAATAGATTGCAAACCGTGTGGTTATGTATAAAAAACAAACACACAAACGAATAAACTTCTTAATTTTCAAAGATATATAACTAAAACTCTGGATATTTATTAGTCCGTAAAATAGACTCCAAGACTTTTATGAAAATAATTTCTTGTTAATACCGGTGATAAAATTGCCATTGCAACCAAAACCATCGATAATCAAATTTAAAATTATCACATATGTACCTAATCTATTATTTAATACAAATATAAAAGAAAATTATTTACGTAATATCTAAGTTCAGTGGTAAAAAGTACTAAAATAATGCCGAAGATATTTAAATAATTTAACATGAAAAATTATTAAAAGAGATGGTTAAGGAAATCACGTCATAATGTTAGAAAAGACATGTTACTTTTACCTATGTGATAAATTAATAAATTCTTATATTCTGCTTGATAAATTGTTCTGCTCTTAACCGGGGATAACAGAGATTGAAATAATGGCATTAAACACTCGAAAGGGGAGGAGGGGTAAATTTCGAAAATTTTCGAACTCGCTTTGAATTTTGCTAACCCTAACTCATCACATATACAATATGGATGCATCTATTCATTCTCAACTGCTTCATAAAATTCGAAGACAGACGGACAGATGGACAGACAACTTAGTTTATTATTATGTAGGGAAATTGAATTTATATTTATATTAAATAAATAAAGCAGTAAATTTTAATTTAGTGAGAAAATAATATAAAATATTACCAAGTTGTATTTCTAATAGCAGATTATAAGAGATATGCCATTTATCGAAGAGAAGCTAATGAATGTGTTGTGCATTAAGCATGTAGTCTTGATTCTAGAAAAATTATGTTCTTAGTGTAACACAGTTTTATAATACTTATACCCACTGGAATTATATATAAATAAAAATAATTAATAATCTAAACAATGTAAAATATTAAAGCCGTTTTGTGAATAATTTAAATAATGCTGACTATAAATTAGCATAAAATGCTGAAATATAACTGTTTACTATAATTTTAATAGACTGGTTTTATTCTATAAATACGGATTTTCTCATTAAATGATTTTTAGAACATAAATTCCTAGAAGAAAATTTGTAAATAATCAAAATTTCTCTAGGATAGTCAAATAAAGTTGTTTGTAATCAATCAGTAAAACAATACTCCAATAAAAAAATAAGAACAAATGTTAAATATCCCTGATCTGATACTAAAAATTTACTCATCTTTTTTCAACGTTGACAAACCCGTTCTTTCTTTATTTCTTAAAGAAATTAATACAATTATTTTGAGTGCATGCTGATCAAAGAAAAGACTTGGCAGATCATTAAATTGGTAGTCATGCAACATTAATCTAAACCTAGACAGTGATAAGGTTTAAATAAATACACTCGAATAAAGTATTTCAATGGTGTAATTACTGCTAAATGTTTTAAAGAGTAAAAATCCCTGTTTTTTCATAATCGACTCAAACATTTTTCTTGTTGTATAGTTTAGTACATGCATCATGCTTAAAAGTTCCTTATAAGAAAGAAACTAGTGTTGTAAAACTATTACCTTCATAATTTGTAGATAAACATTAGAATTTGTCAAATCGTGATAAATAACTGATTATTGTTATATTTCACAAGAAAGAAGTTTTAATAAATTTACTTTAATATGAGTAAAAACAGAAAAACTTTTTTTTTACTCTTTATTTTGACTGTTTATTAAATCTAGTTTGTTCTAGAGCTAAAACATCTCAAACTTAAAAATATTTAATATCAGAATGAAAATATATAATGTTCTCTGTAATCAATCAATAAAACAATAATTCGAAAAAAAAATGAACAAATGATAAATATACACTATCGGACCCTAAAAATTTACTCAATATTTTTTAGCGTTGACAAACCCCGTTCTTTCTTTCTTTTATAGGGAAATTAATACAGTTGTTTTGAGTGCATGCTGTTCAAAGAAAAGACTTGGCAGATCATTACATCCGAAGCCATGCAACATTAATCTAAACCTAAATATTTATATGGTTTAAATAAATACACTCGAGTAAAAAATTTTAATGGTGTATTTACTGCTACATGTTTTAAAAAGTAAAAATTCCTGTTTTTTCATAATCGACTCAAACATTTATCTCGTTGTATAGTTTAGTACATGGATCATGCTTAAAATCTTCTTATAAGAAAGAAACTAGTGTTGTAAATCTATTAGCTTCATAATTTGTAGGTAATTATTAGAACTTGTCATTTGATGATATATAACTGATTATTGTTATATTTCAAAAGAAAGAAGTTTAATAAATTGAACTAAAATGAGTAAAAATAGAAACACTTTTTTATTATTTATTTTTTCTGTTTATTAAAACTAGTTTATTCTAGAGTTAAAATAATCTCAAATTTAGAACTGTTTAATATCAAAGTGAAAATATATAATGTTGTCTGTAATCAATCAATTAAACAATTCTCCTATAAAAAATAAGAACAAATGTAAAATATCCCTGATCTGATACTAAAAATATACTCATCTTTTTTCAATGTTGACAAGCCCGTTCTTTCTTTCTTCCATAGGGAAATTAATACAGTTATTTTGAGTGCATGCTGATCAAAGAAAAGACTTGGCAGATCATTAAATTTGAAGTCATGCAACATTAATCTAAACCTAGACAGTGATAAGGTTTAAATAAATACACTCGAATAAAATATTTTAATGGTGTAATTACTACTACATGTTTTAAAGAGTAAAAAGCCCTGCTTTTTCATTAACGACTCAAACATTTATCTTGTCATATACATGAAATATATACATAAATTGTCATATACATTTTAGTACATGTATCATGCTTACAATTTTCTTATAAGAAAGAAACTAGTGTTGTAAAACCATTAACTTCCTATTTTGTAGATAAACATTATTAGAACTTGTCAAATCATGATATATAACTGATTATTGTTATATTTCTTAAGAAAGAAGTCTTAAGAAACAACACGATCAGATTTTGAGTTTAAACAGTACATTTCCATTTAACACATTTTTAAAAAAGAAAAATGTTTTCATTTTTTTATTCTTTTAATTGCATAATACATCATTATAGAACACAAGAATGTCAAAGATCTAATTATCTAATTAAAATCTGCAATTATGCTGCCGAATTTGTTTATATGAAATCATTAATTTTTTTGTCACACAGAAGAATATAATTGATATTTTGTCTCTCTATTTGTTGGATAACCTCCAAACCTGTTGGTCTTAAAGGAACAATAAATCAGAAAATAAAAGATCTTAATTTCTATTATTTGTTCACTATACAACCGAGTATATCTTTTTCATGAAAAGTAACTGCGTAATAGACTAATTTATTAAAGAAATCGTTCACTTGGATAAATGGTCATATACCGCCTTAATCTATTAAATTTCCGATTAATCATTTTATTCTGACAGTGATAATCAAACATTTATTTAAGTATGAAAACAAAAAGATTAAAATATTTTATTCCGAATTTTTTAAAATAAATATATATAAATTATCCTTAAGGTAAATACAACAGGCAAAGAAAAAATTAATTGATAATTTGTTTCTCTATTTGTTGGATAACTTCCAAACATGTTTGTATTAACGAAGTAATACATCAGAAAATAAGATATCTTAATTTCTATTATTTGTTTGTTATAAATGAGCATATCTTTTTCGTGAAAAACCTGCGTAAAAGAATAATTTATTTAGGAAATCACTCTCTTAGATAAATAATGGTAATATTCTTCTTTAATCTATTGAAATTTCGATTAATCAATTTCTACTGAGAGTGATAATTAAACATTACAGTGATAATCAAACATTATCACTGTGAAGTATGAAAATAACAAAATTAAAATATTTTATTCTGAATTTTTTAAGATAAATAAATATAAATTATCCTTAAGGTAAATACAACAGGTAAAGAAAAAATTAATTGATAATTTGCCTGTCTATTTGTTGGATAACTTCCAAACCTGTTTGTATTAACGAAACAATACATCAGAAAACAGGAGATCTTAATTTCTATTATTTGTTTGTTATAAACGATCATACCTTTTTCGTGAAAAAACTGTGTAAAAGACTAATTTAGTTACGAAATCGCTCTCTTAAATAAATAACGGTAATATTCTTCCTTAATCTATTGAAATTTCGATTAATCATTTTCTTTTGACAGTGATAATCAAACATTTATTAATGTATGAAAATAGCAAAATTAAAATATTTTATTCTTGAATTTTTAAGATAAATGTATATAAATTATCCTTAAGGTAAAAACAACAAGTAATAATTTTATACAATTATTAATCCCGGGTATTTAAAAATACAAAATAATAAAATGTTTCATGAATTTCAAGGTTTTAAATCTTTCGATAAACTTTATCCAAATATTAACTTGCCTCGTGTTTGTTTAATAGCTCCTTAAATCTTGCTTTCAACGATTAATGAATTTCACATAAAATTCTCCGAAGTCTATGAGTTTAGTCCAAACGGATACCAGTGGCATTATTCACAAAATTTATAACTGAAATAAGTTTCACATTTATTATAACAAATGTGATGTTATTAGATTTATTTAAGGACTATCATTAGAAATATTTATGTATATTAACACATTTTCACTGTTTTAGTTTTAACATACTTTGAACCATTTGCTTGTACTGTATATCACATATAATTCCTACACTTAAATATACATGCTTGTATACCCCATATGATTAATATTAAACTGCATTTCATATAAAACTTTTACATATTTTACTTTATATTATTGTCTATCACATGCGATATACAAGTTTATAAAATATAAGATGTGTATGCATGTGCAATTTACAGTACAAAGGATAGACATAATAAAGGTAAGAAGGAATAAAAAATAGTTTATTCTATTCAATTTTCAACTATGTAGATTTATATCTTTATATATAAAATTCTTTTTTCCGTGTGTTTGTAATAGAACTCCTTCTAAACGTCAGGACTGATTTTGATGGAATTTTGTATATGTAATTAAGTTGAGTAAAGAATAGTTTAGATTCACAAAGTAAATGTTTTTTTATTAAAAATCCATAACTGAGCCCTTATTGAGATTGATATAATGCCGCTTAAAACCTTTTACAGCCGACGTATCTCTTGCGCAGTGGTTAGTTCAACTGGCTACTGCTCAACATATATCCGTATCTCAATTCAACATGTAAGCGATTGTTCAACGTGTAAGTCAACATGTAAGATTTTTTGTATTACAGAAAAACATTTCAACCCATTTACTTTAGTTCAAGAACTGCGGTAGCTTAATCAACAAAGAAAACGATCTCATAAATGAAAGGTTGCAGGTTTGGAACCAGAGCCGGACTACGAGCAGCTGTGTTCGTTAAAGGTGACTGGGGCATGTAAAACATATTCTTCTTCACAATGTCTTAATCAATACCTCTGAGGGGTTGCAGGCCAAATCTGTGGGTCGTCTGCTTAGTCGCTGCTTCAAAATTAAGAGGACCTACTTGAGCGAAGTCGTTCTTTCACCTTAATGGCGGTATATAAAACGAAAGGCACACCACTTGGCCTTAATACGATAGCAGTAGGCTTAATCGTTCTTGATTTGTCCAAGTGGCATGAGGAACAACAATAACAACATCTTAGTTGAGGTTGACTTGTGATGAGACCTTTAATCGGTTGAAAATGTTTCGCTATCACGAGATATCTTCTTACTATTTAACGGAAAAGAAAATTATATATAATTAAATAAATATTTTATATAATTATAGAAACTTGAATTTTATATGTATATACATATATATAAGTAATGTAAAATTTTAATACTTTAGTCTTAAACTAAAATTACTAATTGCTATATTTAAAAGCCTCCAAATCGGCTAGTTCATCATCTTCTTAGTAGCCTCTTGGCGTTAAACTCTTTTTTCTTAGAAAAATCTCATATATATATATATATATATATATATATATATATATATATATATATATATATATATATATATATATATATTTATATATATGCGTTATTAACAAAACCATCAGAAATATAGGCCAAATCAGAAACGAGAGGAGATAAAAAGGAAAACTTTCAATGAGAGCATCTGTTGAGACCTGACGATAGCTGTCGGCAGAACACAATGCTACAACACAATCATTGCCCTGTCCATTAGACCGCGTAATACAAAGTCATCCAGGAGGATAATGCACTATCATCCAACTAGACTCGAAATCTTTTGAACTACTGCCCATTTTCCTCTCTTTTATTGCTTCCATGTCTATGATATTATGGCTCTTTCATGCCTTTCATTGTTTACAGAGAATTCTCTTTTAAACGTTAGTGGTTTCCTTGTCGTGGTTTAAAGGGATCTCATAAATTCTAAAGGATATCGGTGGACGCTAAATGTGTATCTATTGTGAACCATTTAAGTTTCTGAATACTTTGTGAGATGTTCAGGATAATTTGCCTTTAATGTAAAATTATATATTTATTACTTCTAATTGTTTACAATATAAATAATAGAACAAATGATATAAAAGAATGTAAATTGTTTTATCCCTCTCCATAAGATTTATAAATTTTATTCAATAGGTAGTTTAATTTTTACGTTAGAATTTATTTGTAATATTGATAGAAATAGCTAATGTTGTTAATTTATATAAGCATTTAAGTTATATTTAATGACTAATTGATAATTTCACCTTATTTCTGTTTGCTTTTTACAAATTTGCAGGAATGTTTAAAGCTTTGCTACATTGTGTCATTAACACTAGAATTATGGTGGTGTTTGTATACCTAGAATTACGGCGGATGTCATTTTGACCCCTTGATAAGATATCCGTATATTTCTCTATATGATATAATATATTTGTGAAAAATGAATTAAAATAACGCAAATTATGACAACTACAGTTTGTTTTTAAAAATATACAGAATTTGCAGGTATGTAGGATCAATTAAACGATTTACTGCGTTCTCTCCTAAACTTTGATCACTTGGTCTCATTTCATCTTTTCCTAAAAATGAAAATCCGTTCAATAAGTATTTTTCCTAACTTCTAATTCTAGCCAAATTGTTATTCTTAATTTGTCTAGCTTGTTAGGCATATACTGAAAAAAGTGGCATCTTGTTATTGTAGGGAATAACTGTTCATCAAACGTAATATTTTCATTTGGTTTGTAGCAAAGCTTACAGTTGTCTATAAAAGTATTCCATACCTCGGATATTAGTGTAAATTTATCACACTGCAAACGTGAAGACCTTGTTAGTTTATTTTCAAAACGAAGAAATTTCATAATTTCCGGAAACCTATCTCTACTCATAGTTTCATTAAAAATCTTTGGTCCCCATGTCTTGGACCACAAAGTAAGAATTGATAAGCCTTTGGCGGCTAATGCCCCCTTACGTACAACGCTATGAATGCTTCCAGTTCTGCTAATAAAATAGTGAAAGAGTCATGAAGTTTATACTTCTCTTCAACATCAGTATATAGCCTGCCGTATTTCTAGGTATATTCATTTGTTATTGCTAAAATAACAATACGATTTTCTTGAAATCTTTACTATTTCGTAAATCACAATAATTTAGGAAAAGTCAAGAAAAGATTAAGATATTTGCAAAAAAAAAAATAGAAGAGCTGTCAGACATAAAAGTTTGCTAGGTGTCAAAATGACCCCTTCCTTAATTCTAGTGTTAATTTGTTTTATAGAATAAAGATTTAAATCATTTGGAAATAAATACAATTCGTATCTATATTGTACATTAAATTATCCAGCAAGGTATAATATAATAAATATTTTTTTCAAAATTCTTCTTTAACAGTTTCTCTATAGGTTTCCTTAAATTAAGCTAAGTCATATTTTTAAATTACAACATGTCTTAAATTACTTATAAATGCTTGTACAATTAATTATTTAAAAGTGTTATAGTTTATTTAATTTGATACATATTTAACATGCCCCAAGACTATGGAGAGTTAGATACCCGTTATAAAATGTTTAGTATTCTTACTTTGGTTTAGTAAATGATGATTTTCAAACAATACAGGTTTTATTTCTCATGTTTTTAAATCAAATTTAAAAGTAAATGCAGCGGAAACAGTGCATGAGTAAAACATACGAGATCTTATTGAAGAGTACTTAAGTTATTTGATATTTTTCATCTGTAGTTATAACCATTACAAAAAGTGAGAGAAATGTACACAAGTAAAGTTTAGAAAAATAGAAAAGTATGCTTTGATACTTGGAACCACCATTCTTAAGGGGACGAAAATCCCAAGCAATAAATCAGGGGAAAAAGTACAGAAAAAGTTTAGAAAAATAGGTGAATGAAGTCGGGAAAATGACTCATTACTAATATAATTATTATGTACTACATAGAAGCAAACATTTTACAAAATGTAACTAATATTGACACTAAATCTACCAAGAGGGGTCAAATGACCCCATTTTTCGTTATTTTTGCTCTTATAAAAAATGTTCGGTAGTTTTAGTGTTCAGAATGAGATTTAACAATCTTAAAAATTATTTGGCAATTGAAATCTGCTTTCAGTAAGTGGATGTCTTTTATGCAAAGAATGAATTTTTTGTATTCTCTAACTGTAGGAGTACTCTGTTACTCAGTGTACAAGTGCATCAATTATTTAAATTTTGATAAAATGATGCTTGAGAAATTCTTGTTTTTTGTTTTTATTCTGATTCTTCTTCAGCTTTTTAGGATCTTTCTTCAGGTCTGTGCATAAGTCTTCCACTGTCCTAAACCTTCTAGTTGTCAGATTAGTAATGTAGCATCACGGTACAGGAAAACTATTTTATCTTAATATGTATTTGATTTTGTGTTTACGGTTCGCTCTGATGACAGTCGAAAGGGAGAAGGGGAAATGCTATCTGGGGAGTCCTCATGCCTCCATTCTACCCTCCCTACACTCTCCTCTGAAAAATTCTGAAAGAGAGGGATGTGGGAGATTGCGAATGACGTCACAACTGCCGAGTGTCTGTTTTTCTCTATGTTGAGAGACACTGATATAGTTGTTGTTCGGAGGGCGAGCACGGATGAGCTCGCCGAAATATGTACATTGCATAAATAGATAAAAATATATAATAAACCTTTCATTTTCTAGGTCTCGTATGTGTTCGATGATATCCCCATCATGAGGTGTTCTAAGAACCAAACGCTACCAAAAATACATGATTTAGAGCTGTGATGTTACCATATCATTTATGGCTTAATCATCATATATTGTATCACTGATCTTTTTTAATCGTCCTGGTCATCCCCTTTATAAGATGCAGCACAATTATCTTTAATTGGTTGTCTAAACCAGCATAAGAGAAACAAATGGGATTTATTTCTTATTTAATATTACTCCAAGAAGTAGTAACAAAAGAAACATATTAACACAATGACTCTTCCTATACAAGTCGTCACCACGTTATAAAAATGTTACAAAAAGTCTAGTAAGACTTGTCATGAGGTAGAAATCTCTTTGACATTTGCATGACTCTAAAATATGCGGAAAAGCGAAGAATGTGGATACGATGATTGTTGTATAAAATAACAATGCTTTTGTAGAAATAGACAAAGAACCGGGCGGTTAATACGAAAGTGATACATCGATATTCTTTTCTATTTTTTTATTTTCTGTTTCAAAGACACATTATAAATTCTAATAAAGAATAACTAGTCCTTACTTTTTAAACCCATTGCAACATGACATTGTGATAAGGTTATTCTATTATTTTTGTCCATGGAACACTTTATCATCTACACACATTCTAGGGGCTAAAAAAAGGCACTAATTAAAGGATCAGTTATTTTTGTACTATTTATTTACCTATTTATTTATTTATTTTGGTTCAAGTAAAAACATGCAAATAAAAATTTTAAAATGCACTAGAGCATTTGTACAGAACCATAATGAGAATTTTATAGGCTCGTAAAAATGTGCTGTTGATATTATTTTTTAAATTTCTATGAACCATGGTAAATTTTAGTGTTGTATCCATGTGAGCATTGTTATTTTAAGTCTAATTAGGAGCTAAAATATTAAACGAAATAAAATGTAAGTATTTTTTTAAAATTGTGTTTGTCGCTTTGGTTTCATTGATTTAAAAATATGAAAAGTGTGTTATCAAATAGTCTTGAAAGAATTTAATAAGACAATACCTAAAGACTCGATTGATTAATATTTATATACATTTAGCGTAAAAAATCATCTAATTAAACATTCTAGAATACTTGTTTTCATATCCTTATCTTTATTACAATTGCGACTGTATTTTAAATTAATAAGAATGCTTTGTTAACATGGTTTTCTCCAGAGTACCATTTGCCATAGCTCATTTATCTAAGAAAACTGTAATAATTTATTTTATGTTTATGTTCATTACTACCTTTTATTTGGAAAATATAGATTCAAACGATCATATAAAATGTTCTCTTACTATCCATTTCTTCCAATTCTAACTCGGAGAGTGCTAATTGGGACTTCTTCCAGTGCTCACTGGGATCCCCTTTCCAGATAGGATATTATAAGTTCCCTTCTTTCAGATAGGCGAATATAAGTTCCCTTTTTTAAAACGTTAGTAAATTTTCTAACGCTCTTTTCTTATTCTGTACTATATATGATAACATGAAATTTATATGGAACAAACAGGAAATAGTGAGTAAATTTTCTTACTGTCACTTCTAGTTTAACCATGTCTATCTTTATATGAAACATCAAATCTTTGGAATGCGTAAGTATGTAATCCAGATTTCATTTTTTGCTGTATGAAACGAGATGAAAGTGTACCTACTATGATTCAATACCAGACTTAATAATTTCAAATAACATTTATGACTTAGATGTTTATACTTAAGTTTAGTTGGAATTAAGCTGTAATCAGCACATTCCTAATAAACCTAAAAAATTTAACGAAGGCGACATTACTTTTCATTAACCTAAAATCAAGTATTTCCTAATAACCACAATCTCTGTCTTTTATTTTGGGTTAAGATGTATAAGCTATGGAGTAACAAAGAGTACTGAGAAATAAGAAGCAGACATCACTAACATTAAACAGTTATATAATTGTAATAAAAACTAATACATATAGAGAGCAACGGTATTGAAATTCTTGACTAAGCATATGAGAATACATTCTATACTATATTGCTAAACTGGGAACGAATACATAGTTTATGACTAACAGCTGTGAGGATTAGTTAATACGCAGGTCTGTCAGATTTCAATTTTGACATGTATAGTTCTAAATCCATTAAGGTATAACGTATAGCATTGGCACAACTAAATGCCAGTTATGCGATAGCATCACTCATGACGTTGCCCATATCTGTAAGCACTTGCTATACATATTTATTCAATCGATAATAGTTTGTTAATTTTGAGAAAACTTTTTGGTTTAGTAGATTTCAGAGTGTAACGGAATAGTGTTTGTAACCCAAGTTAACGAAAAAGGATGTAACAAAATTAATATTTAAAATGTTTTTACGTATTTATTGATAGTTTAAAATTTATGGTTTTTTTAAATACAATCTTAATCATAGCTGTTTTTCTATTTTACAAATTTTAAAATTAAAATACATATATATAATTCTATTTATAAGCACAGTAAAATGAACCACATGCAGAACTATTTTATAACATCTACCATCAGATATATTTCCATAAACTTCGATATGATTACAAAAACGTCTAAAATTTTTCCATTAAGTACTTTAGCTAAATTGAAAAACTATTCCCCTACTTGGATAGGGAATCTAGATTTTTTTCCGGGTAAAAAAACATTAACTGAATCACCTTTCGTAAATACAAACATTGGTTGTTAAAATATTAAATTTCTTCTCTTTCTTTTCATTCCGAGCTTTAAACGAGCCTGTTTTACTTACGAAGTATGCGAAACAATTTACTTTTACATAAAGGAATTTGAATATCATAAAATGATTTTCTGTAAAAAGCAAATACGTATTTGCTCATAGATTATTATGGAAGAACATTTTAGGACTCTAGATATTATCTGTATAATTTCTTTCTAAAGAGAACGCAATAAAGTATTTTTAAAATTAATTAATTTAGAGTTATGATGCTTTGAACAGATACTGTAATGCTTAACTTAATGAATTACAGGTAATATATATAATTCTCTTTATTTTTTGAACATGTAAAAGTACACCCAACCCTAAAATACTTAACTTACTCTGTCATACTAAGAAAGGCCTTTGCTGTTTAATCTATGATCTGTAATACGTTAAGAGGAATCTGTAAAATATAAAATGGATTGCAACATAATATTATAAAATCACTGACAAAATTATCATAATTTTATGTGTAAAGTTCAAAACCACTTTTGACTTTACAATAAAGAAATTGCTTTTATGGCAATACTCAATTTGTAAGAAATCACACACGTCATAATGTAATCTAGCATATTAGAAAAAATATTTCTGATTGCGAAGATCGTTAATATTACGTGCTTTGAATGTCTAACAATAGTACTGAAATATTTTCAGCACTTTCAGTAAGTGTATCACAAAGTTTCATTTCCTAAAATAAAATCATTTAGGGATTAAGAAACGATAAATCAACTGCATGGCTGCAATGAGACATAAAACTAATTTATTTTGTTAATTAACCTGCACAAAAACATATTATGTTATTCGTAATTTATATTTGCAAAACAGGATTCTATCGCTTCGTAACTATATAATGAATTATGAATCATAATTATGAAACATGAATTATTGTGAATATGATTAATTACTATGAATTATTATAAATATTCATATATATTTATAATGAATACATGTTTATGAGTTATTATGGTATATGAATTATTATGTTACTCGTACTGTATTTGAGTAAAACGCAAATCTGTTTATTCGTAACTATAATAATGAACTAATAAAATCTGAAGATCAATTTTGGGAATAAATTAAAACGGAAAAGTATGTATTACTTGTCATTTATTGTTATAAAATAAATTTGACAAGAAGTCTTGGAAACGTAACAAAAATAACAAGGTTCGACAAAGACGTGATAGCTTTGTAATAATGATTAAAGGTGGGATACATGTATTACTTAAATGATATAACAAAAGATACATACCTTGCAGATCATGTATCTAGGGCTAATTTACATTTGCACTTATTTTAATTTTTATATCTGATATAATTTACATTAATACACTTTTTTAATAAAAGGAATGAAACGAAGTGCTATTATACGAGAGTCACTTTGAAATTTTTGAGATACAACTAGGTTTTTAAAGTTATACTTAGAAAATTTTAGGTGTGTTCAAAAGTAGTCTCCTCCCGCATCAATGCACAAATTTTACATAGATTAAATGCTTCAGTCATTCATTTCTTGGAATAGATGGAAAAAATGCATTTATAGCCATGTCAATCTGTTCTTCTGAATGAAAACGAAGTCCACTTAAGTTCTTTTATAGATTAAAGAATAACCAAAAGTCACACATAGCTACATCAGGGAAATAAGGTGGATGTTCTATCACTTTAATTATTTTTTTTAAGAAATTCAACTGTTAATCCGGCTGTTATGTGAAGATGCATTGTCATGGTAAAATATTAGTCCCCTAACAATCACGTCTTATAGAGTTTGTGGAAGACATTTAGTGGTATACCAGTTTGCTGTTACTCTCTTCTGTCCCTCCAACTTGATGACTTTGATTCCATACTACTTGATCCCATACTTCTGAAGAAATCGGCATACATCACTTTTTTCAGTGTACGTTGTCATTTCACCATTGTCGGCATGGGATCATCTTCGAAGACCCATACTTTGCTTTCTTGGCGTGTTGGAACGTCAAAAAACAGTATGTACATTTCATCACCCGTTACAATTTTAGAAATGATGCGGTGGCCACCATCATTTAGCAATTTAAGAGTTTCTTTACTGATTCTGACATGCTCCCCTTTTAAGTGATCAGTCAGATTATTAGGAACCCGACGGCAAACGACTTTTTTCATATCTAATTCTTCATTAGCAATTTTGTATATGGCTGTGAATCCAATGTTAAGTTAACTCTATATAATTTGATAGGTACAGCGATTATGATCCATTGACATTTTTCGTATGGCAGACACATTATCCGGGATTACTGCCAACGGTGGCCTTCCTGTGTGTTCTTCATCCTGAAGAAAGTTACGATCTCTGCTAAATTCTTTAAACATTCTGAATAGAGTAGCACGAACTGGAGATTCATCACCAAATGCCAATTGCAACCGTTGAAAGCCTTCTTCTTGATTTAATCCTGCTTTAGAATCATAGAAAATCATATCGCGAAAATGTTCTCGCGTCGACTCCATTTTCTCTTCTGTTTAAAATTTTTTCTACGCTAAACAAGTTGAAGCAAGTCAGTAAAAAATATTATCCTATGTTAAAATACTTTGTATTTTAAATTTAAACCTTTATTTTTATTTTGTAAATTCTTGTCTGTGCGTATGTCAAAAATTTCAGAGTAACCCTCGTATAACCAGACCTCTCAAAGCATGATTGTAAGCATTATTCTGACGTGTAAAAGGCTATTTTTGAAAGAAAAAAAATGTATTACTTATATAATATAACATAAGGTAACCACATTTTGTATTTCTTTATACGGTTTCGGGAACGAATTTCTCTTTGCACTAATTTATATTTTCATTTCTGGTATAATTTTCCTGTGATACAATTGTTTGTAAATAAAAAAACGAAATAGAAAGTTTTAGATCTGATATAATTTAAATTAATACATTGTCTATTAATAAAAGAAATGAAACGAAGTTCTGTTATATAACCAGACCACTCAAAGAGTGATTGTAAACACTATTGTGATGTGTAGAAGGCTATTTTCGGAAGGAATAAATGTATTAATTATATAATATAACATAAGGTAACCACGTTTTGTATTTCCATATACGGTTACGAGAACTAATTTCTCTTTTAACTAATTTATATTTTCATTTCTGGTATAATTTTCCTGTGAAACAATTGTTTGTAAATAAAAAAACGAAATTGAAATGAAAGTTTTATATCTGATATAATTTAAATTAATACATTTGTCTGTTATTGAAAGAAATGAAATGAAGTGATATTATATAACCAAACCACTCAAAGCGTGATTGTAAACACTATTGTGATGTGTAGAATACCATTTTAGGAAGGAATAATTGTATTATTTATATAATATAACATAAGGTAACCACGTTTTTTATGTATGGTTAAGGGAACTAATTTCTCTTTGGACTAATTTATATTTTCATTTCTGGTATAATTTACCTGTGATACAATTGTTTGTAAATAAAAGAAATCAAATGGAAATGAAATTTTTCTATCTGATGTAATTTAAATTAATACATTTTTCTGTTAATGAAAGAAATGAAACGAATTGCTATTATATAATCAGACCATTCAAATCGAGATTGTAAATACTGTTGTGCTGTATAAAAGACTATTTTTGGAACTAATAAATGTATTGCTTGCATGATATAACATAAAATAACCACGTTTTGTATTTCTGCGTACGGTTTCGGGAACAAAATTCTCTTTGCACTAATTTATATTTTCCTTTCTGGTATAATTTATCTGTGATACAATTGTTTGTAAATAAAACAAATGAAATGGAAAGGTTATTTTTATATCTGATATAATTTAAATTAATACATTTGTCTGTTAATAAAAGAAATGAAACGAAGTGCTATTATATAACCTGACCACTCAAAGCGTGATTGCAAACACTATTGTGATGCATAGAAGGCTATTTTCAGAAGGAATATATGTATTACTTATGTAATATAACATAAGGTAACAACATTTTGTCTTTCTATGTACGGTTTCGGGAACTAATTTAACTTTGCACTAATTCAATTTTCCTTTCTGGTATAATTTACCTGTTATACAATTGTTTGTAAATAAAAGAAATGAAATGGAGTGCTCTTACATATCTACAGCACTCAAAGCTTTCCTATAAATACTCACCTGATGTGTGTAAAATTATTTCCTTGTGTTACTAATTTCTCTTTGCATTACTTTATATTTTCATTTCTGGTATAATTTACCTGTTATACAATTGTTTGTAAATAAAAGAAATGAAATGGAGTGCTCTTACATATCTACAGCACTCAAAGCTTTCCTATAAATACTCACCTGATGTGTGTAAAATTATTTCCTTGTGTTACTAATTTCTCTTTGCATTACTTTATATTTTCATTTCTGGTATAATTTACCTGTTATACAATTGTTTGTAAATAAAAGAAATGAAATGGAGTGCTCTTACATATCTACAGCACTCAAAGCTTTCCTATAAATACTCACCTGATGTGTGGAAAATTATTTCCTTATGTTACTAATTTCTCTTTGCATTACTTTATATTTTTATTTCTGGTATAATTTACCTGTGATACAATTGTTTGTAAATAAAAGAAATGAAATGGAGTACTCTTACATAACCACAGCACTCAAAGCTTTCCTGCAAACACTCACTTGTTGTGTAGAAAACTATTTCCTTATGTTACGTTTCAGGTGAATGAATTCTTCGATGTTCGAGACAAACTACACATTTTGTCAGCGATAAACTTCCCATAAAAGGTTTAACACCCTATGTGAGCAATTTACCAAGTAAGATACGGATCAAAATGGTCCCGAATTGTGACATAATTTAACACAAAGGATACATTGCTTATCGCTCAACGTTTCACTTTAATTAGAAAATTTACGAAACGAGTATAACATCACGCGAGACACAAATAGCATGCCGCCGAATAATACATCATATTATGGTAAATTATCGACGCGTGCCGGCTGCGACACCCTTGGAACAATATCAAAAGCATGATTCATACATTTTCTCACAAATTAGATAATTAATGGCTTTATATAATCTCGGGCGTTATATAATGAGCAGCCACTCCTCTAACAGTGTTTAAAGTTTATGGACTCCTTTGTTTCTGTCAAATGGTTTTAACTATAATGAAATTGGGTAAAATGGATTTGGACTCACTTCCTAAATGATTCCATGCACTTAAAGTGGACAATACAAAATGTTTTTTCGTGTTATTATATTACAGTTTTACACTTTTGTAGACATAATTGAAATATAACTAAAATATGTATTGAGGCTACAATAAAATAATATTAAGGCTGCAGTAAAATAAACTTTTTCCAGTCAAGTTAGCACTTTAAAGCCGAAAAGCGATATGATCAACCTAAACACTTGATATTTCTAGCTCACTGAATTCAAAAATGTAACTAAGTATTAAAGTCGATGTTTTAATATTTATCATTTTATAATTAATAAAATTATTACTTTAACAGACTATTTAATTATTACAAGTAACTACTTTAATCAGTTTTTAAAGCTACAATTTTTGAATTTTATAATAATTTGAATCGTTCTAGAATACACCATTGGAATTTATCGACAAATTATTTGTCGATAAAATAAAATTTAAAAGTTTAATAAAATAAAAGTTTGTGAAAATTAATGTACTTCAAAGATAAAAAAATCTCTCTTTTATAAATAAGTTAATTTACTATATAGTTATTTTATGCGGGAAATTGAATATTTTACATGTTATAAGTTTTTAGCATTTGCAAAGTATAACAAGTTAGTTTTATTCTATAGCGTAATATATTGATGTTTCTGATGCCGTATGGTCCAAACCAAGCACCATTCAGCCATATGCTACACGTATTAACCCCTTTAAAGAAGAGTGGTTTCGTAGTGAAACCACATACTAAATATTTTTTCTCTTCTTTTTTAAGGTATATAATGATTTTTTCGGGTGTTTTTGACACTTCAAATTATAAATAAATGGTAGCACAACACACAGTTTATTTTTCTTTTTAAAATATAAGCGTGTAAACTTCTTTCTCTGCAAAAAAAAGATATTTGATTTTCCTTTGTCATGACCCAAAATAAATATACCTACCGAAAATATCACTTATAAATTGTTTAGTTATCTGTTTATCTGTTACACGTAATTATGCAGTATTGTTTCATTATTACTTAAATTTTAAGAATATATTATTTTTGAACTGTACAAGGGGATTGAGAGTTTCACAGTTAAACATACCGCCCCTCCCTTCACCAAACTATCAATAAGCATTTTAATATTTTTCACATGTATAAGGTTCATAGATAACATTTATAACCTATCTCCATTAAATCCCAAAGGATTTTCGCTAGTAAACTTTAAAGGGGTAAGGAAATGTGTTGTGCCTCTCGTTTTAAAGAGCTTCGCTAAGGTGAAAGTACGACTTTCGCTTAAGTAGTGACTCACAATTTAGAAGCAAGGAACAAGCAGAAGACTCATTGGCTTAGCCTGTCACCAGCAAAGGTATTGATTGAGAACTTTTAAGACATTATAACTTCTAACATATTTTACGTGCTCCAGTCACCTTAAGCGAACAAAGCGGAACTTAAACCAGCTCGGGATCTGAACCCACAAGTCTCCAGTTACGAGTCCACGTTGCTTTTGCTCACTGAGCCACCGCGGATTAATAATAGTGTTAAGAATGCTGTAAACATGTATCTTGTATAGTATCTCGCCAAATTGGTGAGATATTGGCAACTTGTCAAAGTTTTGGAAGACTCATTTTTGACGCAACTTGGCGACTTGGCGGCATTTCTTGCCGACACCCCTCTTTCTGGATTTTACTAGGAGCTTGTGGAAATTTCCAGAAACCTGAAAGCTATATAAAGGGGCCTTGAGTTCTCAAAGGTCAGTTCAAGCTCACATATCGCGAAAATAGAAGCTGTGTTAATGCTCTCCGTATGCTCCGAAAAAGTTTGCCAAAGAGCTGCCAAGATTTATTGCCATCCATTGTAATTGTGATTCATTTGGCATGTTAATAAATAGCTATTGTTTTTGTCTTCAACAAAAGTCTATTTAATCAACGAACTTCACTTTAGAAATTTGCAACAGTAGATTGGTTATGAAAAAAATGTCCACATCATATGTGAAAATAACGTATGCGTTTCGATAATGCTTCTTTTAAAACAAATAATAATTTATAACTTTTGAAAATATTAATTTTTTACATCTTAACTGTAAACATTTTTGCTAATAATACATTACGTTGTCATCCAGAATGGCCAGAAACAAAATAAGTTAATTTTAAAAGACGAATGTTCCCTTAAATCAGACAATTATAAATATTTCGCTTTCAATTAAAAAAAATTAAAATGGTTTCTAAAATTTTATTTTTTAGATTCACACACAATTTAAATCACATTCATTTAATACACATTAACAGAAATTTAGATATTGTTTTTACAGTTCTATTTCGTTAAATTTTTCAAACTAAATTAAAATTTTATAATATCGTTATTTTTATAGAAATTCCAACGACACAATATTCAAATAGATTCCTAATGTCCCAACTAGTAGTATTTCACTTTCAAAAATTAAAAGTTAAATAAGAATAATAATTTTCAAACAAATATCTCTACTTTCTAAATTTAAAACAACAATTATAGATATAATTTGCAAGAACTTCACATTTTATCTACATTTTTTTCTAATTATATTTCTGAGAACATTTACGACAACAATAAAGTTTTATTCTGATATCTACAAGATCTTCTCTAAATAACAAACGACAAAACATAAGTCAAAGTGATGAATATTTTCATTAAATATACTTTGCAAAAAATTAATATATAATTACTTTGAAAACTATTTAGATTTTATCTTGAAATTTGAAGAGAATTAACACATATATATTAAGAATAACATATCCTACTTTGTGCAGATTAATTAATTAATGAAATTAGCTTTTATAACTTATTAAAGCATTATTGATATATATGGTCAATTTTTGTTTATTATGTATATGATTTTATTTCTTAATAAGCTTGTGTATTTTAGTATCATATATCATGATAAACATTTAAAGCTAGCAATACTAAAGTAAAACCGTAATTAGACGTATTTTTCTAATATGCTACATTATTTTATAACATGTGTTATTTCTTACAAATTAAGTATTAACATGAGAAAAAATTTCGTATGTAAAAAGCCTAAAAATGGTACTGAATTTTATCCAAAAAATTATGAAAATAATAATCAGTGTTTTTTATAATCGTATATCACAACTGTTGAGTATTGCCATAAGAAAAAATTTCGTATGCATAAAGTCTAAAAATGGTGTGGAATTTTATGCATAAAATTATGAAAATAATAATCAGTGTTTTTTATAATCATATATCATACTTGTTGAGTATTGCCATGAAATACAAATTCGTATGCATAAAGTCTAAAAATGGTATTAAATTTTATGCACACAATTAGGACAATAATAATCAGTATTTCTTATAATCATACATCGCAATTGTTTTTGTAATGTACAACTTCCTCTAAATAAATTGTTTCGTATCTTAGATTTTAAGTAAAAGAAAAAAAAATTGCCATTGTTATTATAAATTCTTTAACTGTACTTTACCTGAAAAAGACTATCAAGACTACACTTCTTGATAACTCTATAGTAGTTCTAGATATAAATATCGTTTCAATAAATTAAAATATTAAGCACAGTAAAATTAACCACATGGAGAACTAATCTATAACATCTACCATCAGATATCTTCCCATAAACTTTGATATGATTACAAAAACGTCTAAAATTTTTCCATTAAATACATTAGCTAAATTGAAAAAGTATTCCCCTACTTGGATAAAAAATTTGATTTTTTTCCTGGTAAAAAACATTAACTGAATCACCTTTCGTAAATACAAAGATTGGTTGTTAAAATATTAAATTTACCCTCTTCCTTTTCATTCCGAGATCTAAACGAGCCTGTTTTACTTACGAAATATGCGGAACAATTTACTTTTACATAAAGGCATTTGAATAACATAAAGTGATTTTCTGTAAAAGCAAATACGTATTTGCTCATAGATTATTAGAAAAGAGCATTTTAGGACTCTAGATATTATTTGTATAATTTCTTTCCTAAAGAGAAGGCAATAAAGTATTTTTAAAATTAATTAATTTAGGGTTATGATGCTTTGAAAAGATACTGTAATGTTTAACTTAATCAATTACAGGTAACATATTCATTGTTATCTCTGATTAATTAAGTAATATGTTTAATCATTACGTTCATTCACCAGCATAATTTAGTTTAGATATATGAGAGTGCTTAAACCGCATAAAATATAGCATAAAGCTGCATGAACATATATGTAAGGATTCCTGCAATAATTTTAAGATGCCTTCTTACAAAAATTATCATGGAACGTTTAACAGGAGCATAGAGGATATTTATGGCAAAATACTGAATTATATAAAATATTTAATTCTTAACAAATTTCTATAGGGATCTAAAAATATTTTAGTATCCTTTATCATGACAGACATTCAATGCTAGCAATACTAAAGTAAGTATATTTTCTAATATACTATGTTAGATTACAACATGTATTATTTCTTACAAATTGAGTATTGCCATGATAAACGATTTTGTAATTATAAAGTCTTTAAAGTTTGTTCAATCGTATGCATAAATTTATGAAAAAAATAGTGTTTTTTATAATCATATATCGTAACTTATTTTGTAAAATACAGCTTTCTTTAAGTAAATTCATATCTTAGATTTTAAATAAAATTAAACATCTGTCACTATAATTACAATTTCTTTAACTGTACATTATCTTAAAAATCTATCAAAACTACAGTTATGAATAAATATTTTACAGTTGTGGAGATAAATATCATTGCAATAAAATATCATATTATGCACAGTAAAATGAACCACATGGAGAACTATTCTATAACATCTACCATTAGATATCTTTCCATAAACTTCGATATGATTACAAAAACGTCTAAAATTTTCCCGTTAAGTACATTAGCTAAATTGAAAAACTATTCAACTACTTGCATAGGAAATCTAGATTTTTTCCGGGTAAAGAACATTAACTGAATTACCTTTCGTAAATACAAAGATTGGTTGTTAAAATATTAAATTTCTCCTCTTTTGTTCCCCTTTTTGATTTCATTCAGAGCTCTAAACGGGCCTGTTTTACTTACGAAATATGCTGAACAATTTACTTTTACATAAAGGAATTTGAATATCATAAAAAGGTTTTCTGTAAAAAACAAATGCGTATTTTCTCATAGATTATTAGAGAAGAGCATTTTAGGACTCTAGACATTATCTGTAGAATTTATTACTAAACAGAAAACAATAAAGTATTTTCAAAAATAATTAATTTAGAGTCATGATACTTTAAAGAGATACAGTAATGCTTAACGTAATCAATTACAGGTAACATATTCACTGTTATATGTTATTAATGAAGTAATATATTTAAGCATTAAGTTCACTCACTGACGTAGTTTAGTTTAGAGATATGGGGGTACTTAATCCCCATAAAATATAGCATAAAGCTGCATGATTATATATTTAATTATTCCTGTAATAATTTTAAGATGACTTCTTACAAAATTTATCCTTGAACGTTTAAGAGGAGCATAGAGGATATCTTTGGCAAAATACTGAATTATATAAATGATTTTATTTCTTAACAAATTTGTATAGGGTTCTATAAATATTTTATCATCCTTTATCATGACAGACATTCAAAGCTAGCAGTACTAAAGTAGGCATATTTTCTAATATACTATGTTATATTACAACATGTATTACTTCTTACAAATTGAGTATTGCTATGAGAAACAATTTTGTAATTATAAAGTCTTTCAAGTTTGTTGAATTGTATGCATAAAATTATGAAAAGAATAATCATTGTTTCTTATAATCATATATCGCAATTGATTTTGTAACTTACAGCTTTCTTTAAATAAATTCCTATCTTAGATTTTAAATAAAATGAAACATTTCTCAATGTTATTACAATTTCTTTAACTGTAATTTATCAGAAAAATCTATCAAAACTACAGTTATGAATAAATATTTTACAGTTGTGAAGATAAATATCATTTAAATAAAATAACATATTAAGCACAGTAAAATTAAACACATCGAGAACTATTCTATGACATCTACCATCAGATATCTTCCCATAAACTTCGATATGATTACAAAAACGTCTAAAATTTTTCCATTAAGTACATTAGCTAAATTGAAAAAGTATTCCCCTACTTGGATAGGGAATCTAGATTTTTTTCCGGATAAAAAACATTAACTGAATCACCTTTCGTAAATACATAGATTGGTTGTTAAAATATTAAAGTGACTCTCTTCTTTTTCATTCAGAACTCTAAACGAGCCGGTTTTACTTACGAAATATGCGTAACAATTTAATTTTATATAAAAGAATTCGAATATCATAAAATGGTTTTTTGTAAAAAGCAAATACGTATTTGCTCATAGATTATTAGAGAAAAGTATACTGTAATGTTTAACTTAATCAATTATAGGTAACATATTCACTGTTATCTGTGATTAATTAAGTAATATGTTTAAACATTACATTCACTCACTGGCATAGTTTAGTTTAGAGATAAGGGGGTACTTAAACCCCATAAAATATAGTATAAAGTTGCATGAATATATATATAAGGATTCCTGTAATACTTTTAAGATGACTTCTTACAAAATTTATGATGGAACGTTTAAGAGGAGCATAAAGGATTTTTTTGGCAAAATACTGAATAAAGATACAAGCTGACTGTAGATAAAAGTTCTTTCAAAAGTAAAGGGGCCTAGTGTATTTTGATGCAAAACTCAACTCTTTTAAATAAAAGTATTTTTTGGTGCATTTTAAAATAAAGAATTCTACTCGTTATTGAAATAATAAGACACAAATTTAAAAAATAATGTGGTTTTTCTATTTCAAGTAACTAAAAAATAAAGATATATTCATAATTTAAATTATGTATTATTAATTAAATTCTATCAAACTAAAGGTATTTTTGGCGTGTAAAGTTACATAGCTAAAATTAATTTTAAAAATTAGAAGAAACTAAGTTACAATTTATTAAAATTTTATTACTTATTAAGCTAAAAATATTAACTATACAAGTATTACAATTTCTATGTGAATTATACTAATACAAGTATTAGTATAATTCACAGTATTTGATTCAACCTGATAAATATATAGAGATCGATCGATAGATAGATAGATACATAGATAGATAGATATATAGATAGATGGATAGATAGATAGATAAATATACAGATGGATAGATAGGTATAGATAAATATAGATATAAATATATATATATATATATATATAAACACATGTATGTATACATCTGTCAAGTGAGTTTTACGAATAAGGTAATTTAATTTAACTTTAATGCTTATATTTTATATACATTGCATAACATAAACAAGGCGAAAGAAGACTCAAATAGTTATAACAATAATAAGATTTAAAGAATGAGATTTTTGTAAACAGACATAAATCTTTGTTGTATTGAGAGTGAAAACATATAATTTATTTTAATATTTAAAAGAATTTAAGATATATTTTTTGTTAAATCATTAAAAATTATACAAGATCATGACTTGGATAAAAATTTTTTTCAAAGTTTTCAAAACTTTTATATCCGTTTATTTCATGAACGTAAAAACATATTGATCATTTTAAAGAGTACTCAAATACTGAAACATTTTATCTCTTATCTCTAAAGAAATATTCTGCACCCAATATTTACTGAAACTTCTAAATACAATTATCTGAAACTGACAGTGAATTTGCATTCTCTGTCAAATCCCATTTAAACACAAATGTTGAAAAATATTTTCTTTTTCATGAAACATTGAAACATTTTCCGGGAAAAAAGGAATTCGTGACGGGTGAGAGAAAAGATTTTTACGTATTGCTTCCAGGGGAGTAATCCTTTTCTTAGATATATTCACGAAATTTATCTGGAAATGTCTGAATCTGATACTGGATCTGTTTGTAAAGTTTAAATAAAATAAACACTGTGTATTCGAATTATAATATTTAAATGTCATGAAATTATTTCTATTAATTTATATAAAAAAGAAACTAAAGACATTCCTGAGAAATATTGCGTGCAAAGAAGATTATATTGAGAAAACTTTAGTTAATTGATTATTTAAATTTTTCATTTCCAAAAGTATTATATAAAAATGATAGAAAGCTTTAACAGGCTATTATTGAATTCAGTTACGTTGTCATATATCTAAAGGGCCTACACACTATGGTCCACTGCAAGCCATTACCATCGTCTGGAGTGGGTATGGCTTATCGTGGTCGATGGTGGCAGACGATAAAATAGCCTTGGCGGGCAATGGCTTCGCAGGCGGTTTTTCTCCAAAGATCAAAGGCAGCCAAATGCGTAACTAAAGTGCGCTGTAGACCCTAGGGACGAATCCACGCACTCGACACATTTAGTGGCCCAGTATGTGGATGCAACCCATGAGCCATCGTTCAAGGTCACCATCAAGAAGTGATGAGCAATTAGTCATAGTGTGGAGGCTACATAAAAGCTGAATGTGTGTACATTGTTATCGCGAGCTCAAGATTGATTTGACTGTTTTTAGTTTTCAGCGATTGGTAACATTAAAAGAAATGGAGTTGAAAACAAAATGGAGAGCTCGTAGCCGACGATGTCGAATGCATTATTTTTGAAGAACAAAAGCCTTTAGAATAAAAATTGACTTCACCTACTGGTTTAAGACTTATATATGATATATATATATATATATATATATATATATATATATATATGTATGTAAATATATGTATGTATATATATGTATATATGTGTATATATATATATATATATATGTGTGTGTGTGTGTGTGTGTGTGTGTGTGTGTGTACGTCATGTGAATAAACTCTACAAAAAACTAGAGAATAAAAAAATCGTTACTTTGTATATATTCAGACAATTCAAAGCATTTTTTTTTGTTTGTTTGTCGTTCGCAGCCGAGCAAAATCTACTGAAACTGAATAAACTTGTTTTATACCATTCTAATGTTATGCAATGTCTGAATCTGATACTGGATCTATTTGTAAAGTTTAAATAAAATAAACATTTTGTATTTGAATTATAATATTTTAATGTCATGAAAGTATTTCTATTAATTTACATAGAAAAGAAACTAACGACCTTTCCTGAGAAATATAGTGTGTAGAGAAGCATATATTGAAAAAAATTAGTTAAATAATTATTTAAAATTTTGATTTTCTAAAGTATTTTATAAAAATGATGGTAAACATTACAAGGCTATTACTGAATTCGATAACGCTGTCTTATATCTAAAGGCTCTTCCTCAATATAGTCCACTGCAAGCCATTACCACCGTCTGGATGGGGTATAACTTACTGTGATCGATGTTAACAGACGATAAAATAGCTTTGGCGGGCGATGGCTATGGAGGCGGTTTTTCTATACAGATTAAAGGCAGCGAAATGCGCAATTAAAGTGCGCAGTGGACCCTGTGAACGAATCCATGCGCTTGGATAATTTAGTGGCCAAGCGTGTGGCTGCAACATATGAATCATCGTTCAAGGTCACCATCAGTGATAAACACTTGGCCATAGTGTGAAGGCTACATAAAAGCTGAATGTGTGTACATTGTTGTCGCGAGCATGAGGTTGATTTGACTGTTTTTAGTTTTCCGCGATTGGCAACATTAAAAGAAATTGATATGAAAACAAAATGGAGCGGAGGTTGTCGCCGACGATGTCTAGTGTATTATTTTTGAAGAACAAAAGAGTATAGAATAGAAATTGAACCCCATCTACTGCTTTAAGACTTTTAAATGTATACATGTGTGTGTGTACGTTATGTGAATAAACTCTACAAAAAGCTCTCCCAAAGACTGTTTCATTTATAGAATAGAACCATTGTAACTGAATATTTTGTAGACAATTCAAAGCATTTTTTTTTGTTCGCAGATGAGCAAAATCTGCTGAAACTAAATATACTTCATATCATCGAATGTTATACAAAAACCTGTTTCGAATTCATTTTCTTTTTTATAACTATTCATTAATCTATGAGTAATATTTAATATACAGTCAAACACGTTTAAGAAGTTTCCCTAGGTACAAGAAATTGAAATTTCTACAATGAAAAAAAGTTTTAAGTGTTTTAAGAAAAATATTTAATTCTAAATTTTAATAATAATTCTTTTAACACCTCTAAACCTCTTTACATATGCATACATTGCTATATTACACACACACACACACACACACACACACACACATATATATATATATATATATATATATATATATATATATTATGAATAAATCGTAAAAAATATTCATTTAACCAGTATTTAAATTATTCATAAAATATTGGCCAAGATTAAAAGTTATAGCTTTTAATATTAAATTCTGAGTTAAAATTTTTGGTACGAAATAAAATGTTAGATATTAATCTGGAATGATTATTAGGGAACGACATGAAATGCATGACATCTGAAAATTATCAAGTTTTACTTCCTTTTACAATCGTTCGATTTTATTCTGTAAGCCAGAATAGACATAGTAATAATAACAAAGAAATTTAAAAAAAATAATATAAAGGAATTCTTTAATAGTAAGAATCTTTACTGACTACATTTATTGCTTCATATTATTTCACATTAAATTTTTATGAACCTTAAAATCAGAAATAAGTAACACAGCACTAAGTTATGCTCTAATGCTTTTCAATCTGTTGAGAATTTTATTTTAATTTATTTAAAATAAACGAACTCCATCTATGTATTAATGGTATTCAATTGAAAATAATTTATCTATTTTTTTAATTGTATTATAAATTCTGCATGTTTAGTAACATATTAGTATAATTTTTAAATTACGTTTTATTATACCCTAATACATATTTCTTTGTAGCAAATTTCTCTCCCATAGATTTATAACAAATTTATCTTCATGACTCCATAAAAGTTATATTTTTATAGATCAAATAAAAGTAGTTATACTGTTTTTAGTCATACGTTTATGACCAATAAATAATAGTTCGCTAATAACAAACTGCAATCAAAGCGTTGAGTTATTCATCATTATACAAAAATCAACGATAGTTTACCATATCTTTTTTATATTATCTTTATTTTATTAAAACCATCTATTAAATAACTTAAAGAGCTAAGTTTAAAAAAGTGAAATTGTGTTTATTATTTGTCATTTAGTAATTAAAAAACAAAAATTTTCAACATCATGCAGATTTGTTTCGAAGTTCTACGGTACTATTTTGCTATGCAAGAGGTAATGCAATTGGAAACTACTGCCTAAAATTCAACAAACTACAATCTTGCATACCACCAGTTGAAACCAGGTCTAAGAACTGTAGTTCCGAAACGCAACACCCTAACGGTTTTACCATTGTTCAGCTCAACACAATTTAGGACATACACAGCATGACGGGATATGGGATAAGAACTCCGGGTTTTACCATATCATTTTTATAATATGTTTTTTAAAACCATCTATTAAATAATTTAAAGATCTAAGGTTTAAAAAAGTGAAATTGTGTATTATTTGTAGTTTAGAAAATAAAACATGAAAGTATTTAACTTCATGCAGGTTTGGTTTGAAGCTCTACGGTACTATTTTGATACGCGATAGGTAATGTGATTGGAAACTACTGCTTAAAGCCGATTCCAACAGACTACAATCCTGTATAAAACCAATTGAAATCCTGCCCAAGAACTCTAGTTCCGGAACCCAACGCCCTAACGAATATACCATGGTTCAGCTCAACACAATGTAGGCTATACACAAGATGATGGGATGTTGCATAAGAATCCCGGGTTACCTTGTATAAAGTATTTTAATTGTTTGGTGAGGTGTGCAACCATATTTTGACCCACGAGAGCTAATGACACTATTGAAAGTAATATTTCAAGTCGATTCCAAAAAGCTACGAATATCCATTCCATAAGTAGGACTTAACACAATTTAGGATACGCACGGGATGATGAGATGTAGGTTATCATTCTTGATAGCTGTCGAAATATCACCCTCTAAAGAACATGCAAAATGAATCTATGAGTCTAGATATACTTTCACTAGAAATACCCTTCCTCAGGGTATTAAAATATGAGAGGTAATCCAAGAATGGCAAGCACGAGTGCTTTGTATCTGTCAGAGTAGGCAGTACATTACGATTACAACTATGAAGAAAATTATATAAAATTTTACCACTTTCCTATGCATCTTATACGTAGTACTAGATATTTACAAGGATTTCTATACAAAATTAGATTTACTCAATCATTGAGAAAAATGATTTAAAAATAAGACAAATGATTTGAAAAATACTCTGTTTTCTTTCTTCAAATTACAATGTAAAAATAATTTCATACAAAGAAAATTGAATAATTCAAAAGCAAGCATTTTGGTTAGACATAATAATTTCCAATAGCAGGCCTTCGAAATCCTTCAATATCCATATCAATCAGATATTTCCATCGTCATACCAACCTGAATCATTTGCACTTTATAATAGTCAAATGAATTTGTATACCAGGCACACATTATTCAATTCCCCGAAATTCGTGAAATTTCCGAAATAGCAGGAATTCGTGTTCTAAAAGCTTATTGCTCACATAATACATATATACAATTCTCATAATATTTCATACATAAACTATTCCATCATTTTTGTTGTCATTATCTTTAGCCGTTAGAGGGTTATTGTTCTGAGAGTTAACTTTCATTTGGGAGAGAATAGAATGAAAACTTTACATTTTGGTCTCATTTGTCAAAGTTTCATTAACAATGAACCTCTATATATATATATATATATATATATATATATATATATATATATATATATATATATATATATATATATATATATATATATATATATATATATATATATATATATATATATATATATATATATATATATATATATATATATATATATATATATATATATATATATATATATATATATATATATATATATATATATATATATATATATATATATATATATATATATATATATATATATATATATATATATATATATATATATATATATATATATATATATATATATATATATATATATATATATATATATATATATATATATATATATATATATATATATATATATATATATATATATATATATATGTATGTATGTATGTATGTAGACCATTTTTATAAAACTCCTTGACAAGGAGAAAGCTCAACAGCTAGTAGTAATAAAAATGCAGTCGGGCCCACATTGAAGAGAACGGCACCAATTGAAACTTTATTCCAGATCTACTCCAACGCACATGTATTCTACTGAACAACAGACAAAGAAAAGCCACAGAGATCACTCTGATCAAACAGAGGTGCACGCTAGAGAGATGACAAAAAGAATTTTCCCACAGTAAAAAAAAAAGCTAATAAGCGAATTAAATGCAATATCAGCAAAAACGCTAAACCATTTGCCTCCGACAGCTGGGAAACGTGCTGATTAGACAGAACGTTTTTGATAGAAAGCTTTGAGAAGAATGTTAAGAGGAAAATACTCCTCTTATTAAACTATTTATAGGCTGGACAAAAGATTTAAAGGAATTAAAATGGGAGAGAGGAGGTTTTTTAGAAAATATTAAAGTTAAATAATTTTGATATTTTACACACACACACACACACACACACACACACACACATATATATATATATATATATATATATATATATATATATATATATATATATACTTACATATACATATATATATATATATATATATATATATATATATATATATATACTTATATATACATATATATATATATATATATATATATATATATACTTATATATACATATATATATATATATATATATGTGTGTGTGTGTGTGTGTGTGTATAATTATATATAAGATCAAGAATTATGTGGAAATATATAACGCCTTATAATATAAATATAATTATTATTACTTCAAAGCAGAATTTAGTTATTAATACGAAGAACGGTAAACACTATTGCATATATTAACTCGTGATTTTAGGTACATCGAAACTGCCGCGGTTCTATTTTTAAGAAACCTAAAATTGAAACCCAGATGCATCGATAAGTGTATACAGAACAGGACCTACATAGTAATACAAGACCCATAAAACATGGCGTCCGATGCATTGTGGCGGAGATTAATGCTAAGAAAACAATTTGAGGTAAGATTAGGATTTAATACCACAGCCGAAAATGGCAAGGGAAGAAATATGAGAATGAAATATATCAATGTTGACATTAATGGTGGTATATATTTTCACACTGTTGCAGATAGTAATGTTTACAAATCTTATTGGAAAATCGATCTTTTTGTGTGGTGTAGGAATAAAAATTTAACATATTTTAAATTGAGAAATAAATTAAATATTACAATGTATTATTAATTAAAGAAATCAAATACATAAATGTTAGGTTGGAGAAAAATAAATTCATTATTTTTGCCCGAAATTAATGATTTTATTTAACACGTTTCGGATTGTTCGATTTGGGTCAAATATGCACCGTTCTGTTGTATATATCGTTGTGATTTTAAAAGTAGCTTCATAATACCTCTCTCATAGAAGTCTTGGTCCTTATTGGCGAAAAAGTCTAGTAATTGATTTACACAATCTTATCTTGATCCCAATTTCTTATCTTATTAGTTTTTCAATGACAGAAAAAGGTGGTAATCCCTTGGTGTCAGATCCGGACTATATGGTGGATGCATTAAAACTTCCTAACCAAGGTACCTGAGTTTCTGGCGAGTCAGTACAGACGTGTGTGGCCAGGTGTTCTCCTGATGGAACATAACATCTATTCTGTTGGCCAATTTTGGCCGTTTCTGGTCACTCGCTAGCTTCAAACGGTTCCGTTGTTGACAGTAGAGATCTGAATTTAGTGTTTGGCCTTAGGGAATTAACTCATAATAAATGATTCCATTACAACCCCACCAAATACCCAGTAGAACCTCCCTGGCCGTTAGTTCTGGTTTGGAAACTGTTTGAGCTGCTTCACAGCACTTTGACCTCGATCGTTTTCGCACAATATTGTCGAATTTGACCGAGTCATCATCCGTTTAAGAAATGAGTCAATTTTATTTAGTGTGGCCAAGAGTTTGCAGACGAAAATTCAATGCATCATGTTTTTTGGTGTTAATTGGTGTGGCCCCTAAACATCGAGCTTCTTTTTTAATCCAACTATGCACAAGTGGTTTTAAACTGTTTTATGGTCTATCTTTAGCTCCTGGGCGATGCTACGACTACTAACATGCCAGTCAACTTCGATTAATTCTGTGATTTTATCGACATTTTCGACGACGGGTCTGCCTGTGCTAAGTGCATCTTTAACATAAAAAATGCATGAACGAAATCGAATAAACCAAAATTGCAAGTAATTAGCTGTTACAGTATTGGCACCATAAACACTATTCACAATTTCAGCCGCCTGGCTTGCATTTTCAACTTTATCAAAAATAAACCGTAAAATGTATCGAATTTTCCTATTTGTTGACTTCCAATTTAACAACCTGGAACTCGCAACTGAATAGATCAAACGAAAAAAAGTAAAAAAAAAAATTTCGTGTGAAATATCATCTTGACAACGAGCATAAATTTGAAATTGTTTGATCGATATTTTACGAGATATCGATCACTACAGCCATCTACCAAGAGAAATAATGGATTTCTTTTTCCCAAACCTAATAATTGAAATTATTGAAACATATTTTTAGTAGTATTGCTTGGTAACGGTGAAACACCTAAACAAAGTAATAATGTTAAATAAATTTGTTTAGTAAATTTATATTATTTAATTGGGAGCAGCTGTAGCCAGGTTAGTAGTGCGTCAGTCTCGTAACCGAAAGGTGGCGAGTTCTGTCCTCGTCTCGTGAAAAGACCGTCATGTTGCTATTGGCAGTTGGGACACGTTAGATATGTCGTGACTGCAAAGTCTTCCATGTTCCCATAACAAAATTATACCTCTGGATGTACTGAATCAGGGATCAGTCGGTCTCTGGTTTGGATCTAAAGTCTGATTTCCAGATGGATGAATGAGTTCGACCGTCCCCTAAAAAGGGTTGTGTATTGTGTGTTCGAGCAAAAGTCGTACTTTCACCTTAATGGTACTCGTTAACAATGAAAGGCGTACATTTCTGCCTTAATTCGAAAGAGAAGCGCTCATTCTGGCATTGTATAACCAAGTGGTATAAGACCCACCAACATATTATTTAATACATTTGCGCCATAAGTTTCAAATTAAAAATATATTAACTTAAAATACTTCTTCTAAATTTAGTTTAAAATACTTCTTCTAAAATACCCTTTTCAACAGAAAATAAACGGGAGACTAAATAAATAATAACTGTTGAAATTTCTTTTATATTTAATTTTATATATTATTAATATAACTTATTTGATTAAAATTCTAATATGTAAGTAAACTGATTTAAATTTCCTTTGATTCATTGATGAGAAATATTTTTCGCTGTATAGGTATTATACCAGAATGTTTTAAGAAATATGGCTGAATGTGTACAGACAAATAGAACAATGAACTGCTACAATATAGACAAAAGGGAAGTTGAACTCACGAACTCAGATATGAAGAGCAGCACCTTACTTAGTTGACCATTGACGGAAAATGGATGAGAACTTATTATTAATATTTTACTATTCAAGTTTTACTTTTGACTAAATTGCACAACACGCAACATACAAATAAGCAAATTAATGTAACGATACTTTTGTTATAGTTCTAAATCTACCATCCACAACTAAGCAATATTTAGAAACCTAAGCGTAAAAGGTCCCATACGTAATTAGAGATGTGGGAAAAGCATTGCACGAGAAGTCTTCATGGTATGGTGTATTGTACCTTGTACAAGAAGGAGTTATGGTGAGGAAACAACTCGAGGCGAGATAAAGATTTAATACCGATGCCTCAAAATGTCAAGGGAAGGAATGTCATGAAGGAAATACATTGTGGTTGATTTTAATGTTGGCTTATATTTTTACACTGTTGAAAATAGCGAATTATTATTGGATATTGGATTTGGTATATATCATACATGTAAACTACATCCAAATATTAAAAGATCGTAAACAATAATTGTTAAATTGCAAGAAAATTATTGCGGAATCATATAAGTAGTGTTAAATTAAATAATAAAAAATTTAAATGAAGCACAAATATTAAAAATAATAGATGATGTGAATTACTTAAATATATTTTTAAATACTTTTGCTTATTTTAAACAGTGGGATAACAGTGGAAACAACAGTGGGAATAAACAAGATTTTAGAAAAATTATTTTTAATTTACCATTATTTTTTATGAATGTAATTAAACTGATTTAAATTTTCTTTGATTCACTGGTGAGAAATATTTTACGCTGTAGAGATATTATACCAGAATTTTTTTTCAGAAATGTGGCTGCATAGAACAATGAATTGCTGCAAATATAGAAAGAAGAGGAAGTTAAACCCACCAAATCCTATATGAATTGCAACATCTTACCCATTATCTAACGGAAAATGGACGAGAATTTATTATTAATATTTTACTAGGCAAATTTTATTTTTGTCTAAACTGCACAACACGTAACATACAAATTAATAAATTAATGTAATGATACTTTTGTTATTGTTTTAAATATACCACCTACACATACACCTAAATAATATTTAGAAACCTAAGCGTTAAAAGGGCCATGCGTAATTGGCGATGTGTGAAAAACATTGCACGAGAAATAAGGTCTACATATAATGGTGTTCTGTACCTTGTGACAGAAAGAGTTATGGTGAGAAAACAACTCGAGGCGAGATAAAGATTTAATACCGAGGCCGCAAAATGTCAAGGGAAGGAATATCAGGAGGAAAATACATTGTGGTTGATTTTAATGGTGGCTCATATTTTTACCCTGTTGCAGAGATTAAAGCTAGCAGATATTATTGGAGATTGAAATTCGTTACTGTAAGTGTCGCGTCCGTTTCTGTCGGTGGTCGAGTGAACTTTTGCTTATTTGAACAATTGAAAACGGCAGTATTGTACCAATAATGGTCTTTTGACGCACGGACGATTGGAGGTGTCAAGGCTGCCGTTTTTTCAACACCCCGACAGAGAAAAGGAATTGTGCTTTGTTTGATCCAGTCGGCCAGGCGCCAAACGGCGTTTCGGCTACCCCCAAGGACAAGGGTCAAAGAGGGGGGGTCTGTCTCCCCTAAAACCAAGGTTTCCTGTTTTGGAAAGGAAGAACGGAAAAACCCTGAATGAAATTTGAGATGAGAAGGTTCATCGAGAGTGATCTTCTCTCTGAACGATAGGTTGCATCTGCATATACTTTGATATTTATTTAAATGTTTTTTTTTCTGTTGTAATAAATCAACATTGTTAAGTTTAATCCACTACGGCTGATTATTTCGTCTCCATACCTGCTCCTTGTACGATACCCATGCTAAGTCATATACAAAATGACTAGGGTGTGACGGACTAACGGGCATAGACACAGCGCTACCGCTCGGAGTTTGCAGTTACCTCATGGATCTGTTTTACATCAAATAGAGTAAGAAATCATTGTTGCAATTCAAAGTACTATGCAGTTATTTATAAAGCGTAACGTATTAAGTATTAAAGATTTAACGAAGTGCGAATAGTAAAATAAAAAACGATTAAATGGCTAAATTTATGTTTAAACCCCAGTTCTTGCATTTAATCGTAAAAAAGTTCTGAGATATGAAATAATAAATCAAACAAAAATGTTGATTATATTCATAACGTTTACCAATAAATGAATATTATAAAATAATAACTTTATATGCTTGTTTGGAAAAATCATTTGTTTTAAAAGTCATTTGTGTTGTGGTATAAATATTAATGGTGAGAAAACAACTCGAGATTAGATTTAATATCATAGCCACAAAATATCCAAGGGAAACTTTCAGGAGGAAAATGCATCTTAACTGACTTTAATGAGGGTGTATATTTTTACATTGCTCTAGATAGTAAACTTTTCAGAGAATCTTTGCAAATATTCGAGTCGGCTTAAAGCACAAATGTACAGTGAAAATAAAGTATGTAATGAATGATGCACAGAATATATTAGGGAAATATAAATGAGAGCATAAGTTAGATTTGGAAAAATTTAAACAAGTAAAAATATAAAAGTTAATAAACCATAGAGTTACTAAAATAAACATTTACATTTATTACGGCATATTAGTTCGTCATAAAATTCATATGTATGACAACACATGTTTATTACATTTTATTCTTAATCCAGTAGGTGAATTTAGGCTATGAATTTATTCCCCCTTTTTTTAAGAAAAAGTAAGAATTTATCGGTTAGAGAGTAAGACAAGACGCAGACTTTATCATGCCCGGTACCTTGCGATGTGGAATAGAGATGAGAAAAGATCTTAAGACACTATATCATTAAGAAATATAAGCTTCAAATATAATTACTCCTACTTTTAAAACTTGAAATTGTTTTACCGAAAATTTTCTTTGTTTATTTTACTAAGCTTTCGATATAATTGATCTGATTTAAGAAATATCTAGGGGTTTTTTGGTGATTTGTAAAGCTTTAAATGTAATTGCTACATTCTTTAACAATTTCTGGCACTTTACAATGTAAGGTAGGAATTGTAACAAAAAATATATGGCGGAGTACAATTCTTCATCTAAGCAGAGTTAATCGTGGTTAGTTATTAAACGACTTTATTGAGACGGCTCTAAATAAGACAGTTTAAAAAATGATGTTTCATTGCTAGAAAACAATGTTTTTTTTACCTAATTATACTCTGAAAAACTGAAAAGTGATCGATTGCGTTAAACCGGGGGGAAATAATTAATAAAGCCAACTTTACTTTTGTCTAATGTCCATAACACATAACATAAGATGCTAACATATAGTCGACATATGTCACTTATGACTTCTACGTCATAATGACATCAGAAATCACCAGAGATGGAATTTGGTACCATAAATTTCCCTCTCTGACATCATTATGACGCAGAAGTCTCCAGTGACATATGTCGACTGTAATATGGTAGCACCCATACATAGGGCAAGTCTCACCAAAGTCGTGAAATTAAACACATATAAATTGTCATTATTTCGGGAGAAGAGATAAAGCTTATATGAGTTTAAAAATTAAAATTCAACATATGTTGTGTATATATAGAACTTTTATTTGCTTCGCTTTTATCTGTTGCTTTTTTATTCTATAAACCTTGTATGTATGAGACTAATATTTTTAACAAGAGTTATAAGAAAATTTAAATCCTTTTATAAGAAATTTTATGTTTCATAATATTTTGTAAAAAATACACTGAGTTCCTGAATGCTATGTTACTAACTTCATATATTTCATATAATAGAACTTGACGTTTACTTCTATATAACAGCTTCATATAAATTAATTGAAAACGATCTCTACAAGCATATTAGTTTATCTCATATATCGTATTTTCTTTCAGATTTGCAGTCGCAAATAATCCTTCAAACGCAACGATTTACAAGCAGGGAGTTTACGTCTGAGGTATAAACTGTTGAATTGCATCATCGACATGTTATACATATATTAAATTGATTAATTCTACTGCGCGTTTTCTAATCGTATTAAAATAGGATTGAAACACTGGAGAGCCTTCCTGAAATTGTTATTTAAGTTTTGCAACATGTTTAACACAATATAAATTATATCACTCGTTTCTTTCACTTTTCTGACTATATTATAAAATATTTACATTTATAATAAAACAAATTATCGCTTTCGAAGGTCTTCCCAACTTAGTCGATACAGTTTCGTTAATGTGGTAAATGCACTTTAACCTGAGAAAAGTGTTTGAATATAAGAAACTTCTCTCTTACTTAATTACGTAATTATTTTAACAATAAAGTTTTTAAAAAATACTACCCAAAGTCTCCCAAATTAGCAGGGAGAGCCTCATTAAGGTGTTAATACTCCTTTACCTGAGCAAAATGTGTCTGTAATTTGAATTCTTCTGTATGAAAGAATTGAAATATATTATTCAAAATGAGAATTTAAAACAAAATACTTTCCAAAACAAAAGTCTAACCAAATCGGTAGATACAGATTCGTTAAGGTGACAATGCACTTTCACCTCTGAAAATGTTTCTAAAACTAAATAATTCCATGACACTGGTTTAGGAAAAAAAAGGCCGAACGATGGCCGAATGGTTAGGGAGCTGGCCTTCGGAATCGGAGTTCGTGGGTTCGAATCCCACTGTGGCATGGATGCTCGTAGCCATTCGGAATTGGCTTTAAACAGTAGGTCCCGATCTAATTAGCCCTTGTGTTTCAAAAAGTAGACCGTAGCGCTCCAAACCAAACCACGACCAAAAAAAATGTATCCGGATTCCTTTCAAATCAACTGATAGAGCTTAGCTAAGGTGATAATACTCTTTATACCCGAATACTTCTGTATTGCTAAATTGAGAAACATTATTAACAATAAGAATTAAAAAAAAAACGTTTCTCGAAGTCTCCCCAAATCAGTCGATAGAATTTCGTTAAGGTGACAATGCACTTTCACTTCTGAAAATGTGTCTGAAAATTAAATAATTCATTGTCTCTGGCTTAGGAAATAATTTTAAAAACGATAATTTAAAAAAAAATTATCCGAATTCTTTTTAAATCAACTGATTGAGCTTTGCTAAGGTGATAATAGTCTTTTACCTGAATAAAATGTGTCTGTATAATGTTTACTTCTATATCAATAAATAAAGAAATATTGTTAACAATGAGAATTTGTAAAATTGCTTCTCGAAGTCTCCCCAAGTCAGTCGATGCAGCTTTGTTAAACTGACAATGCACATTCACATGGAGAAATGTGTCTGAAAATTAAATAATTCTGTGACACTGGTTTAGGAAATAATTTTAAAAAGGGTAATTAAAAAAAAATATCCTAATTCTTTTCAAATAAGCTGATAGAGCTTTGTTGAGGTGATGATACTCTTTTACCAGAATAAAATGTGTATGTAAAATGAATACTTCTGTATCACTAAGTAAAGAAATATTGTTAACAATGAGCATTTTTAAAAAAGAAATTGCATCCGAATTCTTTTCAAATCCGCTTATAGAGCTTTGGGGACGATACTATTTTACCCAAGGTAATAAATGTGACTGTAAATTGAACACTGAATCACTGAATTAAGAAATAGTATCAACTAGCATATATTGCCTATCATATGATGGGATCAGTAAAATTTTTAATTTTCCAGAATTATAAAGTACCCTATGTGGCAGATAAAAAATGGTTTGTTTTTTGGCTGAGAATTATCAAGTACACGCTCAATAATTTGTTTACAAGCTTTTTTTTTGTTTTAATTTTTACAAACTTGCCAACTCTGGACGTGAGATGTTTTAATATTTTCAGTGATTATTTCGTGGTAGGTATGAATAATGTCTAAAATTTAGCGAATCGATTGCAAACCTTGTGGTTACGTATAAAAACAAATACACAAACGAACAAACTTCTTAAGTTTCAAAAATATAAAAATTAAACGCTAGATATTTATTATTACTCCTTGAAACAGAACCCTTGACTTTTATGGCCGAATGGTAGAGCGCTGCTCTTCGGAACCGGAGTTCGCGGGTTCGAATCCCGCTCCTGGCATGGAAGTTTGTAGCCGTTCGGAATCGGCTTTAAACTGTAGATCCCTGTCTCATTAGCCCTCGTGTGCAAAACAGTAGCGCTCCAAACCAAGCCAATCCTTGACTTTTATGAAAATCATTTGTTGTTAACACCTGTAATAAGATTTTCATTGCAACAAAAAAATAATCGAGGATTAAATTTAATCTATTATTTAAGCCAAATTAAAAGGAAATTATTTACGTAATATCAGTTACGTTCAGTGATAAAACTTTGTTAACTGAATGACGTCATAATGCTAGAAAAAATGTTATTTTTATCTACTTATAAGGTAAATTGATAAATTTATTCGTCTGTTCTTCACAGGGGAAAACAGCTCTTGGAATAGTGGCATTAAACGTTCGAAAAGGAGGGGGGAAGGGTTCGATTTCGAAAGTTTTAAAGACGACAGCTTTTTTTGTTGTGATATGAAGGATATTTATACCAGTTTATTTTAGAATCGGATCTATAGTTTAGGAGAGGATAAACTTCAATCGCTTTGAATTTTTCTAATCCTAACTCACCAAGAATCCAACATGGATGTCTCTATCCATTCCAAGTCAAATCTCTTCATAAAGGACAGACAACTTAGACTGTTATTATGTAGGGGAAGAGAATTTCTTGCGGTTCAAACAGCAAGTTTTCATGTCTCAAATTAATACAAATAAACGATCTGAAAATGTTACTCGAAATGCAAAAATAGAAGAAAGTTTTCATAAAGAGATATCTATCATGTTGGAATCGTTTGAATCAAGTTATTGTCCTAGTATTAATATATATCATTGCATTTCCTTAAAGGATTGAATTTATTGCTCTGGTTCGAGGTCATAGGGCTCCATTGTTTTTAGAGTTTATATAAAAGACCTTTTAACACAACATGGTTACTTTTGGTAATTATTAACTCTAAAAGCAAATGATTATATATCAAAGGTGGCATAACGTAAGCAGTCATTAATAAAAATAATGTGTATTGTAATTATAGATTTACTTCATCTAAAAACCTCCTGGAATTAATTTCCACCATCTCTTCGATGCTAATAATTACAGTATGAATAATAATCAGTCTTAATTCCGAAATGATACGCATTGAAAATGCGGAAACATTTCGTATCGAAACGAAAATTTATTT
>CM063510.1:17504795-17514795 GCA_032207245.1 Pardosa pseudoannulata
TATATACAGAGTGTCCCCTAAATGCTGTGATAAACTTTTGACGAGGTAGGGTACATCATAAGGATAAAGAATAAAACATGATGCCATGTGTGGAAATATCAAAGGTAAAAACTAACAGAAGTCGAAGATGCTAAAAGAGTTATTAATATAAATCATTATAGGATACAATGAAAACAAATTGTGTATAACATAAATACAGCTTGAATGTTAATTCATAAACTCGAGTTTGCCTTAATAGACGTTAAAATTGATCCTAATAAATAAGTTAGCCGACCGACCTCCAAGATAATCAGATAAGCCTACTTTCGAAGGAACTAAATGAGGCAAAACGCTGAAATGCTTAAATTCAAATTAGATTCAATACCCGAAGAAATGGATGAAGAAAAAGCCCGTAGAAAACTGGAAACTTTGCATTTTTGCATTAAGTAAAGATCATTTATGTAGTTAATCATAATATCATAAATGATATTTGAAAGTTACATTTAGATGTGTTTTATAGAATGTAGTGCATATTTTATTTCATAGTTTATTTAAATGTAAT
The DNA here is from genome assembly GCA_032207245.1 of Pardosa pseudoannulata. Taxonomy (NCBI): domain Eukaryota; kingdom Metazoa; phylum Arthropoda; class Arachnida; order Araneae; family Lycosidae; genus Pardosa; species Pardosa pseudoannulata. The sequence goes on from CM063510.1 coordinate 17,505,337, forward strand.
ATTATGTAATTTACACAAAGATTGCAACAAAATACATGTTTTACTTTATATACTTTATTATTTTGGTACAATCATTTCAAAAATCATAGTAAGGAAATAAGAGTTGAGTTTTTGAATCCGAAATTAATATTAAGTTCAATATAAAGTTAAAGTTATAGCTAAAATTTTAATTTAGCAAATGCTTTTAAAATATTAAATACGAATTATGGCTTTCTTAAATAATTTATTTTTTTAATCTAATAAACAATATTCATGCAAAATGTCTACAAAGAAAAACTAAACTTAAAGACAATACAACAAAAGTTTATTTAATAATGTTTTAAGTCACACAGCACTTTTAACGTATACAGTACACAAGAAACATATTTCATGATTTTTACGAATTCTATTTAATTAGATGCATTATTGCTATGAAGTTTGTATTTAAAATTACAATTGTTCCTGTAATATACAAACAGATGACAACTTAATCATAAGAAGTATAAAAATGTAGAAAGGAATTAAATACATCGCTTTATATTGGTAAATTGATCTTTTATTGAACTCGATTGATCTTTTGAGACCACTGAAAACGATCATTAGCGAAACAAATAGAACAATTAATTACTGAAATAGTCTTAACCGAAAAACCTGTCTTTTAAAATTTGGGCTGTAATGAATGGATCCAAATGAAATATTATCCCCCTAGAGATATAGACAAAACTACTCTTTCGCTATTTGTACATAAGTATTCCTATAGAAAAGAATATATTTATCCGATTGAAATAATGATGCTATTATGATATTAAATATTGTTATAAATGTCAAAATAATTGTATGTTTAACTTTGTAATATACTTCAATTAAAAGTATGATAAAAATATTAAATAAAATTTTTATAATGAAACAGTTTTGTTCTCGTTTTGTTTTGTTCGCGAAGCCATTATGAAAGGAATATTTAAGAAGTAGGTGCAGAAGAAATGCTACATTTTATATTAACTTTGTATCACGGTGTACAGAAGTTTAGAAGGGTAAATTATTGTAATTTTCGAAAACGTCTGCTTAGAGTAAATGTTGAATATCAATGGTCTAGATTCCAGAAAGACGACAGGGAGAATTCTAATCATACTTTTCAACCAATTTGCTTGACATTTAATATGTTCATAATAGTGTAATTTGGTAATTATTGATAAATTGCAAGATACGATTGCATTTTTAATAGCTATAAGTTGTTAACTGATTTAAATTAGCTTCAATAACAATTGGTTAACCCTTTAACAAACTGTGGTTTTGCAGCTAATCCACCTGTTTAAAGTTTCTTTTTTCTACTTTTTAAAGACATATGAATGATATTTTTTATTATTTATGTTTATGACATTTCAAACTAACAGCAGATAAAAACAATACATTTAAATAATTTTTCCATTTGAAATAGGCATTTTTGAACTTGCTTTACCCAGAAAATTCAGAAATTCGGTCTATCTTTCTTGTGACCCCAAATACCTATATTTATCCAAATATCACTTAAAAACTGTTTAGCTATTTTTTTATCATACAATTTTAATGATAATTATTCATTGTACTCCCACCTTAATAAAAATTTAAAAGAAAGTATTATCTTCACACAGTACAAAGGGATGGTTTCATTTAAACCAGCCATCTAACCTTTCTCCCTCCCAATGAATGCACATTATTTTCATGTATTTTACATTTATAAGGTTCATAGGTAACATTTATAAACTGATTTCATTAAATCATAACAAATTTATATTCGTATCCTTTAAAGGGTTAATACGCATTGATTTCGTAAAACACTCCGTCATTTTGATTTAGAAAAAAACATATAGCTACTTGATTTCTTTTACTCCAAATCAGTAACTGTAATTGCATAACGGGTAGCAAAATATTATAAACTTATTGGAGGAAAGTGTGCATATGCAAGAATGATAGTTAAAACATCGACTGCACAAATAAGATTATACACACACAGTAATTAATAGGTTAATAATTTACTTTCAATAATTATTTGAAAATTTCCAAAATCGTGATAGCTATAAATTTTATTTATTTCTAATTGACATTAACATAATACTTTTCATTAATTACCTAAATATTCCTATATGCTTTAAACTGCAGAATGCTTTAAATTTTATATAGCAATGTAGTAAAAGAAGTTGAATATAGCTATTCAACTTCTTTTACTGCAAATCAGTAATTGTACTTGCATAACGGGTAGCAAATTACTGTAAAACGTATTGGAATAAAGTGTTTATATGCAACAGGGATAGTTAAAACATAAACTGCAGAAGTAAGTTTTACACATCCATGCAGTTAAGAGATTAATAATTTATCTTTAATAATTGGTTGAAAATTTTCAAAATCGTGATAGCAATAAATTTCATTTAAGTCTAATTCACATTGACATAATACTTTTCATTGATTAGTTAAATATTTTTATATGCTTTAAACTCTAGAATGAATTTAAGTAATTATTGAGTATTTTAATTATTTTAAATTACAATGTTAGATTATGAACCAGTTTTTACGCAATTTCTATCTGAAATATATAAAAATTTTAAATAGTCAAATAAACAAAGATATTAGAGATTTTTCTTCGTACTGCGTTTGATTAGCATAAGTTATAACGGTAAGTTAAATTATTAATTTACCTTTTAATAACCGGAAGAATACTCCAAAGTCAAATAGGATAGTCAAATTTTATCACCCCTAACTATCTTAATACTTTGTATCGTTTCACTGAAAATCGATTTTATTGGCAGAATCATTTGAAAGTTAACGATAAAAATATTTATAATCGAAATTTAACGATGTATGATCAAAATGTAATATTTATGTTACAATTCAAACTACGTTACAACTTTACTAAATGGAATATTTTAATCGTATATTAATCTGAAATAAAGTAACAAACAAAATAACTATAAAAATGTTTTTTAAATTTAAGTTTATACAAGATATTTGAATAATGTTAGAAAATTTGGAATGAAATTTTGGAACTTTAATTACGAACTATTTTTGACACATCTCAATAAATATTAATCAACTACAACTCAAATATACACAACTATAGAATAGTTGGAAATACTCTGGTTGCGTAATCGATAAATACTGCTATATTAACATCTCAAATTACATGTTATTATAAATTTGAATATCATGTGTTTCGTTTGCTTTCGTTTGAAGATCCACGGTCTGCTGTTTTTCTGCAAGATATAAATTGATACCGGACTTTAAAGGAGATTCCGAAGGCTACAAACATGTATGCCAGAAGCAGTGTACTACGGTACTAATGATATTGAGGATTTGAAAATATTTAGTTTGGTTTATATTTTTCATTAATTATGAAAGTGTTTGGACATTGTAGATTAAAGTATGTTTCATAGAAATGAGTGTTCATTTTAAAATTTACTGAATGTTTACAAGCTACAGAGTATGTACTGCAGTAATGCAACAAACTACTTATAATACATTGTGTAAATTGAAATAATAGTTTTATATAAAATTTGATTACATTAATATTACTGGAATTTGATACCCAGTTGTATTTAAAAAAAGATTAAATATACATTAAAAAGTAAAACTATGAAATTTATAGCATAACTTTTATAAAAGGTTCATGAAAGTATTAAAGGTAAAACTATTTCTGATTATAATAAAAAATAATTTTCTGGTAGATTCTAGTGTGATATATTAAAAAGTGGGATATATTAGCATCTTTTAAGATTAAATTAACATTATAGTTAACAGTTGAACATAATGTATCATAAAATATTCATTATTCCCTTAAATGTTGCACGTGCTTAAACGAACGAATGATTGATGGTTTGAAAATACTTAGTTTGTTTTACATTTTTTATTAATCTTGTAAATGTTTGGACATTGTTGGTTAAGGTATATTTCATAAAAATGGGTGTTCATTTTAAAATGTATTAACTTTTACAAGCTGCAGAGTGTGTAAAGCATTAATGCATCAAACAATTTATAAAACATTGTGCAAATTAAAATAATAGTTTTATATTAAATATGATTGACATTACTGAAATTTGATACCCAGTTGTATTTTAAAAAAGATTAAACATGAATTAAAAATAAAAACAATGAATGTATTATGTAAGTTTTATAAAATGTTAATGAAAATATCAAAGTTAAAACTATTTCTGATTATAATAAAAATAATTTTCTCTTAGATTCCATCGTGATATATTAAAAAGTGTAATACATTAGCATTGTTTAAGCTTAAATATACATTATAGTTAACAGTTGAACATAACGTGTGATAAAATATCCATTATTCCCTCAAATGTTGCCCGTGCTTAAACGAACGAATGATTGATGGTTTGAAAATATTTAGTTTGTTTTATATTTTTATTAATCTTGTAAATGTTTAGATATTGTTGGTTAAGGTATATTTCATAAAAATGGGTGTTCATTTTAAAATTTATTAATGTTTACAAGCTGCAGAGTATGTAAAGCATTAATGCATCAAACAATTTATAAAACATTGTGCAAATTAAAATAATAGTTTTATATGAAATATGATTGACATTACTGAAATTTGATACCCTGTTGTATTTTAAAAAAGATTAAACATGCATTAAAAATAAAAACAATGAATGTATTATGTAACTTTTATAAAATGTTAATGAAAATATCAAAGTTAAAACTATTTCTAATTATAATAAAAATAATTTTCTCTTAGATTCCATCGTGATATATTAAAAAGTGTAATACATTAGCATCGTTTAAGCTTAAATATACATTATAGTTAACATTAAAACATAACGTATGATAAAATATCCATTATTTCCTTAACTGCACGTCGCTTAAGCACGTGCTGAAACGACGAAATGATTTTAAATTTTCCATTTTATCACTCAAGGCATTTTTTAACACTTGGCATGATAAACTACGATGCAATATTAGAAATCGTAAATCAGCAATGGTTATTAATAAGAAATATCGTTACAAATAAAAAAAATAAGTCTTTAAATTTAATGTTTCCAATTTTGCTGTTAATTTATTAGCAAACGTATAATTGACATTAAAAAATCTTTTTAGAATTATTGACTTCAAGTAAAACTTTTTGTATACCCAAGCATTAAGAGATAACAAAACAAATTCCAATTAAAATATTTAAAAAATTATATAATTTTAAATTATATTTTCTAAACATTTTTAATATTTATATTATTTTTACTTACAAACATGTTTTAAATATATTTAGATTTTTTCGTCTATAGATTATATAATTATGAGGGAGAAATATTTTTATATCTAGGCATAAAATATTCATTAAACAGTCAGAAATTTTTTTTAAATATTAAATTGAGTTTTATAAGCTAAATGTAGTAGAAATTTAACACGAATACCCTCATTTGTTTTTAAATGTATTAAGTCTAGTAAGAATTGTTTATGAGAAATAGCCTTTTATAAAACTAACAATAGTTTAAAGAAAATAATTATTCAAGAATAATATTTAAGTAAAACTTTAATATCATTAATTTGCTTAAATTTAATTTATATGCATGCAAAAATTTATATCTGGGAATTTATAATTTTTAAAAACACTTTAATTGTTTACATCTCTTTAAAAGGTTTTTGATATGCTTATTGTGTTTAAATTTTATCTTTATTTATATTTATTTATAGTAATTTTGTCACAATGCTCCTTACAATGAATGCTTGGGTAAAAATATAAATTACGGAAATGCCTGCAAACTATTCTGTTGGATCAGTTGTTCCAACACTTAATCTAAATATCTTAAATGCCTTCATCCGAAGCGGTTGTAATATGTAATTACCAGATATTAAACCAAGAAAGTCAGGGATTATATCAGAGTACTGAAATAGGAAGTTTATAACCGAGTGAAATAAACCAACTGCATACCGTTTAATTGTCCATGGTGAATGAATCCAAATATTAAGTGTAACGGACAGTCAACAGAGAAATTATTTTATAAAATATTGCACCGTCTTGAATATAAATTGATTAAAGATTTGCTTTGTGAGTTAATATCTATTGAGGTACTAAATTTTGTTTCTCCTTAATAAAACTTTAGTTCATTATTTCCATAAAATTTTTTACTAAACAATTAGTAAATTTCTAGAAAAAGGTTTAATTATAAATAGATTACATATCTCCTCTTTTCATCATTTTTTTCTCCTTTATAACTACAAGTGCTTTTACAGAAAATCATATCTGTGATAGTAATTTAATGATTTACAAATTTTAAATTTTAAACATTTAATAAGCTTCATAACTTGCAATTGTAAGCTTACGTTAATTTAATTAAAATTTATTTTACTTAAGGCTTCAGTCAGAGTTTTTGTTTTTATAGAGTTACGGCCATTTAATAGAAATGGGTGTGACACGTTGAACTACTTTTTATCACTTTTCCTATAAAAAATATAATAAGTAAAATGCGTATATTTTGAAGCAATTATAATAAGGAAGAATTTGGTGAAAAATTAAGAATATCCCTTTCTTCTTTAGAAGCCAAAAAATTATAAATTAGCTGATATGGGTGTGTATAACATTTTAAACATATAGAGAAGAACAGAAATTCTTTACTTTTTGCAGAATTCTTCCTTTGGGTTTACAATTGCTTCAAAATATATATACATATACGTGTGTTTATTATATTCTTTATACAAAAAATGATAAAAAGCAGTTTAATGTGTCACACCTGTTTCTACACAATGGCCGGTTCAATAAAACTTATATCAAGACGAGAATTAGAATTTTTTCTATTTTAATCCTACTTATAAAACTTTAAAGTCTGAATCTAGCTAATACTAATTTAGTGTTTAATTGAAGAAAAGATTTAGAATGCCTATTCAGTACCATTTCTTCTAAAAATGTTAGTTTATATTATATAAGAGGTATTTATTTTAAAATAACAAACCGTTATTAAATTTTTTATAGAATAAAACCTTTATAAATTTCATATTTTGTTTTAAACATGCGTAAATTTATATTAGAATATTGAATATATAATACTTTCACGAATTTTAAATAATCATGTTTTGTCGTACTTTATTCTTTCTGCATTTTTTTACATTTATAAAGTACACATGATGAAAAGTTTTATTTAATTTTCCAAATGAGGAAATGATAAATTAAAACATTATAAAATTTATAACGACTTTTTCACAAATAGCCCTTGATTGTAAAAATTTGCCTAACAAAAGCATTTTTATAAGAAAACATAAAGAGGCTGTGCAATGCAATTAAAACTATTAAAATCTTTAAAACTAGTGAAAAATTGTAATAACAATTTTTAGAATATCTTTTTTGTCAAGTCTAATTAACGTGTGAACCAGTTAATTACCAATTACGAAATTGTTATGAAAACGCTATCAAAGCTTTGCTTTAATATTTAAAGCGATAATTACCTTAAAACTCGAATATCGTTCCTATCTAATTAAGAAACTTGATTACCTCCAAATGCATGCTTTCTTTGAGAACAATTAACCTTTAATCTAGTCACGTATGAATAACTTCAGAAATAAAAGTGGGAGCCTATTTTCAATATGGTTCCGTAGTCATTTTGAATAAGCTTCTGAATTATAGCCATAAATCGATTCGTCGATATATTACGGTGTGCCTTCAGTTAATATCGCTTTAACGAGTCGATAAAACCACCAAGACACTAAAATAGGAATATATGTCGATAAGTAAAATTATTGAAGCGAGGATATATTCTTATATTTCTTGAGTAGATTCGTTCTATACAAACTATTTATCTTTAAGTATTTTTTAAAATCTTTAAATGTTTGTTAGAAATAATATAATCTATAATAAAATAGTCTAAATAACAAAATTTAATTTCCTACATTTCATATATCGTTAAAAATATTTTGTGTATATATAATTAGAGACCATATAGGAGATATTATTTTTTAAATACACTATTATATAAATACACTATTAATATTTTTCAAATACTTTTTTATACACTTTTCTAATTTTTAAATGCCTGCTTAATATAGAAATTATTGACTACAGTAGCAGTGTTAAATTAATTCTTTCTGCTGTATTCATTAATCATAAAATGGCTATAAGCGATATTCGATAAAGAAATATTGTGTAAATATTATAAGCATGTAATCTAATTTCGATTTTAAGACATAAAAGAAAATTGAAATATGTCATTTTACTTGTATTATTTTATGTAAAAGACTGCCAAATTTTATTAGTTTCATTCTGCTTATCAAAATTAATTAAAATCGGTACTGTATGTATTAAAATATGCGGCACTATAAAATCTACCTAGATTTCTTTCCATTTCAATGTAATTACAGTCAAAAATGCCTGTAAAATGTTGGTTATTATACAAAGTTGTCAAATATCTTGAAATTTTATATGAATTTTTTTAACTTATTGCATACTGGTATTTATTTCCAACGTCCATTTAGATAAATCACAAAGAAATTTTATTCATAATCTAGTTTGACCAGACGTTACTTAAAGCTGATTAATTGAAGGTACTCAATTCTAACAGAAAATAGGTCCAATTGGACATCCTATTGATATCTAGATTAGTATATGAACAAAAACCAGATATTGTGAATGTCTAAGAATATATCATTAAGGAGTATAGGGAAGCCAGTGTTCTATTTTCATTATATAAACTCTTCTTTTGAACTTGGTTAATTTAAATTTTTTTTGTTGGAATAAAACAATTGAAATTCCAGTATAACGGAAACTTGAAATGGGAAACTAAATAAAATAATATATTAACCAAAAATTCTCAAAACTTTTTTATAATCCCATCTTTAATTTTATTCTATCTGTTTCAAATTCATGATATTATTACATTCTTTTCAATGTATCTGGCAATGCATGGCAATACCATCATGCCAAACACTGCGGAAAAACATTTACTCATTTACCACCAACCAAAGATCACGTGCAGTTTAAGGAATTCTACAAACACGAGTAACATTGACCCCGCTGGGTTCTCTAAATTTAGAAGTAGAGTCCAAACAAAAGTGAACAATGGCCATTTCATAGAAACGGGTGTGAAACATTGACCTACTTTTTATCACTTTTCTGTAAATAATATAATATTTCAAATATATATTTTTCGTGAAGCATTTATAATACATAAGGAAGAATTTAAAAAAAAATTAAAAAATTTCTTTTCTTTTTACATTTTTAAAGAATTATAAAAATGCTGTTACGGGTATGACGTAACTGTCACACCTGCAAGAGCATATTTATAATTTTATGGTATTACAGTTATGTAACTGGTGTAATATAAATACACACCCGGTGTTTGCACGGATCAAGTCTGCCTATAATACGCTATGCCATGGATTTCAGTAAATAAAGTTGTTGAGACATTTTTATATTATCTTTTCACTCCCCCCAAAATAATAAAATAACTGAACAATTGACTTTAACAGTTAAGACAGTGAAACAGACGTTTCTTCAACATCCCGATTTCTGTTCAT
>CM063510.1:17522295-17534795 GCA_032207245.1 Pardosa pseudoannulata
TATATATATATATATATTATATTTATATATATATATATTATATATATTTATACTTTAACTATCTTATACATTGCATTACAAGATATAAGATTATTTTTCTAGCATATATATCTGCTCTTGGTTTCCTTATTTAAGAAATTATAATAAGTATACTTAACACTAATTTAAGTTTCTCATAAGAGTATTATAATAATTTCCACTAGTTAGGAATATATTTAATTAATAGTACTTTTTACTTTAGCCTTCGAAATATTGCAGTTTTAACTGATTCAGAAAGTTCAGTAAATCATTTTTCTCCATTGAATAATTTTAGTGAAGTTTTCTGAATTTCATTTAATTTATGGCATGCAAATATAGTATTAATCCTTGTATATGTAATTTAAAAAGATATTTTAGGAGCATAAAACAATATATAAAACTCAGCATATTTAATATGTAACATTACATTGTTACTAATATATGCCCTTTTGTAAGTTCTTTGTTAAGTATTAGTACATTATCCACATCATTTACTTATTTGTCCAAATACCAAGAAAACTACCATTTTGTGTTTTGATACACATAAAATAGTATTTAGATTCTGTATAAAAATAATTTGTTCATCATGATCCTATACATTTCTTAACGCCTGTTTCTCATAGGAACTGCCATTTGAGATATATATTGTTCACATAGATCACGCTTTTGAGATTAAGGGACATGAAAATTACGATTTTCACCAGACTTCATAGTTTTCGTTAAAGAAACGTTTCTTTTTGTAAAGATTACAATGTACGAAAATAAACACCATATTTCAAGTTTAACTGTACTAAAGAAATAGATTAGAGTTTTGAAAAAAAATTATAGTGACAAAAGGTTTTAATGAACACATAATGCCCCACACTGTCCAAATATGAAAAAAAAATTTAAATTGTATTGGTTCTTCCTGTCTTGGATGTGCAAACAAAGCAAATTATAAGACAAAATAGATACGCTGATTAAAAAGTTACATTTAAAAAAGTAACCATGAAATGTACTTAATATTACTTTAGTTAAATAATAAAATATTTCAATATAAAGGCAATGTTTTTTTTTAAAGAATTTGAAAGAAGTGTTGAATAAAGAAATAAGCAAAATTCACGCTTCCATATAAAATACTTGGGGGTAGACTTAACAAGTGTAAATTCTCGTACATTTAAAGTACTATATCAAAATACATAGTGCATTCTTGCATAAGTTATAAAATACATTTGCACTAATAAGTCATAGAGAAACAAAACAAAAGGGTTTTTTTATTCATTTATCCGATAATTCCGAATTCTCAAATTTTGAAACTTGTGTTATCATCTGTTATCGACAATAAATTTTGAAGTCCCTTGGGATGACTAGATATACAGGATGCGAAATTAAAGAAAGAGATTGAAGAAATTACGCGTAAATTATGTTCGTGGTCACAATGTTCTCCAAGTCCTCAATCAATACCTGTGGGGTGGCAGACCAAGTCTGTGGATCTTCTGCTTGGTCACTGCTTCTAAATTACGAGGACCTCCTTGACCAAAGTCGTTCTTTCAAATTAATGGTGTCAATAAAACGAAAGGCGCACCCCTTAGCCTTAATACGAGAGCCTGCAGGCTTAATTGTGCTTTGTGTGTCCAAGTAGCATGAGAAACAACAAGAAACAGGAGCATCATATGGCAGTTAGGTGAAACAGAAGTTTAAATCATATTAAACAGTATATTAAAGCAAACTTAGGATTTATAAATACATACGATATTTTTAACTTAATCATCTAATACATCCCATTTAAGAGGATTTATGGAAATCCTGTGATATATTTCTAGGTTGGATTTTGAATAAATTTTACAATATTTTTAATACAATTTTGTATGCCTTAATGCATGTTCATTAAATATAGTAACTTTGTATTTCTTAGATTGGGGTTTTAAGATACTTTATTCGGTATAGGGAAACATAGTATACGGAAATATGTATATAAAATTAGGGATTGTTTTATCTTCCACAAATTTGGATACCTGCGAATTACACAAACATCCATTGGTTTCGAGGTAGCATCCTCCGCTGGGAAGTTGTAAGTTTTAATCCAGAAGATTAGAGTGAATTATTAAAAATACCGGTGTCAGAAAAACACGTTAATTTATTTTTTGTTTATTTTTCTGATCTGAAACTTCTTTCGTCCTTTCTTTGCTTATTCCAGAAATTTTTCTCTTTACTATAAAAACTCATTTCCTCTCAGTATGGGTCTGTACTTTCGTAAAGCACACTTTCTAGCGAGTAAATTTCAACTAACTAACTCGTGATCCTTATCCCCATACTAATTTTGTTTTATCATTTTCATACATGGGGATGATATTTTAAGGCAATTTTAATATTATTGACGAGTTTTCTGGTTATTTTTATGACGAGGTATTGTTGTAAAATATATAAATGATACAAACGAGGTCTATTATTTTTTTTTACTACAAATCTCATAAAAATCATATATCTAGTGTATAAACCATCAAATGGCTTGAACAAGTAGAGTTACACAAGTTACACAATTCCTGTAGTCCGAAAATCATTTTACTTGAAGCAACAGCTGGTGAGAGCTGCTTAAAATATTTTTCTGGCTTAATCATATTTTAGATTGCAAAACATTTTATGGAATACAATCGTTTGAAAAGAAAGAATGAGTAAAATAAATTCTTATATATTTCTTGTAATATTCGCCTGTACACTATTCATTGTAACACATTATATTTGTCATTAAAGTTGAATTAGCAAAATACTTGACAATATATCACATTAGTAAAAAATGCTTTTCCTTTCTAGTTTTATGTATGATTCTATCATTTTTCAATATTTTTAATATTGTCATGTTAGCATTTTTTCTACAGCTCAATAGACTTTATTTTAGACTATAAAAATGTGGATATAGTTGATACTTAATTAGTTAAGCAAATACATTTTTACAATTAATGCAATACGAAAATAAAGAAAATGTTATACACATACAATAGGTTCTATAATATTCTATAATATTCTAAAATGCATGAATATATCTTTTAGTTTACTATTTATTTATTAATGAAAAAATATTTTATGTAAATCTTTATCCTTAAGCATTCAAAATAGAACGAAAAATTTAATTACTGTTTTATGATTGCTTTTTGCTTTACATGGTTACGTATTCAAAATGCTTTAAATGATTGAACACGTGATTTGGGGGAAAACCACTTTCTTTTTTCAGACTAACTTTAAACTCAAACAGGTGTTCTTTTCTCACACAAATTCTGAAATATATTACTAAAAGCCCCTATTCTAAAACGGAAGTCATGCATCAACTTTCTTCTGAGGGTCTATTTTTAGAACCAGTCATTCTATCTCATTACATTATGTTCTGCTCCAGACTTGCACGCACGTACTAGAAATTAGAAACACGTCATCATTCGCATACATATACATTTATAATAAATACATGCATAATCTACTACCAGCACTCTGATATTTCATTTAGTAAATCATTAATTTTATTTTGCATCTTTATAATATTTTTCTATTAACGTAAACGAATATTAAATAAACTTTATTAGAAATTTGTTAACTAAACTATAAAAATTTTACATTACTGTATTAATAGCACATATCTGTTACTATTCTCTTTGATTAATCTTTATTATAATTTAATGTTAAATAACATAATATAGAATTTAAAATTAAATGCATCATAAAGTAACCATGCTTTTCGAGCTAAAACTATGTTTTAGAATGAACTTACCATTAAATTATGTTTGATGTTGAAGGATCAATTGAGCATATTCCATAATTTAAAATCCTAATATATTGATATTTTATTGTAATACTGTTCATTCATAATACGTTTAAGACGTTTCATTTTGCATAAGCCCAAATAAAAAAGTTTCTAGCCTATAGGGGATTTTATTTTTGCCTCTTTCTAATATTTTTTATTAACGTAAACTAATACTAATTAAGCTTTATTAGAAATTTGTTAACTAAACTATAAATATTTTACTTTACCGTATTAATATCACATACCTTTAACTATTCTCTTTGATTAATATATATTATAATTCAATGTTAAATAACAAAATCTAGAATTTAAAATTTAATTCATCATAAAGTGACCAAGCCTTTTCGTGCTAAAACCACTTTTTGCATTAGAAGGAACTTACCATTACATTCTGTTCGATATTGAAGTATAAATTTAGCATATTCCATAATTTAAAATTCTAATATATTAATATTTTATTGTAATACTGTTTAGTCATAATACGTTTAAGAAGTTTTGTTCTGTATAAATGCAAATAAAACAATTTCTAGCCTATAGGGGAGTATATATATTTATTCTTTAAATGTGATCAGTAAGCATTTTGCAGTATATTTATTTCATCTGCTCAAAATAATTAAATGACTTAAACACTTTGAAAACATAGAGACATGCATCTATATTTAAAAGGTAAATATCATAAAGTCCAAATGAAAGTAAGACTCGAAAATTCTTTGACAGTTTGCAGAATTTAATTACATTAGTCCAATATCAGTTTGTTAAGGCAACAATTGATGTTCAAGCAATTTATTTTTATAAACTTTAGCAATATACTGATGTTAGAGTAGTTAAAATTAAAAGAATGTTGTGTTAAAAATACATATCGACTTTCCTCTATAGTTCAACATTAAATGTTATTTAGTTCAAAAGTATACAAAGTCAAAAGTTAATTTTACAAGTTACAAAATTGTACGCTTATGCTATTACATTTGCTTCCTGTTAGTTCTTTTAGGGAAAAAGTAGATTTTAAAACAAACTACCATTTTCCACAATTCTCTTTAAAATTTAACATGATGGTAACAATATATTTATGCAAATTTTCAGATAAAATGCAAAATTTATTTAAAGTTATTAGGTATTTACTGTTTTAGAATGTAAACCTTCTTATTCGTAACAAAAATAATCGAATGCACACAAGAACGTGTAAAGTTTTAGTAAATAAAGATTTCAGAAGCACTTATATTCATAAAATGAATTTTAGACCTTAAGACTAAAATTAGGTTGGAATGAATATTCTCGGGGAATAGGAAGCTCAAAAATAATAAAGAATGTATATACTTTACATTAAACAACGTTTCTAACAGTTTTTAGACTATAAAAATGGGTAATTATACATTTCAACACGTATTCATTTTAAATTTTATTTTATGCATAAGTGCATCAGTTAATAAACTTCAAAGGAATGCGATAGATATGCGTATAATGCTTTTAAATGTGCTAAACTGCAAAAGTGTGTCGTTAAAAATGAATAAAGTCATTCTTAGTATTTATTGCTTTGTACGGGGTGTCTTTATCAGCAAAAATGTACCGAACGATGGCCGATTGGTTAGGGTGTTGACCTTCGGTACCGGGGTTTGTGGGTTCGAATCCCACTACTGCATGGATGTTCGTAGCCGTTCGGGATCGGCTTTAATCTGTAGGTCCCGGTCTCACTAGCCCTCGTGTTTCAAAAAGTAGACCGTAACACTCCAAACCAAACCAAATCAGAAAAAATGTAAAACTGTAAGTTTAATACAAAACACAGATATTAATTAAGGTTCTAATTGTTTTAGAACATTATGTTCTACATTTTTTCATTGATGCTTGTTTGATAAATTCATTAGTTCATAAACTTCAAAGGAATATGACGGAAATGCTTATAAGCGTTTAAGTGTGCTAAACTGCAAAAAGGTGTCGTTCAAAAATAGATAAAGTCATTCTGAGTATTTATTGTATTTTACGCTGTGGTAATAATAGCTTAATCAGCAAACATGCAAAACTGTAAGTTTAATATACAACACAGATATTAACTTCAGGTTCTAATTTATTTCAGAATATTAAGTTCTACATTTTTTCATTGATACTTGTTTGATAAGTTCATCAGTAGATAAACTTCAAAGGACTATGGCATAAATGCGTATAATGCTTTAAAGTGTGCTCAAGTGCAAAAAGGTGTCGTTCAAAAATGAATAAGTATTAAATCTCTTAAAGTAGAAATCTCTTAGTATTTATTGCATTTTACGCTGTGGTAATAATAGTTTTATCAGCAAAAATGTAAAACTGTAAGTTTAATATACAACACAGATATTAAGTGCAGGTTCTAATTTATTTCAGAATATTAAGTTCTACATTTTTTTCATTGATACTTGTTTGATAAAGCTATTTGCTTTTGTTAGAAAAACTGTTTTCCAAATATAATTGTATAGACAGAAACTACAGCTCCCCGTGTGCGAAGAAAGCATATAGTATGCTCATTACAGTCCTAATCTGAAGAGATAAAGCAATTTTTGTATTCTTATTTAAATCGGTATTCTGCTATTTTTTTATCTCTAACCACTAGCTTAAATTGGATTTCTATATCTTACGACGGCTGTTTTCAATAAAATTTTCTGACTCTTGTTTTGTTTTATAAAAGCTTATCTCATAATGAACAGAAGAGACAATCCAATATGTATATTTTCCAAAGGATTGTTATTTCTTTAATAGGAGAGTCTGATCTGCTTTAAGAATGCACTGTTTTACTTCTGGGAGAAATTATATTTATGTCACATTGCTCTTTGCAGACTCAATGGATAGGTGTGGCCCCAAATTTATGTATATGATACCCGTCTTCATTTCATTACAGCATTCCTTTTGGGAACAAACAAACCGTGGCTTGTTAGTAGTCTTATTAACATTCGTACTAGCATACCCAGTCATTTGAGTCATATGAACAAGTAATATTTTATAAACCTTATAATATTAACTCATTTTTAACCACTTAAAAGTTTCTTTTTTGGAAATTTGTGTCACAAGGGAAATTTACAAAAACATACATCATTATGACAATATATTGTATGTTTAAACAAATGAGTGGAAATATTTACACGTATAGACTAGTTTAATATAAGTTAATTTTAATTTATAAAATGATATATTTATCTAAAGATGAGTTTTTTATAAATATAACCAGAATCAAAACAAAAACACTTTTAATAAGTGGGACTTAGGAAAGAGACTTATTTCTTTACTTTACATTTTTTGTATACATGCACACTGTTGAAAAATGTATTAAATACAATTTACAATGCATGAAATACAAATTAAGCGGTAACCACACATGCTGTTTTTCTCGTAGATAAAAAAACCCATCAGAAAGTGCCTTAAAAATTATTAAATACATTCATTACTGAACTACAATATTCACGTGTATTTTTAAGATTGGAATGATATGGTATTTTTTTAACTCAAGGACTAATTAGTAGACTAGGCTCTATCGATTAAAAATGATTTAAAACGGCTGCAAGCAACCATGTCTACAGAGGAACTTGAATCCAACTGTAAGTTGTTGTAAAAAACTGTAAGTTTAATGTACAATAGAGATATTAAGTGCAGGTTCTAATTTTTTAGAATATTACGTTCTACATTTTTTCATTGATACTTGTTTGATTAAGTTAGTTGCTTTTGTTAGAAAAACTGTTTTCCAAATATAATAGTGTAAACAGCGACTATAGCTCCCCTTGTGGAAAGAAAGCATATAGTATGCTCATTACAGTCCGAATCTGAAGAGATTAAAGCAGTTTCTGTGTGATAATTTAATTCGGTATTCCACCATTTTTTTTATCTTTAACCACTAGCGTAAATTGGATTTCTATATCTTACGAGGGCCGTTTTCAATAAATTTTTCTGACTTTTGCTTTGTCTTATAAAGGTTTATCTCATAATGAATATCAGAGACAGTCCAATAATTACATTTTCCAACTGATTGTTATTTCATTAATATGAGAGTCTAATCTGTTTTAAGAGTGTACTGTTTTACTTCTGGGAGCAAATATATTTATGTCACACTGCTCTCTGCAGACTCAATGGATAGGTGTGGCCTCAAATTTATGTATATAATACCCGTCTTCATTTCATTACATCATTCCTTTTAGGAACAAACAAACCGTAGCTTCTTATTAGTCTTATCAACATTTGTACTAGCATACCCATTCATATGGATCAGTAATATTTTATAAACCTTATAAAATTAAAGCGTTTTTAACCACTTAAAATTTTTTTTTTCATTTCGTGTTACAAGGGAAATTTACAAAAACTTCTTTATGACAATATATTGTATGTGTAACCGAATGAGTGAAAATATTTACATATATAGACTAGTTTAATATAAGTTAATTGTAATTTTACAGCTTAAACAAAATGGGATGATTATCTAAAAATGAGTTTAAGCTTAAAACACTAACTAAAAACAAAAGAAAAAACACTTTAAAAAAGTGGAATTTAGGAAAGAGACTTATTTCTTTACTTTTATATTTTTTGCATACATGCATACTGTTGAAAAATGCATTAAATAATATTTCCAATGCATGAAACACAAATTAAGTGATAACGACGACATATGCTGCTTCTCTCGTAAAAAAAACCATCAAAAAGTTCCTTAAAATTTATTAAATATATTCATTACTAAACTACGATATTCAAATGTATTGTTAAGATTGGGGTGATATGGTATTTTTTTCAACTCGAAGACTAATTAGTAGACTAGGTTCTATCGATTAAAATTGATTTAAAACTCTTGCAAGCAACCATGTCTACAGAGAAACTTGAATCTAACTGTAAGTTTAAAAAACTGTAAGTTTAATATACAACACATATATTAAAACAGGTTCTAATTTTATTACGTTCTATATTTTTTCATTCATACTTGTTTGATAAAGTTAGTTGTTTTTGTTAGAAAAATAGGCTTCAAAATATAATTGTGTATACAACGACTATAGCTCCCTTTGGGAGGAGAAAGCATTTAGTATGCTCATTACAGTCCTTTTCTGCAGATATTAAAGCAGTTTATGTATCTTTTTATTTAATTCGGTATTCCACCATTTTTCTTTATCTCTAACCACTAGCTTATATTTAATTTCAATATCTTACGATGGCCGTTTTCAATAAAATTTTCTGACTCTTGTTTTTTTTTATAAAAGTTTATATCTCATAATGACTAGCACAGACAGTCAAATATTTACATTTTCCAATTGTTATTTCGTTAATACGAGAGTCTGACCTGCTTTAAGAGTGCACTCTTTTATTTCGGGAGCAAATATATTTATGTCACACTGCTCTCTCCAGACTCAATAGATAGGTGTGGCCTCAAATTTACGTATATGTTACCTGTCTTCATTTCATTACATCATTCCTTTTGGGAACAAACAAACCATAGCTTGTTAGTAGTCTTATTAATATTCGTTCTAGCACCGCCAGTCATTTAAATGAGTAATATTTTATAAATATATTATTTATAAACCTTATAAAATTAAATCATTTTAACAGCTTAAAAGTTTCTTTTTTGTCATATTGTGATCCAAGAAAAATTTAAAAAATATTTTTATGACAATGTATTGCATGTATATTCAAATGAGTGAAAATAGTTAGACATACAGACGAGTTTAATTTGTAGTAATTTTTATTTTGTGGTAACAAAATGGGATTTTTATCTAAAAATGAGCTTTAGCATAAAACATTAAACAGAATCAAATAACACTTTAAAGACATGGAACTTAGGAATGGAAATTTTTCCTTTGCTTTTACATTTTTCTATACATGCATACTGTTGAAAAACATATTAAATAGCATTTACTGAAACACAAAGTAAGAGATAACCAAACAGCTTTTCTCGTGGATAAAAACCCATCGAAAAGGTGTATTAAAATATTAAACTACGGTAAACGATACATATATACGGTAATATAATGATAATATATCCAATGATTATACATATATACGATATATACGAATATTAACTATAATAAAATTACTAAACGACGATATTCATGTATATGGTTACGGTTGCAGTGTTACGATATTTTTCTAAACTCAAGGACTCATTAGTACGCTGGATTCTATTGCTTAAAGATGATTAAACGGTTGAAAACAACCATGTCTTCAAGGGAACTCCAATCCACAGATTTAGTACAGAAAGACTCACACAAACCCCATCCATTCATATTCGACTATGTCCTTATAAATTCAAAATATGAAGAATTCGAATAGATTTCTACAACCATGCACTAAATATATTTAATACTGAAAAAGAAGGGGAAAATGTGAAACTCAGTGGATATTTGTTAAGCTGGGAAAGTGCATTTCTAACAATCCAGAAAGGTTTAAAATCAAGCCGTTGAAATGAATTTCATATTTTTGTGTAAAATTAAGTTGATTATTTTTATCCTATATTTCGTCCTTCTCTTCTTTTAGAATAATGTATGTATTATTTATATTTATTATATTCTCTTTAATATATTTATTATATTTATTATATTCTCTTTATTATATTTATTATATTTATATATATTTCTTATACTATATTTATATTATTTATATTTATATTTATATTTATTATTATTTATATTTATATATATTATTTATATGTATACATTATTTATTATGCGAAAATATTTATTCAATCTTAAATATTGTCGGAAATGTTAAAATTGAATTTAAAGATATTTTATTTATTTCAAAGATTATTATTTATTGCAAATATAACGGCATATAAATCAATATATCGTTATGTTTATATACGAATTAATAATTTTTTATTAGCTTTTGTTTATGATATAACTGAAAAGACATTTATAACTAATTTTGTGCAGAAATACTTTTAGTTTTTAATATTTAATTTTCAAATTATTGTAATATAATTGCAATTACCGGGCAAGTAATGGAATAATTTGATGTAAAAAAATCACACACAACTCAATCGCTTTATAATTCAGATTTTATTAGAATGTAATGCAAAATTCCTGACATACATTCCATTTATATATCTAAAAATACTTTATACTACTGAATATAAAAAAAATTATTTCCTAATTACTTAATAACGACAATTTTTTACTAACCGAAACAATGTTTTATTGGATTCTATCTATAAATTCCTTAAATCTTTCATCTATAAACCGCATCTCAATGGGATTTACTAATTAAAATTGCTAATATAATTGAGTCAACGAGTAAATTCAAATATTATTGCTTATATAATATATCCTAAGCAAATAAACTTCACATTATATTTCAAGGCCAAAATACGTCTTAATGATCCTTAAGTCGTTTATAAATTTTCTTTTGTTTTGAAAAAATAAATTTTTTTAAACATTATATATATATATATATATATATATATATATATATATATATATATATATATACAAATGTGTTTAAACTTCCGAAGTAAAATATTATTAATTTAAAAGCCTTTACTTTCTTCAAAAGTAGCATATCTCATGCTGTTTCATGTACATTCTTATCATAGACAATACTTCCATTATTATTTAAAAGACAACGTCTGGACCATGGAATAAAACTTAGTTGTTACACATTCACAAAAATATTAAAGGAAAAATAATAATTTTAAAAGTATCCTTTTTCCCGGTCGAAATACCTACAAAAGTATTTCACAGATAGATTTTATATTTCGAGTTATATTTATTTAAACTATTTTCATAAAGGGGTTATGATAGTTAGAAACACACCTGGGTTGTTTTAAATGTTCCTAAAATACAAAAATACTCTTGTTTTGAAAATAAATATTTATTTTCATCCTAAATTATACTGTATATTTCTATAAAATCTCTAAGTTAGATAGAAATGCACCTTGATTATTTCATATATTACAAAATACAATTTTTTTGCAAAAAAATGTTTATTTTCATTATTAATTAATTATACTACATACTGGAACAGCTATCCTCGGTATAGATAAAAGGTCAGATGGAGTATTTCAAATATTTCTAATAGTCATGAATGTTTGATTCGACAAATTGTTTATTGTGATAAATAATTAATTATGCAGTCCTTTAGTTTAACAATAATAATCCGTACAGTATTTTAGTACTTCCTAGAGTATTTTAAATACTTCTTAAACTTAAAAATATGTTCATATTCAAAAATGTGTATTATCATGAATTATTAATTATATTGTAGATTGGGATAACACCTATATTCCTTATAGAATGATACATATCAAAACACCCGTGTCACATTTGAATGTTTGTTTCGACAAAATGTTTGCTGTGATAAATAATTAGTTATACAGTACTTTAGTTTAACAATATTATTCCGTACAGTTAGAAGTTCACCTGGAGTATTTCAAGTATTTCTCAAACTTAAAAAAATATTCGTTTTGAAAAATGTTTTTATCATGAATTATTAATTATATTGTAGATTGGGATAACACTTATATTCCTTATAGAATGATTCATATCAAAACACCCATGTCACATTTAAATGTTTGTTTCGACAAAATATTTATTATGATAAATAATTAATTATGCAGTCCTTTAGTTTATTAATAATATTCCGTACAGTATTTTAGTACTTCCTAGATTATTTTAAGAACTTCTCAAACTTAAAAAGATGTTCGTATTGAAAATGTTTATTATGATGAATTATTAATTATATTGTAGATTGGGATAACACCTATATTCCTTATAGAATGATGCATATC
>CM063510.1:17537295-17547295 GCA_032207245.1 Pardosa pseudoannulata
TATATATATATATATATATATATATATATATATATATATATATATACATATATATATATATATATATATATATATATATATATATATATATATATATATATATATATATACATATATATATATATATATATATATATACATATATATATATATATATATATATATAATATATATATATATATATATATATATATATATATATACATATATATATATATATATATATATACATATATACATATATATATATATATATATATATATATATATATATATATATATATATATATATATATATATATATATATATATATATATATATATTATATATATATATATATATATATATACATATATATATACATATATACACACACACACATATATATATATATATAATATATATATATATATATATATATATATATATATATATATATATAATATATATATATATATATATATATATATATATACATATACATATACATATACATATATATATACATATATTATACATATATATATATATATATATACTATATATATATATATATATATATATATATATATATGTATATATATATATATAATATATATATATATATATATATATATATATACATATATATAAATATATACATATATACACACATATATCCATATATATATATATATATATATATATATATATATATATATATATATATATATATATATATATATATATATATATATATATATATATATATAAATGTGTGTACCATGTCGATACGTGAAATGTCTTAAAAATAAAAACTAGTTTAAAATACCTGGGAATAAACTAAAAATTAAGAAATTTAAAAGAAATAAAAGTTTAAAATACATAGGAATATGATACATCCCCACAAATAAATTTATTTTTATAAATTTTGTTTAATTTCAAATGCATTAAAATTAAAAGCATCATAATTATAAATTAAATGCGTCAAATAATTTTAACAAGAATTAAGAGCCATTTAGTTCTAACACATTTAAAAATGTCCTGGAGAACTTTATAACATTATGTACTGTATTTAATTTATTTATTAATCTCCTGGAATTCAAAATAATGTATCCTGCGGAGGGAAAGTAAAGAATGGGTTTCTTCTGAATATATTGTGAATATTTCTTTGCCAGTTAAAGTGAGGTTCGAAAACTGTTCCCATTAACCTATGTAACGATTCCATAAAGCGATAATTTTAACATAGAAATGAATAGAGAAAATCGGGACCAAGTGATTTCGATAACAATAAGCGATTGATAACATTAACCGTAATCACATTAAGAGGAGTCCACTGTATATGTTTTAATCTAATACTTGAAAACTGAGTTAGATATGTAGTAATTTTATGGAAACTGATTACATGAAAAAAATAATAATGCACTTAAGTTAATTTAATTTAAGTTATTCTGAATAACCTATTAATTTTAAATTACTTTTTTAATGCATGATTCTATTGTTTTATTTCCTATAAAAGGAAACACTTTAAAATAACTGAATTTATCTAATTCGAAAATCAAGCCCATTCGAAATCTTATTATTTTAATGATTATGTGAAGATTAGAAAGTTGAGTTAAATATTTAATTGACGAGGGCTAAACTACTAATCGGATATATGCAAAAAGCGAGATATGTATCATATAGAGCGGATAAATAATATATAATAGCTATCATTCACATGTTGGCTTAAACTAATTCCGAGCAACTAACCAATTGTGAGTAAATGTAATAGTGCACATAACATTTTAGAATATATTTAAGTAGCAGATTTTAAGTCTGATTTTTTCAAACTCTCCACATATTAATTGAAAAACAAATAACACGATATAAGATGACTACGCAAGAAAATATTTTAATGCACTGACCTAGCTACTATAAGTTTTTATTAATAAAATTATCGATTATGTATGTTGTAATGCTGGGGATTGAAAAGGGATTATATAATACTTATCAACTAAGAAAATCATATTGAGTCATAAATGGTATTCTCCATCTCGGAAGTCAAAAACAAATGGATAACTGAATGCAAATGATTGAAAGGTAACTTCTAATGGATTACAAGATTAAAATCATTTGTAATTTAGATTTATACAAATGTCATTGTATATATACTTATCAACTTAAGCACTACTTATATCAATATCGAATATTGAGTCATAAATGGTATTCTCCATCTCGGAAGTCAAAAACAAATGGATAACTGAATGCAAATGATTGAAAGGTAACTTCTAATGGATTACAAGATTATAAATCATTTCGGTGTAATTTAGATTTGTACAAATATCATTGCATTTAAATATATTATATATACTTATCAAGTAAAGCACCATTGCAAATGATTGAAAGGTAACTTCTAATGGATTACAAGATTATAAATCATTTCGGTGTAATTTAGATTTATACAAATGTCATTGTATTTATATATATTATATATACTTATCAAGTAAAGCACGATTTATGTCAATCTCGAATATTGAGTCATAAAATGTATTCTCCATCTCAGAAGTCAAAAACAAATGGACAACTGGATGCAAATGGTTGTAAGGTAACTTCTAATGGATTACAAGATTATAAATCATTTCGGTTTAATTTAGATTTATACAAATGTCATTGTATTTATATGTATTATATATACTTATCAAGTAAAGTACGATTTATGTCAATCTCGAATGTTGAGTCATAAAAGGTATTCTCCATCTCAGAAGCCAAAAACAAATGGACAACTGAATGCAAATGGTTGTAAGGTAACTTCTAATGGATTACAAGATTATATATCATTTCGGTGTAATTTAGATTTATACAAATATCATTGTATTTAAATATATTATATATACTTATCAAGTAAAGCACCATTTATGTCAATCTCGAATATTGAGTCATAAAAGGTATTCTCCATCTCGGAAGTCAAAACAATTTGACAACTGAGCGCGAATGGTTAAAAGGTAAATACTAATGGATTACAAGATTATAAATCATTTACGGGTAATTTAGATTTATACAAATGTCATTCATCCCTAAATAATGAATTTTACAGGGAGTATTTATATAACTTTTGTAATTTATTGCAAGCATTCAATTAATAGGAAATTTTTCAAATATTTTACTTATTTTTTTAAGGTAGACACCGAGTTTTCTAACAAGTTTCGTAATAAATGTAATGTAGCGTAAAGTAGAGAAAGAGCGCCTGCACCAATCAAAATTTAAATTCAAACAG
Organism: Pardosa pseudoannulata; assembly: GCA_032207245.1. Taxonomy (NCBI): domain Eukaryota; kingdom Metazoa; phylum Arthropoda; class Arachnida; order Araneae; family Lycosidae; genus Pardosa; species Pardosa pseudoannulata. The sequence continues at coordinate 17,540,532 of CM063510.1, forward strand.
GTTTGGTCAGCTATTAATGCTATTAGTTATTCATTTTTTATTAGTTATTCATTTTTTTACTGTTTACCATAAATTGCACTCTGTTAATACTGCGTAGCTTTTTTCTGATATCTTAAAATTGTTCTGCGTTTGGCGGAAAAATTTGTATCAAACCTGACAAGCACTTACTCTCCAAAAAGGGTAAATACATATCTTCCTTCGACGGTTTTTGAGATGAGTAAAATATTAAAGAGCATTGAATTCCTCAGAAATTTTACTTATTTTTTTCTGAAGATAGAAAACACCGAAGTTTTTAACAAGTATCGTAATAAATGTAATGTAGTGTAAAGTAGAACATGAACGAAGCAAAATTTAACTTCAAACAGGTTAGGCTAACTATTAATGTTGGATTATTTATTAATTGTTTCACTGCTTTCCATAAATTGCACTATCTTAATACTCTCTTAATTGTTCTGCGTTTGGCGGAAAATTTTTATCAAACCTGACTTATGTACTTACTCTCCAAAACGGGTAAATGTATTCTTCATCGAAGATTTTTGAGGTCAGTAAAATATTAAAAAGTGCAAGTGCAGTAAATAGAACAATTTTAAGTAATTATTTTCTCCTAAAAGTTTTATTATCGGAAGAAATAGAGTGCTTTGAGCAGTTAGTAAGGGTAGATATCCATTTCTTAATATTCTACAGGTGGCAATGCATGTAACAATATAAAAGACAATATGTGGTTTATTGACGCACTTCTCCCACTTCACCCTACATTAGCTAAAAAAAAATGTAAGAAACCGTACCTGTTAGTTGCCGAGATATTGTTCTGCTGTGTAGATTGATTCTGCTGCTGTTGCTGCTGCCTGGTCCTCTCATTGGATTGGTGCTGATAAAATCTTTGCATCAGTTTGTCCCAGGGTCCGTTGCGTATGTTGTTGCCGCCACCGCCTCCTCCGCGCCTCTTCATTTTGGCGGCTTTAAGTGGCGGTTCTCACACTCTCGCACTCCTCGGGACAAAAAGAACCAGAATAGGCCGGTGCTTGGAAAGATTTATCAAACCAGAGAACACTATGACACATTCACCATTGTGAGCCACCAATTTTTTTTTCACCTCGTGGTTACCAGAGGGAGATACGCTTGATAAAACAAACGACACTCCACCGTGTGTATCCTTTGATTTGAGGGTGATCTAATTACTTTACAGTAAATCTACAAGCTATCAACATAAAACTCATGTATTGGCACTCGGGGTTTCTATTTTAATCCACAGTATCGTCTTCAAAATATCCTAAAGATTCAACTAATTGTAATAATGCATAGATAATATTAGCATAGATATTCGTATAATCGATGGATAAACTGTATTTGAACTGGAAGAAAAATGGCTACAATAGATTCTCAAAAATGAGGATATTTGACTAAAAACACATATTAATTACTTACGATTCAATTAAACTTCTACATCCATCACAGGTATTCTTTGCAAGAAGGTTTCTATCAATATCTCCTCTTTACATTAATTATCCTAAAGATCACAGAAATTTATATACTGCATAGAATGACTACGGATTGAATAGCCGTTGAACTCCAAGAAAAAATGGCTACAAAAGGCTCAACAAGGAATACACTTTATACTTTAAACTACAACGGCTAAATATGTAAAGTTATTTAATTGCAACATGATTAAAATTATTAAAGATTATTAGAGTGTTGTCATTTGCATTCTTTTCAAAGGCTAAATACACGTACTATTTCGAAGGATAACATCTAAAAAGTGGAATGGAAATCTGGCAGAACTTTGAGCTTCAAAAAGAGGAATATACCTTGAAGGATCTGACTATTTATTACTGAAGACTTGGTACTGTAATGGAAGACTATAAACAGAAAAGCTCCCTCTTTTCTACATTTTCTATAGGAATAAATATCTACTTGGTTAAAAAGTATCAAAGTTACAGCATTATTTTATTTTTATGAATATCAAGTTATGTTTCCAGTGAGACGTCTGTACCTATATTTCCATACAAATATCTCCTTACTTAGCATGAAATTAATTATCATTCACTTGAGAACAGTGCAAAAGTAATAAGAATGCTTAATTTATTATAATCCTATTACAATTCGATGACTTTTAGATGTAGAAAATATTTGTTTCCTTGAAATATCATAAAATGACTAATGTTTTGCAAATATTTTAAACTGTTGGTTTAGCTGAAAAGACTTACTCTTACCACTAAATTTCAATTTCTAGCACATCAGTAGAGAATATAAGCATCAATAAATGCTAGATTTTTCAATAAATTTTAATACTACAGTCATTTCCATGCTCTAATCTCTTATAATAATTCAAAGGATAAAATTCAATTGATTCTAACATATGTTACCTTTAGTTTTTTTTCAAATCTGTTAAAATGGTTTGTTGTAGATACAAAACATTCATACAAAGGAAGATATCATTTATTTATAGTAGTTACTATGTTCAAATGCTGTCCTTAATGTCAAAACTCCATTCTCTATTAAAAGCGTTGCAAAAATTTCTTTAAACTAAAAGATTAATTTTCTGCTTATCATGGAAGAACATCTTTCTTTAAACTTGTATACCTTTAAGACAAAGAATAAAAATATAAACATGTCATCATGAAAATTTTTGAAATATGTTCAATTTTATTAAAAATATAAAAACACGTTTATTGTAAAGCTCATGCAGGCAGTTTCGTGAGATATTTTCCAAAACACTTAATAAAATTTTTAATATTGTTGTAAAACTGCTGTTTTCGCTTAAGAAGTATCAAAATTTTAATAGCAGGAATAATTAATTTTTTATTTCTCGATTACGATGTATATAGTTTTTTGTTAAGATAAGTACAAAACCATCGAAGTTTTGCAAAATATTTTATTAAATTAGCTTCACTTCCTTATTTCGTTTGGAATCAAACAATGTAAACAATAATCCTGGACCACATTCATATAAAAGCTTGAAACTTAAAAACACATACACAACATGCACAGAAATTCTATTAACTTGCAGTCATATTTTGAATTATTCGAATTTGTAGGAGCACATACCTTACAATTAACAAAGCATGCGTGTACCAAACGCACAGTGAAACGGGAAATAAAGGAATTCCAAGTAAGAAACAGCGTTGGAACTATCACAACACGTTTAAAAAAACAAACGCAGACGATTAAATGACGCGATGCTTGATGACGAAGAACAATCTGCAAAATATAATTCCGTTCCAAATGAATCTGCTACACTTCAGCACAGAACGCGTTGACACTGACTGGAAAAAAAATAAATCACACTTGCCGTATTTTTTCGCACATTCCTACAGCCACAAAAGGAAACAACAAAAAATGGAAGAAACGAACGGAAACCCAAACTGAAAACAGCTGTTATGACTTCAAAGTTGGCACAAAATGCTACATCCAAACACGGACAGCTCTTCGCCGAAGAAGCCGGAAGTAAATGAATATCCCAGAAAAAAGCATCCGAAGCAGGACATTGTCCGAAAACCAACAGTTGGTTGCCTTGTGCCGGACAAGTCGGTTTGCCGGATTCCGCGCGGGCGCCGATAACAGTCCGGACTCGAAATGCGCAACGTGGACGAACTTCGCTTTCCCGCGCAGTGGATGGGGGCGCTACAGATCAATCCGGATCCGCCCCTCCCCCCGTATCTGGGAGAAACTCCCGGGTCTTTTCTCCCGATTTCAGAATCACCCACCCCCTTGTCGGAAGGGGCGCGATGAAAGAATAAGAAAAAACGATGTAAGGGGGCAGAGGCTTGGAGGACAGATGCCAATGACAAATCGAAATTTTGTGCAGTGAGTAAAGGTTAAAGAATCACGTGAGAGAAACAGATAATATCTAAGATAAGGGGGAAAAGGGAAAAACACGCGAATAAAAAGCAAAACATTTTCTCTCTTCTTCGGAATAAGGATCTATACAGGTTGTACTGAGCTGAGAATACTTCAGTGCTATAGGTACAGACGTACGGCTGAAACTTAATACACAAATACATTTTCAGCGCCAGAAATATCTTTCACTATTGGTGGAAAGTTTCTGTTTGGATGGAGTTAAATCTGAAACACATTTAGTGGGGAAAAATAAGAGGGTAGAAGCTTGGAGGACAGATGCCAATTACAAATCAAAACTTCGTGCAGTGAGTAAAGTTTAAAGAAGCACATAAGAAAAAAGATAATATTAAAGATAAGACGGAAAGCGTAAAACAGATGAGTATAAAGCAGAATATTTTCTCTTTCATTGTAATACAGATTTATACAGATTGTACTGAGCTGAGAATACTTCAGTGATATAGGTACAGACGTACGGCTGAAACTTAATACACAAATACATTTTTAGCTCCAGAAATATCTTTCTCTATTGGTGGAAAGTTTCTGTTTGGGTGGAGTTAAATCTGAAATACATTTAGTGGGGAAAATAGGAGGGTAGAATCTTGGAGGACAGATGCCAATTACAAATCGAAACTTCGTGCAGTGAGTAAAGGTTAAAGAAGCACATAAGAGAAAAGATAGTATTTAAGATAAGAGGGAAAAAACGAAAAACAAACGAATAACAAGCAGAATATTTTTTCTGTTATTGGAATACGGAGCTATACAGGTTGCCATGAGCTAAGAATACTTCACTGGGATAGATACTGACGTACCGCTGAAACGTAATACAAAAATACACTTATAGCCCCAGAAATATTTTTCTCTATTGGTAGAAAGTTTCTCTTTGAATAGAGTTAAATCTGAAATACATTTAGTGGGGAAAAATAAGAGGATAGAGCTTGGAGGACAGATGCCAATTACAAATCGAAACTTCGTGCAGTGAGTAAAGGTTAAAGAAGCACATAAGAGAAAAGATAATATTTAAGATAAGAGGGAAAAGCGAAAAACAGACGAATAAAAAGCAGTATATTTTCTCTTTCATTGGAATACGGAGCTATACAGGTTGTATTGAGCTGAGAATACTTTACTGAGATAGATACTGACGTACAGCTGAAACGTAATACAAAAATATAATTTTTTAGCGCCAGAAATAACTTTCTCCATTGGTGGAAAGTTTCTTTTTGGATGGAGTTTGAAGTTAAACCTAAAACTGATTTTGTAGGAAAAAAATAAAAGGGTAGAAGTTTGCAGGACTGATGCCAATTACAAATCAAAATTTTTACAGTGGATAAAATTTACGGAATCGCACGAGAGAAAGAGTTATTATGTAAGGTCTGAAGGAAAAGAGGAAAAGGAAGAAATATGCAAATAGTGAAATTTCTTTATTTTATAAAAAAAGAGGCTGTGCAAGTTGTACTAAGCTGAGAGTACTTCACTGCGATAGGTATAAATGTACCGTTGATACATAATATAGAAATGCATTTTTTAGCGCCAGAGATAAATTCCTTTATTTTATTACAGTTTTCTTTGCGTATAGTAGAAAGTTGTAGCTGAAAACACTTGAAATAAGAGGTATGAAGCTTGGATAACTGATGACAATAAAAAACGGTAATTCTATCATGAAAGAGACTATCTACGCTAAAACAAAAAATCACGCAAAAAGCAAAGCATCTTATATCTTTATTCGAATACGGTTTGGTTTGGTTTGGCGTGCTACGGTCTACTTTTTGGAACACGAGAGCTAAGGAGACCAGGACCTACAACTTAAAGCTGATTCTGAAAGGCTACGAACACCCATGTCACTGTGGAATTCGAACCCACGAATTCTGGTACCGAAGGCCAGCACCCTAACCAATCGGCCATCATTCGGCTATTCGAATACGGAGCTAAACCAGTTGATATATGCTAAGAAAAATTTGGGGGAACTATGGCCGAATGGTAGAACGCTGCTATTCGGTACCGGAGTTCGCGTATTCTACAGGCATGAATGTTTGGTATTGGCTTTAAGCAGTAGGTCCCAGTCTGATTAGCTCTATTAAGCAAAATAGTAGACCGTAGTGCTCCAAATCAAGCTAAAATTATGCTGAAAACATTTCGCTGCATTAGGTAAAATCGCCATTCATTTGAAGCTAGAACTGAAAAATTCCAAAGGAAAACTTTTATCAGTACATTTCGATATCTCAGTGAGATTAAGTATAAATTATTTTTCTACTTAAATGTTTATAAAAAATTGAAAACAATAGACTTTATATATTGTTATTTTTTAGATTTGAATTGCAATAGAGTTAATTCAACTACACATTTATAAAAATTCAACCAAATTTTTCTAATTAAAATTTAAATTCAGAAGAAATTTTTAGAGGTTAACGAGGTAAAAGGTTTCTCTTACTAATCGAAATAAAGATATATGGTACAAAAATGTTGAAATTCTGATATGAACATATTCTAATAAAAGATGACTGTTAAGATAATCTAGTAACACATTACAAATGTTATATTCTAAAATTGTTAAGATATGTTAGTAACACATTACAAATGCTATAATCTAAAATTGGTAAAATATAGCATCTGCAAATTCATTATTCGACTACATGATTACGATACTAACCAATTTAATATTTTTTAGAATTTAATGTTATTTAGCTGCATATTTTTACTTGCGATAAGTCTTCATTTAGCTAAAATCTATTGAATATACACAGACACTTATATTTTTCCATGTAAATGACTCAGCTATATTTTAGAATGTAATATAACTGGTTGCCAAATACATGAAAAAAAATAATTTTTCAAATAAATATCAAATATTTTATATACCTCTTGGCTAGGAAGGTTTCTGGAGAATATAAAATTACTTTTTTCTTTTAACTTTTGCTAGTTTTCAACAAAGT
>CM063510.1:17552295-17569795 GCA_032207245.1 Pardosa pseudoannulata
ATATATATATATATATATATACATAAACCAGCTAGCAGTAATAACGAGCGATGCAGTTTGGCCACATTGAACAGAACGGCACAAGTTTAATTACAACTTTATTTTAGAGCTGCTAAAACGGACATCTTTACTAGTCAACGACAGACAAGGGAAAGACACAAAAATCACTCTGCTCAAACAGAGGTGCACCCAAGAGCGAAGACAGAAGGAATTTTCCCACTCACTCAGCAAATTTAAGAGAAAGATCAGGAAAAATGTGGAGCCATTTGCCAGCGACAGCTGGAAAACAAGTTGAATAGACAGATAAATTACATCTATAAGATAGAAAGCTTTGGGAAATGGATCGAAAGGATTTTAAGTCGAGGACGTTATTTGAATCAGATATTTAGAGGCTGGGAAAAAGATTTTAAGGATTTAGAATGGGAGAGAGGAGGTTTTTAAGGAACTATTAAAGTTAAATAATTTTGATATATTACATATATATATATATATATACACATATATATATATTTATATATATATATATATATATATATATATATATATATATATATGTATATATATATATATATATATATATATATATATATATATATATATATATATATATATATATATATATATATATATATATATATATATATATATATATATATATATAGATATATATATATATATATATATATGAATCCAAATGAAACCAAAATAGGCCCATTTACTAATAGAGAAGGGGGGGAGAGAAGAGAAATAGAATGAGAAAAAAAATAGTTGCAACAATCGAGGAAAGACATCAGTTTGAAGTGCGAAAACTGAATAATGAAAACCTGATGTATTAACCTTAGTAATGATTTATATCCGTTTCTGCAATTTATTGAATGTTTGCTGGTGGCTTTAATATTGGCGTTTTATGTTATGTATGAGAGACTGCTGATACACCAAAAATTGTATAGTTTATATCCTCTCCCTACATTTCGTCTGGGGTTGAAGAGTTTATTTTTTTTGTCCTCCTAAGATGCAAGGTATAAAATGAGCCACTTTCATTCAGTATTTCTAGAATTAAATGCAGAATATGTACTGAAGAGGAATTTCCAATATTATTCTGATGTAACTTAAAAGTGGAAATACTCCAAAATTCCTATATTAAACTAATAAAACTTAAACAATAAAACTATTTCTTAATAAGATTATCTTACCTAATAAGACTAAAATTCATATTATTTTATTATACCACTTTATTAAGCCTTGATTTCAATTTGAGGCGTAGTTGATAGAGAAGTAGTTTTAAAAAAAGTTCCTAGTTTCTCATTACATATAAAAATCATAAAGCTTAATGAATAGGTCATATTTAAGGAAGAGGGTTTTCTTTGCTTCGATAAACTAAAACAAACCTTTCTAAGGAAAGGTTGTGGATGTGAAGCAACCTTTTTGTGAATCATTCCAGGCAATGGAACTATCAAACAAAATCATCATTCCAAAGTTGTCTGATTGAAAATATTCATTAAATTTTATTAGTATTATAGAAAAGAAAATAAAGTATGTTTAAATTAGTACGAGTATACCAGTGACATATATTTACAGACAACACGCTGAAAGTGTTACATTTGTAATACTATCACATTTTAAATGTACTTTTTCTTTTCATTTTAGGGTTATACATACGCAATTAGAATAGTAGTTTGCAAAGCATGTCTATTAGAGTCGTAGATCATTTATAGCTTACTCACAGCTTTGTTACAAAAGAATGTGTATGAATTTCTTAATTTCATTTAATCTATTATATCAATTAATCTATTATATTAAACACGCAAGAGCTTATAAAAATTAAAATTCAATAAAAATAAAGTGAAGCAATATTTCTTTGTCGGATATTTTTCTTGTATCTGAAATGAAATTGATTTTCCAGGTGGACATAAAATTAATTTTTAAAAAACGTATATTTCAGTTTATGGTTTTGTTTAAAAAATATTTTCGAAATGACAATATCTGTAAATCTTCACAGAATGGAAAAAAAAACATTTGATGCTTTGTCTTCATGCAGGTTTCGTGATTCAGTGAAAAATAATTGATTGAGTTGTTTGGAAACAGTTTATAAAAATATTTCAGAGTGTAATTAACTCACAATAAATAATGAATATCGACTCCTGAGTGTTGAAAGTTAGGGAGTTTTATTGCCATTTGCTATTTTGTGTATCTCGTTCAAAGATTGGTTTTGTGATTATCTGATATTATTGCAGATACTGCCATAAAATATAAGAATCAAGAAAAAATCTAAATTAGTGTAGAATAGGAAATAATATCAGCTACGTTTATTTGTAAACCCACGAGAAAATCTACAGTGATCAACAAACTACTAATTATATTAATGAATTTTTTTTACTGAAATTCTATGTAGTTGGCTAGATATTTAATTTTTTAATTTTTATCTAGCTTATGGTAAATTATGTACTCCTTTGCAAATGCGTAAATGTTGTTGTTCACCAAAGAAAAATCTGGATTTAACAAGAGTGAAAAATATAAAAAAAATTCGTGAACAAATACATCAGAGTAATTTTATTACATAACACTGTTATAGAAACTTAACCAGACATTTTCAATCTATACTTCAGGTAATAAATATTTACTTATGTTAATTATGCAAATTTACTGTTTTCTTAAAAAAAAGATAAAAAACAAAACAGTATTACATTCAGTAGCATGACACTAAGTTTATCTTTTTATCATTTCAGGAACATTTCAATTCTTTTAACAGGTTACAGGTTTCAGAACTTATTCATGATATTTTTTGTGACATGAAATGTTTCACTAAAGTTTATTTATATTAAGCAAGCTTTTACTTATATTTAACAATCGTTTATTTATATGAAACTAACGTTTATTTATATTAAACAAGCAAAAACTTATAAAAATTAAAATTCAATAAAAATAAAGTGAAGCAATGTTTATTGTGGGATATTTTTCTTGTACCTGAAATAAAACTGATTTCCCAGGTGGACATAAAATTAATTTTTAAAGAACATATATTTCAGTTTATGGCTTTGTTTAAGAAATATTTTCGAAATAAAAAAATATCTGTAAATCTTCATAGATTAAGAAAAAAACATTTGATGTCTTGTCTTCATTTAGGTTTCGTGATTCTGGGAAAAATAATTGAGTTGTTTGGAAAGAGTTTATAAAAATCTATCAGAATGTAATTAACTCCCAATAAATGATGAATATCTACTCCTGAGTGTTGAACCTTAGAGAGTTTTAAGGCCATTTCATATTTTGTGTATCACGTTCAAAGATTGATTTCTTGATTATCTGATTTTATTGCAGAAACTGTCATAAAATATAAGAATGAAGCAAAAATCAAAATTAGTGTAGAAAAGGAAATATTATGAGCCACATTTATTTGTACATACACCAGAAAATGTGCAATCTACAAGCTATGTGCTAACTATGTGCAAGTTAACAATCTACTAATACCCCTGATTATTATATTAATCAAAATTACTTTACTGAAATTTTAAGTAGTTCGCTTGAAATGTAATTTTTTTAATTTTTACCCAGCTAATCGTAAATTATGTGCTCCTATGCAAATACGTAAATATTGTTGTTCACCAAAGAAAAATCTGGCTTTAACAAGAGTGAAAAATATAAAAAAAATTCATGAACAACTACATCAGAGTAATTTTATTACATAACACTGGTATAGAAATTTAACCAGACATTTTCAATCTATACTTCAGGTAATAAATATTTACTTAGCCCTTATCTTTTTACATGCTTGAGTTTTATTTTTTATTGATCATGCCGATTTTTTGTGCATATTAACTGTTTTCTTTTCCAAAATAAAAAAACAGTGTTATATTTCAGTAGCATGAAAGTAAGTTTATCTTTTTAAAATTTCAGCAACATTTCAATTCTTTTATCAGGTTACATAGAAATTATTCATGATATATTTTGTGACATGCAATGTTTCGCTAACGTTTATTTATCTTAATCAAGCGTTTATTTTTATTAAACAAGCGTTTATTTATATTAAACTAACGTTTATTTATATTAAACAAGCAACAGCATATAAAAATTAAAATTTCATAAAAATAAAGTGAAGCAATGTTTTATGGTCGGACATTTTTCTTGTATCTCTCATATGAAATTCATATCCCAGGTGGACCTGAAATTAATTTTTACAGAAATTATATTTCAGTTTATGACTTTGTTTAAGAAAGATTTTCGAAATGATGATATCTGTAAATCTTCATAGATTAAAAAAAAACATTTGATATTTTGTCTTGATGCATATTTCGTGATCCAGTGAAAAATAATTGATTGGGTTGTTTGGAAACTGTTTATAAAAATATATCAGAATTAATTAACTGACAATAAATCATGAATATCTTATCCTGAGTGTTGAACCTTAGAGAGTTTTAATGCCGTTTGATATTTTGTGTATCTTGTTCAAAGTTTGTTTTCGTGATTATCTGATTTTATTGCAGAATTTTTCATAAAATATAGGAATGAAGCAAAAATTAGAATCAGTTTTGAAAAGGAAACTGTATGAGACTCATTTGTACACCTACTAGAAAATGTGCAGTAGTCATCAGTCTACTAATATCTCTCAATATTACATTAATCAAAATTACTTTACTAAAATTTTAAGTAATTATCTTGAAATATATATTTTTTTCTTTTTTGCCTAGCTTATTGTAAATTATACCCTCCTTTGCAAATGCGTAAATGTTGCTGTTCACCAAAGAGAAATATAGATTTAACAAGAGAGAAAAAAAATCATAAACGACTACATCAGAGTAATTTTATTACATAACACTGGTATAGAAACTTAACCAGACATTTTCAATCTATACTTCAGGTAAGAAATATTTACTTAGCCCTTAACTTTTTATATGCTTGAGTTTTAACTTATATTGATCATGCCGATTTTTTGTGCATAATTACTATTTCCTTTTTTAAAATAAAAAAAACAGTGTTACATTTCAGTAGCATGAAAGTATCTTTTTATCATTTAAGTAACATTTCAATTTTTTTAACAGGTTGCATAGAAATTATTCATGATATTTTTTGTGACATTAAATGTTTCACTAGCGTTTATTTATATTAAACAAGCATTTATTTACATTAAACAAACATCTTATAAAAATTAAAATTCAATAAAAATAAAGTGAAGCAATGTTTCCTATTTGGACATTTTTCTTGTGTCCCAAATGAAACTGATTTTCCAGGTGCACATACAATTAATTTTTAAAGACCATATATTTCAGATTATGACTTAGTTTAAGAAATATTTTCGAAATGAAAATATCTATAATTCTTCATAAATTAGAAAAATAAGACATTTGATGTCTTGTCTTCATGCAGGTTTCATGATTCAGTGAAAAGTAATTGAGTTGTTTCGAAACAGTTTATAAAAATCTATCAGAATTTAATTAACTCACAATAAATAATGAATATCTACATCTGAGTGTTGAACCTTAGAGAGTTTTAATGCCGTTTGCTATTTTGTGTATATCGTTCGAAGATTGGCTTCGTGATTATCTGATTTTATTTCAGAAGCTGTCTTAAAATATATGAATGAAGCAAAAATCAAAATTAGTGTAGACAAGGAAATAGTATCAGCTACATTTATTTGTAAGCCCACTAAAAAATCTACAGTGATCAACAATTTACTAAAAATTCTGATTATTATATTAATCAAAATTTCTTTACTAAAATTTTAACTAATTGGCTTGAAATGTAGTTTTTTTAATTTTTGCCTCGCTTATCGTAAATTACGTGCTCCTTTGCAAATGCGTAAATGTTGTTGTTCACCAAAGAAAAATCTGGATTTAACAAGAGTGAAAAATATAAAAAGAATCATGAACAACTACATCAGAGTAATTTTGTTACATAACACTGGTATAGAAACTTAACCAGATATTTTTAATCTATACTTCAGTTAAGAAATATTTATTTAGCCCTTAACTTTTAATATGCTTGAGTTTTAGCTTTTATTGATCATGCTGATTTTTTTGTGCTTATTAACTGTTTTCTTTACCAAAATAAAAAAAAACAGTATTACATTTCAGTAGCATGAAAGTAAGTTTATCTTTTTATCATTTCAGCAATATTTCAATTCATTTAACAGGGTACATAGAAATTATTCTTGATATTTTTTGTGACATGAAATGTTTCACTAACGTTTATTTATATTGAACAAGCGTTTATTTATATTAAGCAAGCAACAGCTTTTAAAAATTAAAATTAAATAAAAATAAAGTCAAGCAATGTTTCCTTGTCGGACATTTTTCTTGTATTTGAAATGAAATTGATTACCCAGGTGGACATAAAATTAATTTTTAAAGAATATATATTTCAGTTTATGACTTGGTTTATGAAATATTTTCGAAATGAAAATATCTGTAAATCTTCATAGATTGGGAAAACATATTTAAGGTCTTGTCTTCATGCTGATTTCGTGATTCAGAGAAAAATAATTGATTGAGTTGTTTGGAAACAGTATATAAAAATCTATCAGAATGTAATTAACTGAAAATAAATGATGAATATCTACTGAGTGTTTTAACCTTACAGAGTTTTAATGCCGTTTGATATTTCGTGTATCTCGTTCAAAGATTGGTTTTGTGATTATCTGATTTTATTGCAGAAACTGTGTTAAAATATAAGAATGAAGCAAAAATCAAAATCAGTGTAGAAAAGGAAATAGTATGAGCCACATTCATTTGTACATACAGGAGAAAATATGCAATCAACAATCTACTAATACCCCTGAGTATTATATTAATCAAAATTACTTTACTGAAATTTTAAGTAGTTGGCTTAAAATGCAATTTTTTAATTTTTATCTAGCTTATGGTAAATCATGTGCTACTTTGAAAATGCATAAGTGTTGTTGTATCTGGATTTACAAGAGTAAAAAAATATTGAAAAATTCTTCCATGACTATATTAGAGTATTTTTATTAGATACCACTGGTATAGAAACTTAACCAGACATTTACAATCTATACTCCAGATAAGAAATATTTACTTAGCCCTAAACTATTTACATGTTCGAGTCTTAATTTTAATGATCATGCTCATTTTTGTGCGTATTAACCGTTTTGTTTTTCTAAAAAACAATGTTACATTTCAGTAGCATGAAAGTAAGTTTATTTTTTTATCATTTCAGCATTATTTAAATCCTTTTAACAGGTTACACAGAGATTATTCATGATACTAGCATATAGCTCATCAAATAATGGGATTAGTAAAATGTTTAGTTTTCTAGAATTGTAAAGTACCTCATGAGGCCGGAAAAAAAGTTTGTTTTTTGGCTGTGAATTTATTTGGTACACACTCAATAATTTTTTTATAATCATACTTCTCTAAAGTCTCTCGATACTGTGAATGAAGTTTAGAATCACGTTGAATTCATTTAGTCAAACCGTGTGATTATGTATAAAAAAAAACAGGCACACAAACGAACAAACTTCTTCATTTTCAAAGATATATAACTTACAAGCTAGATATTTATTAGTCCATGATATAGACTCCTAGACTTGTATGAGAAGTATTTGTTGTACCGGTGATAAAAGTTTCATTGCAGCAAAAAATAATCGAGGATTAAATTTAAAATTATCACATATGTACCTAATCTATTTTTGAAACCAAATATAAAAGAAAATTATTGACGTCATATCTAAGTTCAGTGATAAAACATATGCATAGAATACAGACGGAATTTAAATAATTTAAAATAAGAAAGGATTAAATGAGATGGAATGACGGCATAATGATAGAAAAAATGTTATTTTTACTTATCTATTATGTGATAAATTGAATCGCCTGCTCTTAACCGGGGAAAATAAAGCTTGAAATAATGGAATTAAACACTTGAAAAAGGTCGAAGGGGTGTATTTCGAACGTTTTAAAGACTCGCTTTGAATTTCGCTAACCCTAACTCATCAAGAATCCAATATGGATGTCGCTATCCATTCCAGGACCAACCGCTTCATAAATACGGGGACATACGGACAAATAACTTACTCTATTATTATAATGAGGTTTTTTTGTGACCTGAAAGTTTCACTATCGTTTATTTAATCTATGAAAAACTGTCTTCTATTTTTCTAAATTGAGTTTAACACGAGGAATTTAAGAAAAATCTTGATTCAGAAACAGCGAATAAAATTGAAAAATTTGGGAAACACTGATAAAGGCCATATTTATGCCCATAACACTGATAGAACATGACACTATCAATCTATACATCGGGTAAAAAAATATTTATTTAGCCTTTAGCATTTTACACGCCAAAGCTTTATCCTGTATTGAAGATGTCAGTTTTAATATATATTTATTATTTTCTTCTTCTTAAAATAATACCACTTTTCAATACCATGAAAATAAATTCATCTCTTTACCGTTTCAGCAGCATTTAAATCATGTTGTCAACTTTCACAGAATTTCATTTCTTTCCAATATTTAGGACTTCGCGATAAAACAAGTCATAAATATATTCCCTTCGATATACGACTTTCTAAGCATATGTATTGGATTTTTTTTCTTCTATTGTTTGCTCTTTTTACATCGATTTTTCCTGAAAATACGTAAATGAATATGTTAGGATATATGTTTTAACACAGGACACAATTTGCATATTAGATACCATCGTCATATTACATAAAGTTGGAAAAGTTTAGAAATAACATTCGAAATGGTTTAAAAACATTTTTTTGCCTTGAGGTATTGTATAAAGTTTTGGTTCATGCAACTATTTTATTTTTAATTTCTTCAACAAATGTAAAAGATTTAAACTTGTATACCAATACGACAGATTAATATAAGCTATCAAATTATTACTTAATATTCATGGATACATTTATAAATTCTGAAAATGTTTAACTGGTAATTTATTACCTTTACATTAGATTTTTGATCACACAAACATTTTACTAGTATATATTTCATTATAGATGAATGGTGTAAAATAAAACTAAGTCGACTTATAACTTATAAGCAAAATACAAATATGTTTATTATCTATCATTATATTTACATATTGTTTATAATTTTTTATATTGTTGAGAATTTGTTAATGAACCTTGAATTTAGCATGGGACTCTATGGGTATCTCGCCAAATTGGTGAGATATCGGCTTGTTGGCGACAGTTTTGGCAACTTATTTTCTAGTTCGTTCCCAAATATCACCAAGTGTCGCCAAATGTTTTGGCATGTTTGGCGGTACTTTACAACTTCCAGTTCCAGTTTCTGGTATAATCTGGAATTTTCGAGCAGTTTTGTTTTCAGATCTATATAAGGCAGGTTGGGCCCCAAACGATTTTTGGAGGGTGTCCGTCAGCTACGACTAGCTAACCTGAGGCTCATGATTCTATCTCCCGCGATGTCATATTTTCCAAATTATCATTATATCTGCAATTAATTGTTTTTTTCCTTTAATATTATTATTTTAAGCTTATTTTAATATTTTTAAACATAACCTTTTATTTTTAAATTCAATTTTCGATTTTTATATCAACGAAAATGTTTACTTCATGGTTTTTGTGCGCATGTCCCTGGCAGCAAAAATATATGTTTTATTCCTATTCCTAAACTTTCTACTCTCTAGTTTTGTGTTACGAACTCACAAATCGACCTTCCTATCCCCTCTTTCCTCTTTTTAGTTGTTTTATTTTCTGCTCGTTGTCATTTTATGCTTACTATTAGAAATCTCTGGATTAGAGGGTTCAGTCCAGGCAATTCAGTTGACCTACTATCCTGAAGGTCCTGAAACAGTTTTTGGAGTCGTTAAGTAGATTTCTCAGTGTACAGAGTACGCAGGGTGTGTGTTGTGTTTAACAAGTGCTTCCGTTTTGTTTTATGCTAAAAGAGGTACTTGAGCCCACGACATTCTACTGGAGTTGTTTAGCGATGATTTTGTAAGCTTGGTATGATTTTGCAGTATCATAACCTTGATGCCTTTCTGACATTGTCTTTTTCAACTGACTGCCAATAAATAATTGTTTTAGTGCTGTCTTCCTTAAAACCCATTCAATCCCCAAACCCAGCTATAAAGTTCGTAACAGTATTACAAGTTTAAATCAAACTGTTCTTTTATTTGTAAATTTATCGTTAAGCTGTAAGTTCTAAATTTAGAATAAAGCAGAGAGGGAGATAAAAATTACCGTAAAATCTATCTGTTAAATACGGTAAATAAAGACAGTTACTTAAAGTATTTATATGAAATACAACTAAAACTATTTGGGAGATTGCATTTTATTTTAAATTATGAGATGCAATATTAATTTGATAGCAAGTAAACGTATCTTTGTAGAGTATGCATCTTTTGGGTTTCTCATAGTCAAATGTAATCTTTTAAATTTTTTTCCATATTTTATTAATTGTGTCATTCATTTTACCTGTACTAATATTGAAACCATTATTTTCTCATTTGTAACCGAAATAAAGAATTTTCGTCGAAAAATACAAAAATATAGACTTTGATCCAATGTTTCTTTTTCAGCTACATTTTAATACAGTAGACGATGTTTTAAGCCAATTCCAAATTCATACCAGTCATTTTTTAAGTACTTCAATTTAAATTCATGGAGAAATAAAAATTTGTTTCAAAAATATATAAACACTCTTAGTATAGTCATCCTTCGGAGTCATAGAGCAAAAATAAAAGTGCATAGTAAGCAAGTTAAAGAGGACTTATAAAGCTTAACGGGAAGAATGGCAAAATTGACAAATAATTCTGATAAGATAATTGTGGTGAGGCTATTTAGGTCATTAATATAATTGATAGTTAATATAATTGATATAATTAATATAACTGAAAAATTAATATAATTGATATAATTAATATAATTGATTAATTAATATAATTGCTATAAATAAAATGAGAAGTAAAATGCTCAGGATCTAAATCTGACCTCATCACATCTTTTGTAAAGGAGATATAATCTACATAACGCAACCCAAATAAAATTTAGTCTTTTTGACTAACAAAATAATAACCACTCTAAATTTGATTATAGGTAAATATCTAAATTTAATGAGAGCTACACGACAATAATAAGTAAAGCGGATGTGTCAAATTGAAAATGAATAAAAGATGAGGTGCGAAGTAAAGCAATTTTTTCTTTTATTTATTCTTCTCTGT
Organism: Pardosa pseudoannulata; assembly: GCA_032207245.1. Lineage (NCBI taxonomy): Eukaryota > Metazoa > Arthropoda > Arachnida > Araneae > Lycosidae > Pardosa > Pardosa pseudoannulata. The sequence continues at coordinate 17,563,438 of CM063510.1, forward strand.
GACTGGGAGCAAATTCTACTATATATCATACGATAAAACTTACCAGAACTATCAAAGTATTTAAAATTTTTATTAATTGTATACATTGCTCAAGTACAAAATAGACACATTAATTGACTGAATGCGAAGCCATAGAAAATCATTGGAGAAAGTACTTTTTTTATAAATTAATATCCCTTATGCTTGATTAAATAAAAAATTTTAATGGGATTCATATTTAAAAAAACACATATGTTGGAGTGGAACAGCATCCTTTCATTTTTATCTCAGATCACTTTTATAGCACAAAACTTATACAACTTAAAAACAATGTTATCAGAGAGACTTGAATTAATCCTATAATTCTAAACCGAACATTTTAGACTTGAGCCTCATTTATAAGCATTAATAATCGATGATCTATGAAAAAACAGTTTTCCCTACAAGCTATCCCCTACCAGATCAAATCATAAGCAAGGGTAATGTTAATATATTCTGTTCTCTCTTAATGTATCTAAGTTTTATGTATATTTTTTATTAAAAAATAGAAATGATTTGAGAATATGGACATTAAAACCAAATTTTTGGTTTTCAAAGAATATATATATATATATATATATATATATATATATATATATATATATATATATATATATATATATATATATATATATATATATATATATATATATATATATATATATATATATATATATATATATATATATTTATATTCATCTAGTCACCATAATTATGTAGACTCTATTATTTTTACTTGAACGGGATACTGGGCAATCGGAAGCTTTTACCGCTAGCAGTAACAACGAACGATGCAGTCTGGCCACATTGAAGATAACGGCACATATATAATAAAAACATTATTTTACACCTGCCAAAACTGATATCTTTACGAAACAACGACAGACAAATGAAAGACACAAAAATTACTCTGCTGGAACAGAGGTGCACCCAAGAGCGAAGAAAGACAGAATTTTCCCACTTACTCAGCAAATTTAAGTGTAAAATCAGGAAAAACGAGCAACATTTGCCGGAGAGAGATGGGAAAGGTGTTGAATAGACAGAAAATTTACATCTATAGGACAGAAAGCTTTGGGAAATGGAACGTAGCTACGTAATGAGCAGAAGCAAAAATAACAAAAACGACTTGCAAGTTGATTTCCAGTTTTCAGAATTTTAAGGATTATTGAGGCTTGGGATTACCAGATTTGAGAGCTCTCAGGAATCAGTGTTTAGAACAAAACTTTGATAGTGCTGATGGTATTTTGGAAGATATAGAGTAGTATCTGCTGAATGGCTGTTAGCTTTACTGTGAAGAAAATATATATAATATGTCGATTATATTCTATCTCGTTTTTAACTCAAACATAGGCAGACCAAAAGTGACTACGAAAGCATCTCTATATATACTCTGGTATACTTTACAATCCGAGAAATGAGCTGTTCAATGTTGGTGACAGACGATAATGATGATAGTTGTTTTGTTAAAATTTCGAAACGGAGAGAGATAAGAAAAACGTGGATACCACCAAGAACGACAAGTAAAGTTTCCTGTGTTTAAGACACTTATATTCTCAAGTTCAGCATTACACATTGCTGAATTCCAAATGACGTATACTAGCAGACTACGTCGTATAAGTTAAGAGAACGCGTACTCTTAAGCTTGTTTAGAGTATATTCAGGCTAGGAGAAGGGACGAAAATAATAGGTTTGAGGACAGCTGAGCAATTGTCCTCAAGAGCGTGTTAATGCTGTGTCACATTGAGACTTTCAATAGGGTAGATATAAAGAGAAATATAGTGAATAATGTTATGAAATATAGTAAACATTGTAAAATTCCCTTTGAAATTTCGCCGAACGATGGCCGAATGGTAGAGCGCTGCTCTTCGGAACCAGAGTTCGCGGGTTCGTATCCCGCTGCTGGCATGGATGTTTGCAGCCGTTCGGAATCGGCTTTAAACTGTAGGCCCCGGTCTCATTAGCCCTCGTGTGCAAAACAGTAGACCGTAGCGCTCCAAACCAAACCAAACCCTTTGAAATTTCATCCCTCTATATTAATTGCTTTTGAATCTAACTAATAATTGCTCAAATAATTTTTTTCTTTTCTGGCGATTTTGAAGAAAATTTTATAAAAAGAGGGTTTTTTAAACGAAACATTGATGCCAAAGTACAGATTATACACATTTGGACATATATTTGTTATACATTTATCATAGAATAATTTAATATTTTGTCTATTGCTTCGAAAATATTGCAAAATATAGATTGTCAAAGAAATGTAAGATATCAAATTTAAAATTTAAACTAATTCAATGCATTTCTGTTTAACTCCTTCGCGACCAACATCTGGTATACGCGAGGCAGCGATTTTGCTCTTATCAGTTCAGTATCGCCTCCAAGCAATGATCTAAGGTTGATACTCATAAACAAAAGTCGCGTATGCGTAATCGGAGATCTGAACGTTTTATTTTAATTTTTAAAGGCTAGATTTAATTACTAGAAGGCTCTAAATAGCAATGGTTTTCACAACGGTCGACTCTTATAGCACTTACGTGCTGGTCCTCAAAAGGTTAATTAACCTTCTAGATCAAATTCATTTGAATTGTCTGATTAGACGTGAATTATTAAATATCAAGTGTTGGCTGAGAGAGCTACATACTAAATAAACTTTAATTTTTGTTCTGAAATTTATACTATTAAACGTTTTTTTATTGTGAATCAGTCTGCATGCAGCAAAATTTTAAAGGGTTGTTAGACAAGTAATCATTATTCTCACTAAAATATTCTATGAAAATACTTAAATCTTTTCGCTATAAATTAAAAAAAAATATGTTATCCTATCACAACGTTATTCAAGATAAAAAAAGAGAAGTTTAAAACTATTTAATCAGAAATAATGAAAAGCTAAAAAAAGATAATAGCTATAGTCATGTAAGTTAATTCTTCTTCCCCACCAATTTTAGAACAGAAAAATATATTATAGAATTCATTTTAAAACTCTTATAAAATACTTAAAACTCAATTGCATTATTTTTTCTGCTAAAGAAAATTGATACTTTAACTTCTAAGAAAACACGGAAATCTTATAGAAAATGTTCGATGAACTCCAATAGAGTTTTTAAATCACTTAAGATTTAGAGAAAGTCGAGTGTCAACAAAAATCGACGAAAGGGAAATAGAACTCGCTGAATCGAACGTCCTCCCCATTCGAAATTTCCAAATGGGTGGTCACCAATGCTTTCTTTTTTCAGTTCCATTTATCGTGCTTAATGCCTCTGCACGCATTGTTAGGGCTGGGGAAGAATAAAAGTTGTGGAACATGACGTGATAAAAGAAACAAAAAGATTTAAACTAGAATGAGAAGATCTGCCTTTTATTCTGCCACATATTTTAAAAAATTGGTTCGTGAGAAAATATTGATTATATTATTCATTTATACAATCTTAGACTCACCAAGGAGTTATCCGTAAGGAACGAAAATTTGTGGATATCATGTACATGTACAAAAAAAAAAACCCAAATTATTATAAGGAAAAATTGAATAATTTATTAAGTAATAGAGCTTCACAAATTGAGAAACTCAATAACACATTTTTCCACCACTGGCAATTATGCAAGCAGTTATTCAACTTGGCATTGATTGCTTGAGGTGGCAGATATCTTTTTGAGGGATATATTGCCAAATTCTCTTAAACTGCTGAGTTAGATTGTCAAAATTTCTGAGCCTGTTGGAGGGCCCAGCCCATAATGCTCCAAACGTGCTTAATAGGTGGGAAATTCGGTGACTTTGCTGGCCAAGGTAGCTTTCGGCAATCATGATGACAAGCAGTAAAAGCATGTGCAGTGTGGGACCGGGCATTATCTTGTTGAAATATAAACCCATGATCGCTTGACATGAAGGGCGACCCAACGGGGTATAGACCTTCATCACATACTTGTGTGCTGTAAGGGTACCACGGATGACAACCAGAAGGGTCCTACTATGAAACGAAATGGCACAGCAGGTCATCACTCATGGTTGTCGGCCCGCTTGCCGGAAGACAGTCTAATTGGTATACGACCGCTGTCCGGGACCTCTCCAGACACTTTCCTGGTCATCTGAGCTCAGGTGAAAGCGGGATTCATCACTGAATACTGTTTTCTGCAGTCAGTGACATTCGATTTCGAATGAGCCAAATACCACTGCAAATGGGCTTGACGTTGTGCATAGGTCAATGGTAGATGGTGCGGGAATGGAAAGGGAACCGTGACCTCACCCCCCCCCTTTTCGGGAGCAGCCTATGAATAGTACTTGCTTTCACTAAAGCACTAGTTGCACTTACAATCGATGATAATAATGCATCTGGAGATGTGAGTGTCATTCAGACGATTGCTCGTTCCTCACGATCTATCCTTCTTCCAGGCCGACGGCTTCCTTCTTGAAGCTGTGTTAGGCCCATTCCTACCGACTTCATCTAATAGTAGCATTGTTCCTCACCAAATGTCAAGCATTTCGCTCATTAGACCAACCGACTTCTATGAGCCCAACTGCACGTCCTCTCTCAATTGCTGACATCTGCGCATATCGTGCAAACATCTATATGGGGGCATAGCTGTTGTCTACCTGAGTACACGGAATGAAATCCGAGAACAATTTATAACTTGGAATCGAAATTTCTCGTCTTAAATAATCTGCCAGTTGAGGAGATAAACTGCGCTGCATCGACATACCTTCATTCATCGGCAACCAAACATTAAAATTTTGCATTTTCCGTTGAAATCTGTATACATACCAATTCATGTTGAATTTGCTGCTCGTAGGTCGGTTTTTTTTTGTTTAAGAGTGTACATTTCGCGACTTGTCTCTATAAATCATAGTATTTTAAATGTCATTAAAATAGCTAACCCATATAAATGAGTAATATATATGCATATATATATATATATATATATATATATATATATATATATATATATATATATATATATATATATATATATAAAATATCATAGGATTATTCCAGGAGAGATAAAACTGCAAGTGGGATTGACCGATGAATGTACATTTATTGAACGACCAACTAGTTAATGTAAAACCATTTTCTAATAGTGCGGTTTGTAGGAAAAAAATAATCTCACGAATGAGTTTTAATTTTTTTGAGAAATAGTGATATAACTGAAACATTTTTAAAGGTCACTGCAGTTAAGCAAATCACAAGAAATATAAATAGTCTAATATGCAAAGTGTAAGATTTCCAATTTGTTTCTGAATTACTATCACATTTACCCACTGATACAGAAAAGATTTTTTTGTGGTTGTGAATATAACAAACGAAGCTGAATTCACGATATTTTCTTGCTTTAAGTAATGAACCTCTAATTGAAGTTTTATTGAGGTTTCCGAAGCAGATTAGCAGAAGTGTAAAGGTAAAGATAGGCACAGTGTAAGATAACACACAAGTGTAAAGATAGGCACAAGTGTAAGATATACTTAATTATGACTACATTACCTGTTAGCATGTGTCAAATAAACTTCAAGTTTGGGTACTTGTCCTTCCAGTGGTGCATCACATTTATCAGATGCCTGGATGAATCCTCCTCTTTAAATGCTTTTTAAATATATTTGTGGTATCAAATACCATTAAATCCGATATGTACCACGGTAACCCATATTTAGAGTAATTGTTAAAATCATTTACCACGAAAGCTCTAGTATCCATGTAAATGTGCCACATGTTGCAATTGCAATTATTGTCCTTGATTCCAAAGTGTCATTTTTTAGTAATGACCAACTCATATAACAATTATATTTGAGAGGTGATCATGTGTGTTTAGACGTGATATAGACTAGAACTTATTTACGTAGATGTTTATTTGCTTATTTTAACCACAATCTATCGACAAAAATAGGAGCAATTTTTTTTTTATACCAAGAAAAGTTTTGGGCTAAAAAATACTTCTTTTGAAAAATAAATAGATAATTATTATTTAACTTTTTTTAAAATTTTCATTATACTTAGAGACTTATGAAACCAGTAATCTATGTATCTACGTAACTAGTAATTTCTTTACTATATCTTTATTTGTAAATCATTTTATCTTTTAAGAAATCAAACACTGTAGGATACCTTGAAACCCATGGAAGAAAACAGATTCAATAATGATGTTTATATGATGTTTACATTTACTAAAAGAATATATTGACAACCGCAACTACGCAATCAAAGAGAAAACAGCAAGAAAAATAATTTCAATACAAGAGTGCGATTATTCCTTGTCCTTACAAACAAAACATACATTACAGGTGAAGTGCATGGCTTAAAGTAACGTGTGTGTGATTACGACATTAACTTAATGATAAGAATTCTTTAAATTTATTGCA
>CM063510.1:17572295-17609795 GCA_032207245.1 Pardosa pseudoannulata
GGGTTTCTTTTTCATTCCTATAAAAATTATTCATTTTTGTAATTACCAGAACACCCATTATTTTTTATTTATTTATTTATTTATTTTTTGAAAAATCTAAGATTTAAAGTTTGAGAACATTCTAGTTTTCTTAATATTAAAATGAATATGTCGGTGCTTTGAACAATATGGTTTGTGACAATTTTTAAACGTGAACATAACTGAAAAAAATTACAATTTACAAACAGAATACCACTATATCTCTTTATAGTATGGGATTTAAGAATAGTAATCGGACAGTAATTATATAATTTTTCTGTTTAACCTCAGAAAGATTTTAATTTTTAATAAATATAATTTGAATTCTGAAAGGAAAACTCAATTTTTCTATAGGTTTTTCTATTTAAAACTTCATTTATGTATAATTAGAACATTTCTTTAAAATTTGAAAGATACATACCCATGTTTAGTTTACAGTTTGTATTCTTTCTTTGTAATAACACATTGCTATAAAAATTATTCATTTTTGTAATTACCAGAAAACCCTCTATTTTGTAAGATAAAATTTGAAAGAACGGAGGATTTAAAGCTTGTGAACATTTTAGTTATCTTAATATTAAAATAAGATATGTGGGTGCTTTAAACAATATGGTTAGTAACAATTTTTAAGCGTGAATGTAGCAAAAAGAATAATCTACAATTTACAGACACTATAGTATTATTTTTCTTTATAGTATGGGATTTAAGAATAGTAATCGGATAGTAGTAATATAATTTTTCTATTTAACATCAGAGAGATTTTAATTTTTAGTAATTATAATTTAAATTCTTAAAGGAAAACTGAATTTTTCTATAGGTTTTTCTATTAAAAATTTCATTTATGTATAATTAGAACATTTCTTTAAAATTTGAAAGATACATACCCATGTTTTGTTTACAGTTTGTATTCTTTCTTTGTAATAACACATTCCTATAAAAATTATTCATTTTTGTAATTACCAGAACACCCTCTATTTTTTAAGATAAAATTTGAGAAAATGGAATATTTAAAGGTTAACGACATTTTAGTTTTCTTAATACTAAAATAAGGTTTGTGGGTGCTTTAAACAATATGTTTAGTAACAATTTTTGATTTGGTTTGGAGCTCTACGGTCTACTGTTTTGCACACGAGGGCTAATGAGACCGCGACCTACTGCTTAAAGCCGATTCCGAACGGCTACGAACTTCCATGCCATAGTGGGATTCGAACCCACGAACTCCAGTACCGACGATCAGCGCCCTAACCAATCTGCCAGCGTTCGGCTAATAACAATTTTTAAACGTGAATATAGCAAAAAAAAATAATCTGCAATTTACAGACAGTATAGTATTATTTTTCTTTATAGTGTGTGATTTTAGAATAGTAATCAACAGTAATAATATAATTTTTCTATTTAACCTCGTTGAGATTTTAATTTTTAATAATTATAATTTGCCGTGTTCTGTCAATTTTATTTCAATATCATAGTTTCAAATTCTTGAGGGAAAACTAAATTTTTTATACATTTTTCTATTAAAAGCTTCATTTCTATATAATTAAAACCTTTGTTTAAAATTTTAAAAACACATACCCTTGTTTTGTTTGCAGTTTGGATTATTTTTCTTTAATGACTCTAGATTAATCTATAATAAATACTTTATTACTTTACCGTTTAGAAACAGGATTACGGTCTGTTAGTCCTGTTTAATGTAATCCCATCCTTATAATACAAAAATAGATTTAATTTCTTTTAATGATTAATCTTTGCATATGCCATATATTTACGAATAGGTAGATAGTGCAGAAATTATTTCAACACTAAAACCTGTATTAATAATTGAGCCATTTAGGACGGGTATAGGCATAGTTTATTTCAGCCAATCACAGAGTAAACGCCATTAATGTATGGTAGTTATATGTCGATTTACTATAATAGATTATGATGAAACCTGTGTATACACGTCCTTTCAATGGGTAAATGTTATTATATAGTATTCTATACATAGCGTTTTCACTTAGTTATTAGAATCAACAAATTATATTTTTTAAACTTCGGTGACTGATGTAATCTCTGTCACCTACTTTTTCTTTCATTAAAAAATATTAAACAACCTAAATTGCATTATGTTATGACGTGGGAAAATATAAAAAAACAACCATCAAATAGCAGACGCAACGTATATTAGGATTTCTCTGCAGTTCTACATCTAAAAAACTCAAGCATTTGTTGCTTATCAGTTTATATAAAGAAAGATTAGTTCTAGGATATTAAAATTTCATGCGTAGGATGGTATTGACTTCTTACATTGGAATTTAAGAGCATCCCCAGCATGTAATAAACGTTAGTGGGTTGTTCTTACATATAAGGAAAAGAAAGCTGAAAATGAATCAAACACTTGTCATCGGCAAAATTCTGACATGAAATCACTTAATGGTCCATTTTAAACCCTTTTATGATCTTGAAAATAGTTATCTGCATATAAATATAAAGAAGAAAACTGATTTATCTATACTAAAATTATCCAAACTTCTATAGAAAAATTAAATTTGAAATAAAGGTTTGTATTATAATGTATATGAGCACTTTAAAAGAGGATCTTAATGTATATATATATATATGTAAATACATATATATATATATATGTTTGTGTGTGTGTGCGTATATATATATATATATATAATATATACATATATACATATATCGTAACATATATATATATATATATATACATATATACATATATAACTATATATATATAATATAGCATATGAAATAGCTCAGAAAATATATTCGCCTGACCGGATTATATATATATATATAATATATATATATATATATATTACATATATATATATAAAAATATATAATATATATATATATATATATAAATATATATCATATACTATATATATATATATATATATCACAACTATATATATATATATATATAAATAAATATATATATATATATATATATATATATATATATATATATATATATATATATATATATATATATATATATATATATATACATATACATATACATATATATACATATATATACATATACATATATATACATATATATAATATATATATACACATATATATATACATACATATATATGTATATATATTTATATATATATCTACATCTATATCTATACATATATATATATATATATATATATATATACATATATATACATATATATATATATATATATATATATATATATATATATATATATATATATATATATATATATATATATATATATATATATATATATATATATGACATGTCGTGGTGCAGAGTTAAGCCGAATGGAAAACAGTCTTCTTGATAATAATAAGTTTTATGAACTCATAGTTCTTAAGGAAAGTAACATGCTCCATTTTCATTGTTCGTGGCGGAGCTATGCGGGACGTTGACCGCTCCATGTCCAAGTGCCAATTCAAACTTATCTGTTTGCATGCTCATGAAATAGCTCAGAAATGCTTTCGCCTGACCGGATTATCCTGAAAGGTTACGCGAGCGTGGGTCTTTTTCATTTATTTTATTATTATAAAAAAGAGTTCTCTTTTTTAAAATCGTTCTTAACTTACAAAATTTCCAACTACCCCTTTTTTGGACCTGAAATATATATATGTATATATATATATATATATATATATATATATATATATATATATATATATATATATATATATATATATATATATATATATATATATATATATATATATATATATATATATATATACATATATATATATATATATATATATATATATATATATATATATATATATATATATATATATATATATATATATATATATATATATATATATATATATATATATATATATATATATATATATATATATATATATATATATATATATATATGAATAAAGCATACAAATTCTATACACTAATTATTATCTGTCTAAAGATAAGGTTGCTATGTATTAGTACAAAACTTTAGTAGCAAAAAGCTTTTATCTTTTCTTTGTTATCAACGTCTCTCCTATGTTTAGCTTTTTCCTGACCGTAGGGTTGGATACACATGTCATAAAGAGAAAATTTGTGTCATTGAAAAGAAAATTTATGGCTACTTACACGTTTCATTAATTTTGATTATATTTTATACTTAAAGCGATAGGAAATATAAAAAGGCACTTTTCCGTAAATTTATGAAGGACTTGATAGCAATTTGGATGAATTTAGCAATAATTAGGCTGAAGTAATTATTGAATTCTTGTTTTTTGTTCTCGTTTTTCTCTATAACACTTTACAATAGGGTTGTGAAATTAGTTTCCAAATTATTGATACTTAATTTCAATAATTATCTATATAACAATAGCCTACGTTATCTGTCCTCTGTCCTCGAATATATGAATCGGTTGGACCTTCAATGGATAGAGGCATCCCTGTTGGAATCTTGATGAGTTAGTGTTAGCAAAATTCAAAGCCATGTTTATCCACCCTTCCCCACTTTTATAGCGTTAAATGCTAATCATTTAAGAGCAGACGATTAAATTTATCAATTTATCACATAATAAATTAGTAAAAATAACATTTTTTCTAGCATTACGACGTCATCTTTTAAGTATCTCATTTATATATTTCTTATTTTAAATTATTTAAACATCGTCTACATTATTTCCATACGTTTTATCACTGAATTGAGGTATTATGTAAATAAGTTTTTTTTTATATTTGGCATAAATAATAGATTATTTACATATGGGATAATTTTAAATTTAATCATCGATTATTTTTGTTGCAATGAAAATTTTATCACCGGTATTAAAAATTCTTTTCATAAAAATCTAGGAGTTTACTTCACAAACTAAAGAATATCTAGCTCTTAAGTTATATTTCTTTGAATTTTAAGAAGTCTATTTATTTGTGTGTTTGATTTTTATACATAACTCCCCGGTTTGACTAAGTGAAATGTACTTGATTCTAAACTGTATTCACAGTATCGGGGGACATTAGAGGAGTATCAGCATAAACAACTTATTGAACGTGCACCAGATAATTCTCAGCCAAAAAACAAACCATTTTTTACCTGCCTCATAGGGTACGTTACAATTCTGGAAAAGGAAAAATTTTACTAATACCGTCATATGTCGGGCTATATGTTAGTTTTCATATATATCTATTTAGCCTAAATACCTCAAAACAGAATAAATTTCAAATATATTATCAGAATACATTTTAAATATAAATTTAGGCAACTGGAAAGAAAACTGGAAAATGGTTAACTAGATATCATACGTATGACTAGTTGGCCAAGAAAAATATTTAGCTACAAAAATATTTGGTTATTAATTCGGTTAAAAAAGTAATAGACACATTGCTTAAATATCGAAAAAATATTTAGTTAAATGATAAAATCCCTTATATAATAATAGCCTAATCTATCTGTCCGTCTGTCTTAGAATTTATGAAACGGTTGGACTTGGAATGAATAATGGCATAGCATAAATCCATATGTGATTCTTGATGAGTTAGGGTTAACAAAATTCAAAGGGAGTAAAGTTTATCTTTCGAAATCCACTCCTTCTCTCCTTTTCGAGCGTTTAATGATATCATTTCAAGCCCTACTTTCCCCAGTTATAAGCAGGCGTTTAAATTTATTAATTTATCACACAATAAATCGGTAAAAATAACATTTTTTCTAGCATTATGACGCCATTCTTTTAACCATCTCATTTAATCATTTCTTAAATTAAATTATTTAAATAGTTTTTATCACTAAACTTAGCTATTAAGTAAATGATATTAATTTATATCTAGCTTAAATAGTAGATAAGGTACACATGTGATAATTTTAAATTTAATCATCGATTAATATTTGCTGCACTGAAAATTTTATCACCGGTATTAACAACAAAGTCTAAGAATGTATTTCACGGACCAATAAATATCTAGCTTTTGAGTTACAGATCTTTGAAAATTAATAAGTTTGTTTGATTGTGTTTGTTTTTTATGCATAACCACAGGGTAAATCTATTCGCTAAATTTTGGACATCATACATGTATACCATCAAATAATCACTGTCAATATTAAAACCTCTGCTGTTCATTCTGTCACGTAATATCACAAGATAAATTAAAGTTGGCGACTAACATGAGGTCAGTAAAGATAAACAAAATATTGATCATGTACTAGATAATTCTCAACCAAAAAACAAACCATTTTTGTTATCTGCCTCATAGGATACTTTACAATTCTGGAAAATTAAAAATTTTACTTATCCCATTATATGACTGGCTATATGCTTGATAAAATACGAGTTTAAGTTTAAAATGAAAAACAGTTTTTTATAGTTAGTACTTCTAAAAATATTTTTTTTAATATGTTCGATATTAGTTAATATTAAACCATGAGCAGATGCAAATTTTCTTTTAAACTTAAAGCATAGTCACTTTAAGCGAAATAAAGTCATGTCTTTCAGGTTTTATGAGTAAAGCTCATTTGCTAATAAATTATTCACTTTTAAAGAAATAAATACAAGCGACTCTACGGGGATGTTTAAAATTTTAAAAGCATTTCAATCTTTACGCAAGCATTCATTTATTTGATAAAGAAGCCCATAAGTCTCGTGCTCTAATTATATTCTACAAGGTCAATTTACTGCAACTTTTCGCTCTACTCAGCTTAATTGCCGTCTCTGAGTAATGTGTACGTATCGAGTTCCAAGGGAAATAAATATTTTTAGTCATTTTAAAAAAGGTATTATGCCTCGATTTAACACGTTGTTATTCACAGGGAAGAAACCGGAGTCTTTCCATTTCGAACAAAAAGATCTGTTAAATCAATTTGCTTAATTTCCAGGTCAAGGACTGTACATTTTTTGTGAATTTACATACAGTTATTACAGCATATGAAATTTCTAGATTTGTTTTAGATTTAGGTGGTCACATGTAAGATAAATTGGTAGCTTGTAATGTGGCAAGTTTGGTTGCAAACGTTTTATCTTTTATTATTAAATTTGTATTAGAATCCGTGGTAGTTTCTTCGCAGAATGGGTTCTTCAAAACATAGTGATAGTTGGTAGTTGGCTTTTTTACATTGATTCTGGTTGTAAACCTGTTAAAGTTAACCCGTATGGGCGATTTCGATTCAATTTTTCTGTCCATTCATGTGAAATGCGTATGTATGTCAGAGTGTATATAAGACCGTATTTAACTTAAAATGAAGAAATATAATGTAACAATTCATTAGATTTTATCTGAATACTAGAATACATCCCGTCATATGACTGTATTAGTAAAACTTTTAATTTTCCAAAATTGTAAAGTACCCTGTGAGGCACGTAAAAAATGGTTTGTTTTTTGGCTCAGAATTATCTATTACAAGCTCGATAATTTATTTAACTTCATACTCCTCTAAAGTCACCCAATACTGTGAATACGTTGTGTAGAATCACGTTGAATTAATTTAGTTAAACCGTGTGGTTATGTATAAAAGACAAACACACAAACGAACCAACTTCTTAATTTTCAAAGATATATAACTTAAATGCTAGATATTTATTAGTCCGCGAAATAAATTCCTAGAATTTATGAAAAGAATTTGTTGTTAATACCAATGATAAAATTTTAATTAAAAACGGTATTTAAATAATTTAAAATAAGAAATGATTTAATGAGAGGAATGACGGTATAATGCTAGAAAAAAATGTTATTTTTACCTATTTATTATGTGATAAATTTAATCACCTGCTCTTAACCGGAGAAATTAGACATTAAGCATTTGAAAAGAGGGGAAGTGATGGATTTAGAACTTTTTAAAGTCGATAGTATTTTTTGCCTTGATATGAAGCATATTTATACCAATTTATTTTATAATCGGATCTATAATTTAGGAGAAGGTAAACTTTACTCGGTTTGAATTTTGCTAACCCTAACTCATCGAGAATGGAATATGGATGTCTCTATTTATTCAAGGCCAACCGCTTCATAAATTCGAGGACAAACAGATAAGTTCACAGATAAGTTTACAGGGGATTATAAACATATATTGCAACATTATTATCTTCGTACCAGAATCAGGTTAACATGGATATTCGGTTAAGCATGTTTTCTGGATAAAAGGTTAGTGGTTTCTTGATAGAATTTGAAACAAAACTATAATACAAACTATTTTGGATGGCTGTGACATAATAGTTTTTTTCTCAGTATTGCGGCATTTTGAATGTCACTATTCCCTATCACCGCCACCATTTTGGATGACTGTGACAAAAATATTTTTTTCTAAGCTTGGCGCTTATTGTGTACATCAGTATAGCTGACAAATTAGGTAATGTAGGTTCTTTTCTTATGAAAGACTTGGTAATTTGATAGCTTACCATTACTAAAGATTGTAGTGTATTCTTTATGCCACGAAAGATTCATACATAGGACTCAAATAATAAACATATAATCTAAACTCCTTAACTGCTGAGACAATTTAGTTTTTCCCTACCTTTCTACCCATAATAAGCAAGAGAAATTAAAAGATTGAACTTTTATAGTGAATTGCACTACCATTATTGATCTTGATAGTTAGGTGATATTTTTTGTGGAGAAAATACATAGTCTTAACTGATATTCAATAACAAACTATTCGTATAGAATTACTTAAATATGATTTATATAGTTTATATTAATCATGTTTAAGTAATTATGTATGCTTTATAATATTGTTTACCATATTTATAATGTTCTGAAGTGAATCCAAATTTAGGTGAGATTTCGAAGACCGTGGTGAGGGTCACAATATTAGAAATGCCACGTTTTTCACAATCTCTTCAATTGTTAACTTACAATGTTTTATTTGTTTATGATTTATTTATTTCATCTGTGATTATTACTTTACGAATCCATTTGCATTGATATCTACACGTTGCAAAGTGATATTGATAGCAATATATTTGGGTGTTTATTTAATTTTTCAATATTTACTACTGGTTATTTTACAGTACTCTAAGGAATCGTTTTAGAAACTCAAAATTTCATCTCTTGGTGTCATTATGCTGATCATTTACTAAATTGCCAAAGAAGGAAAGAACTAGCACCCTAAACGCTAATTCTATAATTAATAGCTTGTCAAAATTTGTGTCAATAGTCTAATTATTATTACAATAAAACACGCAATGGTTTCGAACAAATATTAGAAAAATAATAGAAATAATAAAAAAAAAATATAATAGAAAATTTTGATTTAGTTCCGAGACAATTTTCATAATCCTAATTTAAAAAGTTTGACTCCGAATATGATCGATTACCATTGGATTGTCGAAATAAGACAAGTACAATTTTTAGTACCAGGTAAAATTAGATCAATAGTACAAAAAATATATTCCTTATTACAGTGGGCTTCGCTTAATGTGATCAGTTTGGGACACCGTTATTTTGATAACAATAAACAATATGCAATATAATACACTCCCTTTAATTCGCACGTACAACAATTCAAAATAATATGAAAAAACTCAACTTATATTTATGTACTCTATATTATCCTTTAAGACATAAGAATCATTTACATAATAAAAGTAATTGGTCAATTGTTGACTGCCTACAATTCTTCCTGAGAAGGTCATTGTTAAATCGTTCGTAATCATAATGTTTTTTAACCCCTTAAAGCACGAATTTTTTTCGGAAAAACTGATAAAAAATGATATATTTTGTGACTTTAAAAAATGTATAGGTATAGAATAAAATATTTTTTGGAATTTTAGATCTGGGGGAGGGGGTGACTACAGTGGAAAAAGAGTTAAAAGTTATAAAAAATTGTTACTCAAACAAAATGTAAATAATGTGATTGCATGTTTATTTTGAATTTTGCCCGTGTCAGACACGGGCAAATGCTTTAAGGGGTTAAAGTCATCGGAGTGGTGTTGTACTCCACATTTCAACACCTAAATGCAAATCATAAGTTGAGAAATGTTTAACTGTGGTGACTCTTATTTGAAAACCTGTCATAACGATTTAAAATTTCGATATTTAGTTTTAATGTTGAATCATTTCGCTTTCTGGATTCCATATCGACAAACTGCATGTAAGCGAGCAATTCATAAAATGTGAATACGATCATTCTCAGTTACGAATAGAATTTGTTGCATTCTGCTTCTCTGACAACTATTGACCAACAGCAGGGTGTACGTATTTTTGAAAATTTCCAGGAAAGTGAAATTTCCCACTCTCATTTTCCCTAGGTGGAAGAGGGACAATTCTCGGACATTAAAACAAGAACGAAGAAAAACAAAAGAATGGGTTCATTCTGAATACATTGTGACTATTCCTTTGCCAGTTAAAATGAGGTTCGTAAACTGATAACATTAACCGATATAACGATCCTAAGTGATTTCGATAACAATAAGCGATTGATAACATAAACAACGATCACATTAAGTGGAGTCCAGTGTAGTATAATTATATGTTGTGCTGGTATAGATGAAGTATAAATCTTACATAGAAACTACTTATACTTCCTTTTTAAACGTAACTAAATTATTCCTTTAAAATTCTAAAATAAGAATATCTACATAATTCTAACATTAAATTCGAAATATACATCTCTAAATCCAGAAATAATGTTAGAAATATTACTAACCATAAATTTTGATTAGTCAGAGCTATTGCATTACGTTGTTGTAACTTTAATAATTTTCGAAGTTTTAACCATTCATTTAAATTTTAAAACATACCAGCCTTTAAACTCAAATCGTATATACGTGTTTCCGTCTTCTGGTGTTAAAATAGATTCGTAAAAATTGCTTTTATGAGTTAGTTTCGATTTGGATTTTATAGTAGTTAGCATATTTTAGTATATAAAAAATATCGTTTACGGAAATTTAGTTTTTCAAAACAGATCTATCAATATTAAAAGGCTTCATATTTTTAATAATATGAAATTAAATCTATTGTTGATCATATAATTAAATAAAAATTTGAAATATAGAAGCAATTAGTGTACAATTAGGAATAAAACTTCAGAAGTTATAAATAAAGAGTGCATAAAGATAAAACGTTCAATAATATATCCAAAATTTTTATAATATCGACATCCGTCTTTCTATTGCTAAATTTACGAATGAACTTTGTAAGAAACTAAAAAAATAAAACATACCGACAAAAATCAAATACAAAACATTAGATGAACATGCATTGCTTGTTATTCTATTCATCAGATGACCATCGAATGCAAACGATTGCCCTTTGGTAACAAGCTGACGATTTTCCAAACGGTAAGGCGCCGCATTAATTTACATGAGCATTTGGGTGTGAATTACTCTTCAGACATGGCCATTCATAGCTACTGCAGTAGACTGCTCTTTCATTAGTCCCTATGTATCCAAAATGTAGACCGTAGTGCTTAACCCTCTAAGCGTTTCGCACGTACAATTCCGCCAAACAGATGGTGACTTTAAAACGTACAATTTTTGACCTCCAAAAATGCTCCGAAAATGGATGTAATGTACATTTTTGCCAGTGCTTTCCTCCATGGAGTTTTGAGGTAGGAGGGTCAGATCGATTGTTTAGGAACTGCACCCCTCTTTGACTGACATTTATTGAGGGATGCAACCATATCCCCTGAGGCACAAAGACGCTGATAGCTTTCCATGGCTTTGTAAATCTCTATTTTGAAATATTTCGTTTTTGGGTAACAGATGTATCTCTAATTGTACCCCTTGTATATCTTTGATGACTCTAGTAAGAAAATACAAATAACTCTCTCAAAGAATATTTTTATTTGTACATTTAGAATCCATTATTTTTATGGGATAATATTCCAGACTTGAAGAGCTTTATGTGTATTAAAAATTAACAATTTATAATATCTATTTATATATCTATATATAACTGGAAATAAAGGGAGAATAACGAGGGTGGGTTTTCCATATTCCATTCTAGTCGACAAAGGGTGAAGGTAAAAATCACAGAATTGTTTGACCAATGACATCAGCGTATTTTGGAGAATTTTTTTCTAAATGTGTTCCACTCGGAGGGTTAAAGTCTCCTTTGGTAAAGCAGCCTATAGCCCACATATAACTGATTACATACATGCTCATAGCTAGATGAAATTCCCGTTTTATCAGTAAGATTCTGTTCTAGCCAGTAAACGTATAACTGAAAAAGTCTAAATCACCAAAACTGAAACTGATTAAAATCACACTAAAGCTTCATTTATTA
Source organism: Pardosa pseudoannulata (assembly GCA_032207245.1). Lineage (NCBI taxonomy): Eukaryota > Metazoa > Arthropoda > Arachnida > Araneae > Lycosidae > Pardosa > Pardosa pseudoannulata. The sequence continues at coordinate 17,584,501 of CM063510.1, forward strand.
TGTTCTTGAATTATATTTTATTGTAATTAATGTCATCAATGTTAATATAGTTAAATTTTATGCCTATATTTTTTTAATTTTATAGAACATGAATTATATTACCTTCTTCAACTAGCCTGTAAAGTAATTGTGATTGAATTAGACATTTTTTCTTCACCAAAGAACAATCCGTAATAAAACAACAGACACATTCATTCAGTAAAAATAAAACCTTAGATAGAAATATAAGTAAAATGATTTAATATACGGTTAGGGCAATGTTGATCACATCACATGAAACCTTTTTAAAACGGATAGGCGCTAATTTTATACAAGATTAATCAAAGTCCCATTTCTAATTTCCGCCTTTCAACCTGCTTGCGAGGCAAGATCCGCTGACATTTTTAAAGCAAGCGCATTACTCATTCATTATATTAGATCGACTCGCAGAGTCAGGAAATTTTTGGCCTGAAATACTAGGCCTTATCAAAGTCACACGTTATCTAAGATAAATTTTATGATATTATTGATACTTCTTGAAAGTTCTACAGCTATAAAAGAACTGAAACAATTAATTAAGAAAATTTTATTTTAAAACTTTTAAAAATATTTCACGCCCTTGCACTTGAAGTAGTTATTTTCAATGCAATGAATTGAGAAGCAAGTTATCTTTCTATCAGAAAACATGACGGAGACTTATTACAGCGGTTTTACCGTTTGTATTGATGCACCTCAGCTCTAGTGAAAGCTGCATTCGTATGGGAGAAAGTGGTGCCTAAGTGGTGGCATTTTAACACTTCACGTTCTGGCAACGTATTTTTACATTTTTTGCAGTATGTCACTGGAGAACGGGTCACATAAAAATACGTATTTAGTAGATTTGTGGTGGATACCCGCTAACCACCACAAATTTACTAAATACGTATAACTACGTGAATGTGTGATTATTATTTGCGTGTTGTTTGCGTTGCTATGAAACGCTTTGCATTTTTTTCCCCAAAAGTTATGATTGTCGAGTTACTCGGTCTTCTGTTGCGTTATTTTGTCTTCAATCGAATTCCTAGCTCCAGAACGTACAATTCGTGTTTTCACAATTTGAAGGTTGGTTTTTTATTCGTGAATACAAAATTGATAAAATGTTCTGTTGTGACAAATATAGTGATGGAGAAATATGCGCTGATAGATTATTGGACTTTAATTTTAAAAATAGTTTATTTTGTGATTTCATAAAAATATTGTTTTTTTTTTTTGTTAAATAATTATACAGTATATATTAAAGTGTAAAATAAAAAAAAATTCCGTTCATAAAAACAATGTAAATTTCGATTTGCTGCGATTTTTTTAATATATATATATATATATATATATATATATATATATATATATATATATATATATATATATTATATATATATATTTATATATATATATATATATATATATATATATATATATTATATATATATATATATACATATATATATATATATACATATATATGTATATATATGTATATATATGTGTATATATATAAATATATGTATATATGTACATATATATATATATATATATATATATATATATATATATATATATATACATGTACATGTTTGTGTACATGTATATATATATACATGTGTGTGTGTGTGTATATTGAATATTATATTTAGTCATCATTTTTTTACTTTAAAAAAGTGACGGTAATTTTAATAATAAATAGCTGCAGGAAATATTACAAAGAAAAAGGATTAAATAGTTTTAGATTTAAGAAATTTTACATTAGTAAACCGTTTTTTTTTCAGAATTTATGAGTAAATTTCGTTAAATCCATAAACTAACTAATTAACAAATATATTGTTTTTAATATATTTAAAAATCTGCATCAAGTAATAAATAGATAAATATTTTATATTTCCATACTTCTAAAAAATATTAATAACAGTGGAAAATATTTTCAACTTGTTTCCTTCGTTATTATTTCTAAATCCTGTTTAAATTGTTCTTTATTGATCTTACAGGATCTAAAATTTTAAAAAGAAGAAATCTTAATCTCTTAAATTCATATTTTTTTCAGGAAGACACAAGCAATTTATTCTAGATGAAAGATTGTTTTACAACATCTGCCAACTCTCAAAAATATATCTCATTTCAAAACTGAATAATTGATTATTATCAGTGTACTGAAAATTAAATCTATTATCATAACAATACACAAAAGTATATATATATATATATATATATATATATATATACATACAATATAAAGGCAATTAATGTTACTTCATAGTGTACTATGTTGATTGTGGCGCCTTTGGGCAAGAATAGGCAGGATTAGTAGTCCCTGTTGAGCAATGCATGCCAGCTTGTTAGCATGCCAGAACTACTTTGAAAGGCTTTGCATTTTTTGTAGGTGGGACATGTGTGTTTCTACTGTAGAGATTTTTCTTTGATTCTAGTACATAAAGCAGCGCCATGTATCCAATCCCCTATATAATAATAGCCTAAGTAATCTGTCCGTCTGTCCTCGAATTTATAAAGCGGTTGGACCTGGGATGGATAGAAGCATCCATATTTGATTCTTGAGGAGTTAGAGTTAGCAAAATTAAAGCAAGTAAAGTTGGTCTGCACCTGATCTATACATCCGATTATAAAATATATTGGTATAACTATGTTCTTATCACAGCCAAAAATACTGTCGCCTTTAAAACGTTCGAAATCCACCCCGTTTCCCCGTTTCAAACGTCTAATGCCATTATTTCAAGCGCTATTATTCCCGGTTAAGAGCAAGGGATTAAATTTATCAATTTATCGCATAATAAATAGGAAAATTATATTTTATTTTAAGCATTATGAAGTAATTCCTTTAACCATCCCATTAAATCTTTTCTTATTTTAAATTATTTATATATCGTCTGCATTAATTTCATACTTTTATCACTGAACTTATATATTAATCAAATAATTTTCATTATACTTGACTTGAATAATAGATTAGGTACATATGTGATAATTCAAAATTTAATCATCAATTATTTTTGTTGGAATGAAAATTTTATCACTGGTATTAACATCAAATTCTATCTACCTCCAAGGTGTAGTGGAAATGGTAGTTTCATTCTTTTACTTCCATTAATTACTGTGGTAAAAAATTGGGAAGAATTTAACGTGATTCTAAACTGCATTCATAGTATCGGGAGACTTTAGAGGAGTATGAAGATAAGAGAATATTTAAGCGTGTACCAGATAATTCTCAGCGAAAAAGCAAACCATTTTTTTTAACTGCGTCATACGATTCGTTACAATTCTGGAAATTTAAAATTTTTTCTGATCCCGTCATATGAAGGGCTATATGCTAGTTTTAAAGAAGGAATTCGCACTTTTGGCCACATAACGTTGCAGATATTCAAATGGATATGGCAAGGTGAAAGACTCCATATGCTTCTTTTAAATGAGGAGGGACACATTTCACACAGAAAGATTTTCGGTACTGTAGCTTTAAAAAAAAAAATGCCGTAAATTGTACCGAAACTCAAGTTAGTATTTTCCGCGATGAATTAACGTATTACTCACTCACTTGAAAGAAAAGAACATCAGCAACTGACCAACTGACATACTCGAAGGAATTACTGATGACAATACTTTTTCTGGTAGATTTTTAAATTTTGTCAACATTTAGTTGATTTTTATGTACTTTAGAGAACACGTCTGTACCACACCTTCAGTCTGGCATGAAGTGTTCCCATTAAACAAAGACATCCGCCTGTAAATATATATTTATCTTTATTCTTCTTCTGTAAATAATCAAAGTCACGCTGTGACACTTTTGGTAACTCAAGTTAGGATTTTCAGCTATGACTTGACGTATTACTCACCCACTTGAAAGAAAAGAACATCAGCAACTGACATACTCGAAGGAATTACTGATGACAATACTTTTTCTGGCAGATTTTTATATTTTTTCAACATTTGGTTGATTTTTATGTACTTTACAGAACACGTTTGTATCACACCTTCAGTCTGGATAGGGGCATGAAGTGTTCCCAATAAACAAAGACATCCACATGTAAATATCTATTTCTCCACATTCTTCTTCTGTAAATAATCAAAGTCACGCTGTGACACTTTTGGTAATCCCGTTTTAAAATGTGAATAGATGAAATTGCTATTACATAAAATTTTATCAAATCATACAAATGTTCTTGGTTTAAATTTTAAAACTTCGAGTAACTTACACTTATTTGTTGACTGTCCAATTTACAATAAAAGGTCTTGCCTTTTTGTAATTTTGTCTATGGGATTTTTAAAGTACAGCCTTACAATCTTTAACCCCTGTAATGATAGTAGATATAACTATTTACTCAATCGGATGAACCATTTCTGTTAAATCCTCCTTGATAATCTGTAGAGGGTGCTATTCGAAATCAATATGGGGAAAGGACACCCTATGTATTTGCCCGATTGTAGGAAAATCTTTCTACCTTGGCAATAGGGATAATACATGTCTTAAGCCTTCTCCTTCATACAATACTGTCCATTACTGAACCTTTTTGAAAGTTTTAAATTAACCAGCTGATAGGATTTATTTACGTACATTTCAGATTCTATCATTTTTTAAACCCATCGCTGATCTATCTACGATTTCAGTTATGGAAAAAGCATATGATAATTCTTTGGTTACGTCATTGTATATTTAACTCTTTCCGACTTTACAATACTATTCATGAAGCAATCAGAATTGTAAATTTGTTCTGCTCGTTCAGTTATGAATAAACCTTGAGATTCTGAAGTCGTAGAAATGTGAAGATTAGAGCTGAACGTAAATTAAATGAATAGTGACACCTGAGTTTTGACATTTGTTTCTCTTGGTACTTAACTTAAAAGTAACAGTTAAAAAGTATCAGCATATTCAACAAGTTTATTCAGTGCTGGAAAAATTTCATGGGGTGTAGCATCACAATTAATTAATTCATAAAATCGAATACAACTTTCTTCCTTTGACTTTATTTTAAATGAGTATTAAAGAGGCTTTTACCTAAATCTTCATAAATTATAGAGAGATAATAGGATGATAACGTTCGAGTAATAATTTTAAACAAAGTGGTTTAAACAGTGAAAAACGTCTTTGGCAAATATATTTTAACCATTAAGAGAACCACACAGAAATAATAAAGCATATTTAGTAAGTAGTATTTTTTTCCTTCTATAAAGAAAGCTTATTTCGATATATTAGTTTAGATTTTCATGATGATAATAGGTTTTAAAAATTAATTTCTCTGTTATTAATTAATTTATATACACTATTTTATTATTAATATTTTTATGTAAAAACGTGTAAAATTTTAGTTTTAATGTTATATTAAAGTTATTTAGTAAGTTTCAAAAATAGGTTAATCTAAAACTCATTATGAACATTCCTTTATAGCGTGAATAGACAAATAGGAAAGCCCTTGAATTTCAGAACCAGAGCTTATAGGTTCGAATCCTGCTTCTGGCATAGAAGTTTGAAGCCTCTCAAAATCGGCAAGTCTAGTTTGTTCAACTTCCATGTTACCAAATAATTGTCTGTTTCCTTCCTAACCAAACAACTTAAGGCGACAGTTGAACTTTAGAGCAAACTTTTTTTCTTTTAAATGAATTTCCTTGAAGATTGACTATGTTATTAGTACTATGGATATATACATATTTTAAAAACTTTAAGACAAAATATTAATTAGTTTTAGAGCTATTAATTATTAATTTCTTCATAATCAGATTAATTGAAAATGCTCCAGTCGCATCAATTTTGTATAAATTATTTTTAAAAATTTTAAGTATACCTTATACACTTTACAAAAACATTTAGTTGTTTCGATAAACAATTATAGAAAATATAAAGAGAAAAAAATAATTATGATGATGATACCCATATTTTGCAGAATAAACAGCTATAGTGGTTAATTAAAATGCATAACTAACATATTATATGCTTCGAAAGATAACGTTTCAACTAGACTTTATTTTATAAACTCTAACGTAAATAATACTGGAATTTCAGAGACAATGATCTATTTTCAATGCGCCTGGAGTACTTTAAGCATTTGTAATACATGAAAATTTTACTTTTGAGTAAATAGCATTTGAAGTTCTTGATATACCCATAAGTAATGATAAGCTTATTATACCCATAAGTAATGATAAAATGGTGGGAATGAAATAATTCTCTTTGCTCCGTATTCCTAATGATTTATTCTTTCACTATTCACTAAAATCAAAAATTCGAATTTTCGGTCGATTTTAGCCAATTTGAAAGTTTACCATCGCCTTAACATTTTATTCAAAATGCAGCTGAATTTATAAGAGGGTTTTAGAATAAAACTTAGACATTATCACAGGCAATTAAGAAAATCATTGTAAGAAAAAGTATAGTAATGTTAAACATATCTACTTATCTGGGAAAAATAACTATAACAGTTTATAACAAATGTACATCTCATGCAAATCAAGGGTAAATTTCACAAATCGTAATCACAAATTGCAATAAAAATTCTCTGATTTGTTCATATATCATGCACAAATTTCAAGATGATCGTAAGATTTATTGTTAAAGGTGACTTTCTGAGTTGTATACTGAACTAAATTGGTATTTATTCTTCGGCAGAGGCAATCATTCTCTAACAGATTATATCACGAAAAACACATTTTGTTTCTTTTGTCATAATGATATCGATCAATAGTTTCTTTGACTTTTGGGGAATCGAATATCTATCTCTGTACTAGTGCGAATGTGTGTTTATCATTGGGGATATTCTTTGGATCTGAAGGAAGGTTCATGACCTTTCTGAGAACATGTTCCAGTTCAGTAATATCCATCTGATTCTAGACACAATCATTCAATTTGTGAGCGAGCTACTCAAAAATTCAAAGATAAATTGAAGATAGTTTATATTTCTGAAATAAATATGAGAAATATGTAAGTCTAATATAACTCTTCAATATCAATTAATTGTTTTAAACGATTGTCTAACTCCGATTATTGGTAAACATAATAAATAATAACTTAATTTTATTACCTTCATAATTTAATTGTAATAAACTCAAAACATTCTTCCACTTTCAACATCACAGTCACTAAAACTGTTAATTTAGTATGCAAAGATTAGTTCTGGCAACAGAAAACGAATAAGTCAAAGAATGGTCATCTATTTTAAATCACTACATTTTTTTTTTTTTACAAAAGACGACTTCTAAAATAATTTGCTATTAGAAAAATTCAGATATAAAATGCTTCTTTAATAACAGGAAAACTCTTTAAACGACAACCTCGCAGACGGTTTATTATTAGTCAAAACCAAATAACGACTATATATTATGATGGTTAGCATATAATCTAATATTTAGATCATTTAATCATATTGTCTAGTATTCTATAATATTATAAACCCAAAAACATTTTCTTTCCTAAATCACATGATTCTTGACAACAGCAAATTTAATATCTACGGTCTGTTCAGAAGTCATTTACTGTTTCAAGCTGAATAGAAAACAAGTGGCTAAAACGAGTTGTTTTTATTCATCGGAAGGCATTTCTTCTTTATCAGAGCCAACGCCCCGTATATCACGACGGTCGTATTTTGTTTCTACTTCCCCTTCTGCTATCGATTCGAGGTTTCTTTGACTCTTGGGGGATCTAATATCTATCACAGAAAAGTGGCGGATTTATTTACCCTGAGCGAAATTCTTTGCAAATAAAATAGGGATGTATTTCGTTTCCTTGAACATGTTCCTATTTGACAATAAACATCCGATTTCAATCGTTGTCCAAAAATGATTAAAAATAAATTAATGATAGCAAACTTGATAAGTTTATGCTATGGAACTCAAAATGCAATAGTATTTTGAGTATAATATTGAAAACACAGTACTTTGCTTAAAATCCCTAAATCACATGATTTCCCAAATCTCCAAATCTTATCAATACGATAAAATTTGCAGTTCAGGAGTTATTCCTGGTTTTCAAGCATAGTAGAAGACGAATGGTGAAAGGGAAATTTTGAGTTGATTTTGTTTATCGAAAGACATTTCTTCTTCATAAGACACTACGCATATATTCTCGAAGGTCGTATTTTGTTCTGTTCTCTTCCCCTCCTGTTGCTATCGATCCAAGGCTTCCTTGATTCTTTAGAGGATCTAATATATATCACAGAAAAGTGGCGGATTTATTTACCCTGGGCGAAATTCTTTGCAAATAAAATAGGGATGTATTTTTTTCCATGAACATGCTTCGATTTGACAACAAACATCCGATTTCAATTGTTGTGCAAGAAGTTGTGAAGAGGCTACCAAAAAGGATTAACAAAGAATTAATGATACACAAAATGCAATAATATTTTGTGTGTAATATTGTAAACACAGTTCGGACACACTAAATCACATGATTCCCCAAAACTGCAAATTTTATCAATAGGATATGTACTAAATTTATTCATGGTTTTCAAGCAAAGTAGAAGGCGAATGGTGAAAGGGAAATTCTGAGTTGTTTTTATTTATCTAAAGACATTTCTTCTTCATCAGAGACCGTATATCACGACAATCTTATTTTGTCTCTTTTCCCCCTTCTGCTATGGATATGAGGTTTCTTTGACTCTTGGTGGATCTAATATCTAACACAGAAAAGTGGCGGATTTATTTACCCTGGGCGAAATTCAAGGCAAATAAAATAGGGATATATTTCGTTTCCTTGAACATGTTCCGATTTGACAATAAACATCCGATTTCAATCGTTGTCCAAGAAGTTGTAAGGAGGAACCAAAGAGGATTAAATAGGAATTAATGATATCAAACTTGATTATTTTATTCCATGGAACACAAAATGCAATACTATTTTGTGTGTAATAAAGACAGTAGCTTCTTCTAACTCCCTAAATCACAAGATTCCTCCAAACTGAAAATTTTATAAATGTGATATGTTCAGGAGTTATTCGTGGTTTTCAAGAACAGTAGAAGACGAAGGGTGAAAGGGAAATTCTGAGTTGATTTTATTTATCGAAAGACATTTCTTCTTCATCAGAGACTACGCATGTATTCTCGAAGGACTAGTATTTTGTTATGTTGTCTCCCCCCTACTGCTGCTATCGATCCAAGGCTTCCTTGATTCTTTAGAGGATGTAATATCTATCACAGAAAAGTGGCGGATTTATTTACCCTGGGCGAAATTCTTTGCAAAATAAATAGGGATGTATTTTTTTCCTTGAACATGGACTTTTGACAACAAACATCCGATTTTAATCATTGTCCAAGAAGTTGTGAGGAAGCTACCAAAAAGGATTAAAATGAATTAATAATAGCAAACTTGATAATTTTCTGCTATTTAACACAAAATGCAATAGTATTTTGTGTATAATATTGTAAACACAGTAACTTCGTCGGATTTCCTAAATCACATGTTTCCCCAAAACTGCAAATTTTATCAATATGATATGTTCAGTAGTTATTTATGCTTTTAATGGTGAAAGGGAATTCTGAGTTGTTTTTATTTATCGAAAGACATTTTTTCTTCACCCATGAAACACTACGCATATATTCCCGTATTTTGTTCTATTCTCTCCCCCTCCTGCTGCCATCGATCCGAGGCTTCTTTGAATCTTTAGGGGATCTAATATCTAAGACAGAGAAGTACCGGATTTGTTTTCTCTGGACAAAATTCTTTACAGATAATAGAGGGATGCATTTTGTTTCCCTGAACAAACTTCGATTAAACAGTAACCATCCAATTTTAAACACAGAATATCTTGTGTGGAATCTACTGAAAAGGCTTAAAGATGAATTAAGGATAGTAAACGTGAAGTGTTATTGCACTCCATGGAAAATATAAAGTATGTTTCAACAATGTTTAACCTGCCATATTATAAACTCAGTAGCATAGTCCTACTCACTAAATCCTACGTCTCCGACAAAAGCAAATAGAGCTCATTTTCAACAATATCTAGTCTGATGACCGGTTTTAATATGGAAATACTTATAAAACCAGAAGGTGGTATATATACTTTTCGAGATCGCGTTCAAACTCGTCAATGAAAGTATAAATTCAAACTCAGCTAATTAATTTGTGAACAGGCTATTAAGAAGAGTTAAAGAGGAATTAATGATAGTAAATGTGTGTTCGAATACAGTATTTTATGCATAGAATAAAAAATAACACAATAGCATAATTCAACCTCTTAACACAGATATCTTTCAACTATTTTAAAAATTATTAAATAGTACTCTTTCGTTTAACAATATCCACGATCTTTCCGAATTCATTCACGATTTCAATCTGAATGAATGATGCGGAATGAAAGGAGTGCGTTTCTACTGGTTGTTCCATTCATCAGTAGCATTTATTTCCTCTTTCCTTATATATCAGGATTGTTTCGTTTCTCTTCTCCTTGCTTCTATCAATACGCGATTTCTTTCATTATTGGATTGAATATTCATCAAAGAGAAATGACGAATTTGTTTTAAGAGAGCACATTCCGATGCGCCAATAACGATCTGATTTCAGACACGTTCAAAAGAGCTAGTAAGTCAGACAAAGAGAAATAGAGTTCATTGTCAGCAATATCTAATCTGATCATCGGTTTTAATATAGAAATAATTATAAAACCAGAAGGTGGTAGATATTCTTTTTGACATTGCGTTCAAACTCGTGAATAACCATATACATTCAAACACAGCTAATTAATTTGTGAACAGACAATTAAAAGAATTAAAGATGTATTAATGTTAGTAAATTTGTGTGGGAAGTTATTTTATGCTATTAAGAAACACAGAAAATATAAATGCAGTATTTTAAGCATAAAATAAAAAATAACACAGTGGCATTATCCGACTTCTTTAAACGCATGACTTCCAACTATTGTAAAAATTATTAAATAGTACTCTTTCGTTTAACAATATCTACGATTTCCGAGATCATTCACAAATTTCAAGCTGAATGAATGATGCGGGATGAAAGGAGTCCGTTTCTACTGGTTGTTTCATTCACCAGTAGCATTTCTTCCATCTTTCCTTATATATCACTCTCGTTTCATTTTTCTTCTCCTTGCTGTTATCAATGCGAGATTTCTTTTATTATTGGATCGAATATTCATCAAGGAGAGATGATGAATTTGTTTTAGGAGAGCACACTCCGATGCATTAATAACTATTTGATTTCAGACACGCCAAAATAGCTAATAAGTTAAACAGTTGTGAGTGAGCTATCAAAGAGTCTTGAATACATCATGTTCTCAAAACCTTGTAATAAATGTGAACTCAATGTTGTACATGAGTTGTTTTGTGTAAATTTTATTTATTAATTTGTTCTTCATTGTAACTTATTATGAAAAATTGCATGTAATTCTTTCATGTTTTGTAATATAATTCTTGCATTCTGTACATTATATGTTGTTGTTTTAAAGAATGTTTGAAAGTGTTGTGGACAAGTCTAATTAAGTGTTTTTAGTGAGTACTATGCTGAGGTGTAATATTTTTATTCAAAATAATGATCATTGTACAGTATTGTATTTTTTTGGTCGACATGTAGCACGTTATTGTTTTGTTTTTGTCTGGAGTGTTATACTTTTTATTATTTAAACATTTTCTTCTATAAAGACATTTTTTAGACACATTCATTTCTATATTTACATATAATGCTAAATGATATTATATATAATTTATCCTTAATGAATTACTTAAATTATTAAATTATAAAAAAAGTAACAAAAGACAGAAATATTTTTAAAAATAGTTATAAAGTACCCCCCTTAAAGATAAGCTATTGATAGTAAATTTGTAATTTTGAAAGAAAGTTTCTATGAAAAAATATTTAATTACAAAATACTTCTATCATATAATATAGTTGAAGCCATAACCTCAATCTGTTTCGTAATAAGTACAAAAAATATCAAATATACTTTACATATACTATCATTTACGGCATTTTCATTGAAATCATTCATTTTAGTTGCATAGTAACAATGTTATTAGTAACAGTATAGGTATTAACAATGCTATTAGTAACATTATACATAATAACAATGTTATTATTAATAATATAATAGTAACAATATTATTAGTAACATTATACATAGTAGCCATGTTATTATTAATAATATAATAGTAACAATGTTATATTTATATATATATATATATATATATATATATATATATATATATATATATATATATATATATATATATATAAATGAATTTGTGTCTGTTTGTACTCGATAGACTCAAAAATCATACATCCAATTTCCATGAAAATTTAGGAAATTATTAGGTATATCCCTAGGAAGATTTTTGAAAATTTTTTTGAAATCAGATTTTTCCTTCCCCCCTTTTCCAGCGTTTTATGTCATTATTTCAAGGATTATTTTCTCCGGTTAAGAGCAGACGATTAAAAATATCAATTTATCACATAATAAATAGTTTGTCACATAAATAATAGTACTATCATTATGACGTCATTCCTTAACCATCTCATTTAATCAATTCTTCCTTCAAATTATTTAAATATCGTCTGCATAATTTTCAATATATATATATATATATATATATATATATATATATATATATATATATATATATATATATATATATATATCCCTATATAATAATATCATAAATTATCTCTCCTTCTGTCCTCGAATTCATGAAGCGGTTGCACCTAGAATGGATAGAAGCATCCATGTTTGATTCTTGAAGAGTTATTGTTAGCAAAATTCAAAGCAAGTAAGGTTTATCTTCTCCTAAACTATCCATCTGATTCTAAAATAAATTGGTAAAAATATTACAGCGAAAAATACTGCCGTCTGTAAGACGTTCGAAATCCATTCCTTCCCCTCTTTTCGAGCGTTTAATGCCATTATTTCAATCCCTATTGTCCCGGTTTAGAACAGGCGATTCATTATATCAACTTATCACATAATAAATAGATAAAAACACATTTTTTCCTTGCATCATGACTTCATTCGATCTCATTTATTCATTTCCTATTTTAAATTACTTAAATATCGTCTACATTATTTTAGTAAGTTTTATCACTGAATTTAGATATTACGTCAATAATTTACTAGTTCTATTTGGCTTAAATAATAGATTAGGTTCATGTGTGATAATTTTAATTTTATTAACCGATTATTTATATATTATAATTACAAGAATGTCAGTGTGAAAGACGATATTGTCATAGTTTAGACGAAGATTGTACACGTGGTCATTGATGAAGTTGTTGCTCTGTTGGTAACAAAGCGACATCAAAAGAGAAAGTGTCTCCAAATGTAAACAATGTGGACATTTTAAAATTAGGTTCTCATTGTTGGCTCTATTGTTGCGAACAAGAGATGTAAAATTTCTTTGTTGTTTCTCAGTTCTTAGCTAAACTCTCGAAGAGTGTGACGTTAAAGAGCTAACTTGAGAGAAAATTCATAAAAAAATCGATTTTTAATTGAATTTTATTTGCTAAACATGATCAAAAACCTACGGAAAAGAATCCTTGATACAATGCCTTTCCGGGGTTATTTCGAACGTAAACGGTTTGAAAAAGAGTCCAGGCTCCGAGACTTGGAAAACGAAAGGGGGCGAATCATCAATGAAATGGACTCGAACGTACTTGACGGGGAAGAAATATTTCGCCGCCTCCAATCGTACAAGGAAGATCCCGCGGCCAGTTTGAGACGCCAGCAGTGGTTTCGGGTGCAGAAAAGAATGTTCCTGTATGCCTGGGATCGAGTAGCGGACGAAAAGGTCCGACTTAAAATTATAGATGACTACATGATTTCCCTTAATGAACATTGTCGATTTTGGCACTGTTTCCCCAACGGCTTAAAAGACGAAGTCCTGTCTTGGATGGATGGTGTGAACTTGGTGACCTCCGACCTTCACTGTTACATGACGGAGTTGAAGGCTGAGCGTCGAAGAAGCCTCTTCATTCGCTGCCTCCAGCCGTGCACAACTCTTTAAAACTTACACCCGACTGTGACTATTTATTACCGGAATTGACTTTATGAAATCTAAAGGTGGAGTTTATACCATCCATTTCTGCTGCCACCAACTTATGACTTTTATTACCTGGACTTAACTTTATACTAGATCATCGTAACGTGACCAACATCGCTCGATCTTCTCTTCTGCTTTTGCCTCGCATATGTTTTCCACCTAACCATTTTTGTAACTTCATTACCAATAGTAAAAGCTTAATAAATAAACATCAATAGTTTCAATAGTTATCTTTGTATTTTTGACTCAAATTACTAATTTTATAGCACATGTTATAACTTTATTTATTTAGTTCTCATTAATTCTAATTACCGACACGCCCAACGTTTACTACTTATGTTTATTTTGATTTGAAAAGAAGTACAGCCAGGGCCTGATTAAAGCACGGCCGACTGGACCCATTCTCTGGGCTTTCTTATTTTAGCTCCCCCTAAATGAATAAGTATAAATATGGAAAAAACCCATAAGGAAATTCCAAGCAAAATTAATCAATTAATGAAAGAGCAAACAAAGCCAGAATCAGCATTCGAAACCTCGCTACACTTCGTTAAATAACACTTATCAGTTCAGAAGAAATATTTCGGTTATAGTTAAATTCAAATAATTGCTTAAAATGTTTATCAAAATACGAGTAGGAAATCCACTTTTAAGTGTCTGTTGTGTATATTGTACTATATGCTTATCCATTACGTCAACGTTACTGTTAAGTCTATTGCACCTATCTAAAAAGTTAAGGATTATGTTTCGTTGAATGTTTTGGTGTAAACAGGTGTGCCAAGAAGAAACCCAGTTAATATTAAATAAATATCCACCGAGTTTATCAAATAATTTAAATTAAACTTTACTATTAGTAATATTTAAATGAATATCCAAAAACTTTAACTCACCTCCGTTATTTTTAACACTTTCAATCAATTCTAATCCATCAGGATAAAACCTAGTGACAAAACTGTAATAACTGAAAAAAAAACCAATTAAAATATCATGTACATATCTAAAATGAAGTACATCTTTTAATAGTTGTGTGCCCATTTCAAAGGTGTGAAGATACAAATCCGCGAAAATGGATGATCAGCCACCACCCATATGACAGATTCTTTTAGTCATATCAACAATCTCTTCAGAAATCATTCACAATTTCGAAGCGGCCTTGAAGATGCGTGGTGAAAGGAGACTGACAGACTATCGTAGTTCTTTCTTCCCTAACACATCCTATGCGTATATATCACGAAGGGCGTATTATTTTTTTCTAGTTCCCTGCTGCTATTGATCCGAGGTTTCTTTTAATCTTGGAGATCTAATATCCATCACGGAGAAGTGACAAACATGTTTACACTGGGAAGAATTCATTACAAATGAAAAAGAGGATGCATCTGTTTATCGATAGCACGTTTCGAGTCGGCAATAAACTACTGATTCCAAACACAGTTGAAACAATTTATGAGAAAATCAACACAAAGATATAAAGATGAATTAATGGTAGTAAACTTACAATGTTCGATGTTATTTGATATGATAGTGAAAAACAGGTAATGCAACATTAAGAAACTAAAATTATATTTATATTATATAAAAATTATAATAATAGCAGCTTTCTGGCAAATATACATGCAAGAGATAAACAGCTGACTACTCAGCTAAACCAAGGGGCTGCGAACTGTGTATCGTCAACGATGGTTCATCGAAAGTTGCTGCGTATGGGCCTTCGCAGTAGACGCCTGGTTAACGCACCTCTCACGACTGCATTTCATTGCCGACGAACTCTTGAATTTGCTCGCCAGTACCACAACTGGATTTCCACTGAGTGGAGACAGGTGGCTTTGTCCGATGAATAAAGTTTTATGCTCCCTCTGATAGATGCACGATGATGTGAAACGTCTGAAAGATAACAATTACTGTATTGGTTCAAGCTGGAGGGGGTTATGGTGTGGGGAATGTTTTCACGGTATTATCTGGTATCCCGCATCATTGTAGAATGCACGATTGATCGACACTAGTATGCATCAATCCTTGCGGATCATGTTCATTCCAACATGCGATTTGTTTTTTCTCAGGACTATGACATCTACCAGCAAGACAATTCGGCATTGTTAGAAGTTGCAGCCGAATATTCACCTTCCGTAACTTCAGGTGAATCCTGGCCATTTGTTTGTTTTTTAAGTCAACCGAGATTTTACCGCCATTTTCAGCGTCATTCGTCAAGGAATCTGACTCTCACTGTATGTTCGGTCATTATGTCTGCGTTTACAAGGCAAACGCAAAAGTGACTTCAACTCTCACTCGACAGCTACGGTCTGTGTTATGATTGGCTTAGTGGGGGAAGAAGCCGCATGATTATGTTAAACTGTCCATTTCTAGGTATATAAGAGGATCTGTTGATTGTTTTTTGTACTTGACATTTTTCCCGGCACGTAGGCGGATATTGTATAATATGTTATTATTTTAAGATTTAAAAACAAGTTTTCTTTTTTTTGTTTTTAAAATAGCTTGTCATTTTATATGCATTATGCAGAACTTCATTTATTCTCATCTACAGTTGTAACTTTACAGTATTCATATGAATCACTACCAGACCTGTATTGAGTTGCTCAGTACCAGTATTGAGTTGTTCGTCTTAATACCGATAACAAGCATGACGTAAAGCTGTACGCACTGTTAATTTTTTGAAACAATAGTTATTTATAAATATAACAAAATAATTGCATTTCTTTATGGGTTTCGGAATTTAATCTAATACTAAGATTGAACAATCATGTTGTCTAGTAACAATCTTGTATCTATAATATAATAACACAGCGCCATCCTCCTACTTATTAATCACATAATTTCAATAACTAGAAACTAAGTAGTCACATATTTGCGCATTCTGATAGAAATATCTACGATTTATTCAGAATATATTCACAATTTTCAATCTGAATGGAAGCCGTGTGGTGAATGGAAAATATCCAAGTTGGATTTACTCATCGGATGGTATTTCTCTCCTAACAAATCCGATCCGCATATCATGGAATTCTTTTGTTGATTCCCTTAACCTGATACTATGGTTCCAAGATTTCTCTAACTCTTGAGGGATCTAATATGTTTTACGGTGAAGTGAAGGATTTTTCCTGCAGGGCAAATTCATTTACAAATGTAAAAGAGAAGCAGGTCTGTCTTTCGAGAGCACGTTTCAAAAGGGTAATAAACATGTGATTTCAAACACAACCTAGGAATTTGTGAGAGAGCTACTAAAAGTTTTTAAATGAAATAGTGATAGAAAACTTGTAGAATTTAGTAATATCTTTATATTATATCAATGTACCTATAATGCAACTGTATGAAATAAAGTTTGTATATTTCATTCGAAGTAAAGGCATTTATTCTGTATCGTGTATTTATACTATTTAACATTTATTTTACTGATTGTTAACTCGCCGAGCGGTCGTGCTGTCTCTATGTCTAGTCCGTTACACCCTAGTCATTTTGGCTATGACTTTGCATGGGTCTCGAATAAGAAGCAGGTATGGAGACGAAAATAACCAGCCGTAGAAGATTAAACTTAACAACAGTTTGATTTATTTAACACCAGAAAGAAAGGTTTAGGTAACAATAAACTCAAACGCTGATGCAACATATTGTCCAGAGTGGAGATCCTTCTCTAGACAACCTGCTCTCTTAAAAGTTCAGCCGGGAGTCCTCCAGGTTCTCTCTCTTCCAAGCAGGAAACCTCGGTTTTAGGGGAGGTTGACACCCCCCATCTGATCCTTGTCCTTGGGATTGCCGAAACGCCCTTTAACGCTCAGCCGACTCGGTCACACAAAGCACAATGTCTTTTATCTGTCGGTGAGTTGACAAAAACGGCACACTTGACACCACTAATCATCCGTACGTCAAAAAGACAATTACTGGTACAATACTGCCATTTTCAATTGTTCAAATGAACAAAAGTTCGCCCGATCACCGACAGAGACGGACTCGACTCTTACAGTGACCATGTACAGATAAAATAAAATGATGATAAACAATAGTGAACGACGATACTTCAATTACATTCCATTTTAAAATTCTTAAAACTAAAGTAATTTGATTTTTAATGGTACAAAATTATTAATAATATGTAAATTTAGGTTGTAGGCAAAAAAGTCAATTTCTTTGAAAATGAGGTAAGTCCTTAATTTATTATATGGAGATATTTAAAGGTTTGTGTTTGCGTGTAATTGAGTAAGTTTATGCACTCATTTTATGTTTTAAATATTAATTTATTTAAATTTATAAAGTAATATGTTCTTAAATATTAGTTAAAAGAATGTCGTATAGTTAGGAAGTACACTTTTAAACTAAATTTATGAATTTTCGGACAGTGCACTTGCACATTTTTCTAAATAATAATATTTGTAATTTTGTTAACTTCATATATTTAAAAGGCCAAAATAAAGATTTTATTTTAATTGAAGCACATAGCAGAATGCATTCATTATTAATATTGACTAACTTTTTTGTCAAGATTGAATTTATGCTACTTTATAAGAAAATAGCTCAAATTATTATAAATTTAATGATTTAAATGAGCATTAGTAAATAAATCGTTTTTTAAATATAATCATCAAAATGAATTAAAGATGACATATAAAGATAGAAAACTTGTAGTACTATATGTTATTTTTTGCCATATCCAAATACATAAAATGGAATCAAATAAAATTTGTATATTTAAATAGAAATAAGGGCATTTTTACTGTATCCGGCATTTAATAAATTTAAAGTTTCAATATTATTCTAGTGATTAAACTATCATGCTCCTATAATAATAAATGTAGTGCCTGGCGCCCTCTATGGGTAGAACGGTGGCGGATATATGTTTGTTCGGAAGAGAGGGTAGAAAAAAAAACGGTGTGTGAAGGCCGTGTGGTTTCTGTTGTCCGAGTCAGAGACACGCCTATACTAGATAAATTTGTGTGTATCATTACTACTCTATATGTGTTGCTGTATATATATTGCTTGCTGTGTTGTCCAAAATAAAAACATAAAAAAAAGAGTTGGATGGATGACTCCCAGTCGGAAGAACACCAACGCTACAATAAATAAAGGTAAATCCCTTGCGCAACGGCCAAGCGGTAGAGCGATGCTCTTCGGTACCGGGATTTTAGGTTTCCAATCTCGTTGCTGGCATGGATGATAGCAGCCGTTCGAAATTGCCTTTAAGCAGTAGCTCCCTCTCTCATTAAACCTCGTGAGCAAAACTGTGGATTTCAGTGCTTCAAACCACATCAAACCTTTCAACTAATTATATTACTTGGGTGTCATAAGCTTGCAAGAATCAACAAAGCTCCTTATGTAAATGAAAACAATTTTTTTGGAATATTTCAATTATTCAACTCTGTATTATGAAGAGTCTAATAAAATCTATCCTCATTAGAAGGTCTTAACCTGGTAGAGTTTCGGGTTTGCTACATTGATTACTTCAACTCCTACAGTAATAAAATCCTTCACGAACATAAAAGTGAAATCTAATAGACAATATAGTGTCATTCTTACACCTAGAATATATTTAAACGTTAGTATTTCCGTGGAGAAATAGAATCCAACAATTTATCTCCAAGTCTAACGCTCAATATAGAGCGTCAGATATTAAATGTACTTTAAATTAAGCTAATACATGTCTTAGCAGGGTTAGTATTCAGGAAAAATAAGTGTGTTATCTAAAAATTTATTCATGCCTGATACATTTGAAATAAATCAGGTATGTAACAGTCAAATAAATTCTATTATGGTTAGGAGGTCTTAAACAGGTAGTTTCCATTTTAAGGTTTGCTACATTGATTACTTCAACTCTTACAGTAATAAAATCATTCACGAACATAAAAGTGAAAACTAATAGACCCTATAGCTTCATTCTTCCCCCTAGAATATATTTAAACGTTTGTCTCTCCTTGGAGAACTGAAATCCAACAGTTCCTCTCCAATTCTAACTCTCATTGACAGATATAAGACCTCCGACACTGTCTCTGCTCAAGGAGCTCGATCAATAAACACCAGCCTCAAGTCTTTCGGGTAAGTTATTTGTTTAATCACTGAGTGAAAGCTTTCCGTTTTAATCTTTTCTCAATAAACATTTCCTTTTTTTCTCTCTCGCTCTGGTCGGGCAAATACTCGGTGACTTAAGGACAGATGTCTGCTATTTCTGGATTTCAACAAATATTTGGGAAGAGTATGTTTCACGATTCGATGATAGGCCTTTTTTCTTCCTCGGAAAGACTCAAAAGCTATAAATATTCTTCCTGCTAGCGCTATCATTTGTTTTTCTTTCTCGCATATTTCAATTACAATAATAGGATTAGGTAAATTTAATTATGCTCCCTATAATTCTTAATTTAAGCGGAAAAAGGCTTTCATTATTGTCTTTCGTGCTCATAAATTTAATCTTAAAGTAAAATATGAGGATTTACAATGTACATAGATCCCTGTTTTCTATACATTTGTATATGAATTGGTCAAGAAACATTAATCACCGAAAAAACATTTTAGAAAAAGTGGACAATACTATTTTTTAATTTATTTGATTGCTAATATAAAAGACATATCTTATTTTCTAAATATACAGAGTCTGATATTAATTCTTTAAATTAAACAAATACATGTTTTAACAGGTTTAGAATTCGGGAAATATAAGTGTATAAATTATTCATGTCGGATACATTTGAAATAAATCAGGTATGTAACAGTCAAATAAAATCTAGTATGGTTAGGATGTCTTAAACGGGTAGTTTCCGTTTTAGGGTTTGCTACATTGATTACATCAACTCCTACTGTAATAAAAATCATTCAGAAACATAAAAGTGAAAACTAATTGACCCTATAGTGTCATTCTTCTCCCTAGTATATATTTAAATGTTTGTCTTTCCTTGGAGAAATGTAATCCAACAATTCCTCTCCAAGTCTAACGCTCAATATACAGCGTCTGATATTAAATGTACTTTAAATTAAGCAAATACATGTCTTAACAGGTTTAGTATTCAGGAAATATAAGTATGTTATCTAAAAATGTATTCATATCTGATACATTTGAAATAAATCAGGTATGTAACAGTCAAATAAAATCTGTTATGGTTAGGAGGTCTTAAACAGGTAGTTTCCATTTTAAGGTTTGCTACATTGATTACTTCAACTCTTACAGTAATAAAATCATTCACGAACATAAAAGTGAAAACTAATAGATCCTATAGTGTCATTCCCACACCTAGAATATATTTAAACGTTTGTCTTTCCTTGGAGAAATGGAATCCAACAATTCCTCTCCAAGACTAACGCTCATTGACAGATATAAGACATCCGACACTGTCTCTGCGCAAGGAGCTCGATCAATAAACACCAGCCTCAAGTCTTTCGGGTAAGTTATTTGTTCAATCACTGAGTGAAAGCTTTCCGTTTTAATCTTTTCTCAATAAACTTTTCTTTTTTTTCTCTCGCTCTGGTCGGGCAAATACTCGGTGACTTAAGGACAGCTGTCTGCTATTTTTGGATTTCAACAAATATTTGGGAAGAATATGTTTCACGATTCAATGATATGCCTTTTTTTCTCCCTCGGAAAGAGTCAAAGGCTATAAATATTCTTCCTGCTAGCGTTATCATTTGTTTTTCTTTCGCGCATATTTCAATTACGATAATAGGATTAGGTAAATTTAATTGTGCTCCCTATAATTCTTAATTTAAGCGGAAAAGGGCTTTCATTATTGTCTTTCGTGCTCATAAATTTAATCTTAAAGTACAATATGAGGATTTACAATGTACATAGATCCATGCTTTCGATACATTTGCATATGAATTGGTCAAGAAGAATTAATTACTGAGCAAACATTTTCGAAAGAGTGGACAATACTACTTTTTAATTTATTTGTTTGCAAATATAAAAGAACTATCTTATTTTCTAAATATACAGAGTCTGATATTAAATGTTCTTTAAATTAAACAAATACACGTCTTAACAGGTTAGAATTCTGGAAATATAAGTGTATTATCTAAAAATTTATACATGTCGGATACGTTTGAAATAAATCAGGTATGTTTCATACAAAATGTATTTATGAACAATCTAAATCATTTTAAAATGTTTCTTTCGTTAGCATTATAAATTGGTTTATAAATGCATTATCATGCATTTATAAACCAATTTTGAATTCGAATGATATATCGAAGCATATTAAGTCCAATATATTTTTTTTCGAAATTTTGTGGATCTCAAGGATATTAATATATCAATATATTAATTAGTTATTTTCATTATATATATATATTTTAATTTTAGAAAAATATTTCATTTAATTACGTGATAAAGTAAATAGACAATGGTTGACAAAATTGAGTACAAATTGAAGAAAAGTGATATGAAAAATATTTTTAATAAAAATTGGGTTAGTTTAATCTCTTTAGAAATTTCAACAACATTTATTGAATACCTGTGGTGTAGAAATAGGGGAGGGGGATTGTGAAGTTCAAACCCCTCATAGGAATTGCTAGGTACATATGTTATTTATGTCATTGTTTATATATTAATTATGACTAATGTTAAACACATTAGTCATTAGTCTAAAAACACATAGGAGAAGTCCTCCCCTATAAAAATGTCTCTGTACAGTCTGTTGACATAGTACGTATTTTAAAATATTATAACTAGAATTAAATGTAAAATACAGTAAAGCATAAACAAAATATTTAAATTGTGTTTTTAAGATAAGTTAAATGCCGATTAAAATAATTACTACGAGTATATTGATGTAAACCAAGGATAAAAGTTTTGGCTGGGTCTTTATATCATCCTTATGAAAAGAAATATTGCATTCTAATTGGACTGATGTAGATTGAGCTATTACATAACATAATTCAAAACATACCTATCATTTTAAAACACAATTTTTCTACTTTAAATTCTGCAGGCAGTGCATTTTCTGTAATACAGTACATTAACTACTGATAAAAAAGATAATAATTTATTAATAAATAATAGCATTTTGACCTACATAAAAGACATTAAACGCTAGCAGTGCAATATTTTAGGGAAAGCAGTCTTTCTTGTGGTTGAAATTTGGCTGAAATCTCGATTTTACTGTTTTATTAAATTATGAGATATAACTAATAATGAAAATAAAATACAGTTTCATTAAGATCATTTATTCTTTAATCAATATGATTATTTCCCCTGCATATAACAATTTATTTTTTCTAATAATGTTAAATATCTTCTAAAAGCAATGTATTTTGCATTTTAATTGCATTTTAAACACAACGTGCGAAATTTCTGTCATATTGTTTTAAAATTTCACTATTATTTATCTTGTAATATATAAAATAAATGTTATTTAAAATCAATATGTTTTGAAATACACAATATTTTCTTTCTGTACTTATACCACATTTAATACATAAGAGAATTTTACTGCTATTATTTAATATCTATTTTCTTTTCACATTTCCTTAAAATAAAATAATAACATTTCCTTAAAAACTAATAGCATATACCATATTTCCTCTCCACAAGTCGTACTGTTTTAGTCTAAATATGCCTTGAAATGAGATTACATAATTAATGACCGAATGAATAACCTTTGAAAGGGTTTGAAAGTGACAACACAGTCTGGGCAGTTAAAAACTATACAAATTTTGATGCTGTGCTGATTCTTTTATCTCTAAAAATTATGAATTCATTTTTAGAGTATTTTAAAGAATTTTATAAATATCTAAACATAGGATGCAAAATATTTTTTTAAAGATGTATAATTTTTTGAAAATGGATAAAATTATAGACCTATGGTTTTAGTAATCCAGAGACAATGACAACGTAAGTGATATCTGTGTATATGAGGATGAACTTCTCTTCTGTTACAATGAATAAATGTCGCTATATTTGTTCATATTTTAATGTAGCAACTCTGCTTTTTATTAAATAAATTTTTGTCGTTAAAATAAACACTTAATTTTTACAGCTCTGATTTCTTTTGCTTAAATTAATATAATAATTTGCACATAGATATGGAGTGGGGAATAAGTAAATTTTATTAAAAGATCAAAAAGGTATTTTATTATGAACAAACAAAGTTTTAGTAACAGCACATCACGCGTAGGAAAGCTTTTTATTGAAGCTAATTTTTAAACAATTAATGATCAATATTGTCAGAAATATGAATCATTAAAACTAGCAATTTTTAGCCAATAGATACATATATTTCTAACAACATATAACATTCAATTAAAAACAGAAAATTTCAATCTATTTTATCGTAATTTAATGTAATTAATTATATTAAATCTAAATTAGTAAAAATTAGTTTGTCAGTAATCACCTTAAACAGCTTCTTGAATTTTTCAGTTACATCTTAATATGAAATTATTCAAGTAGTTAGTTAGAAATAGTATAATTAATTTATATTCTCGCAGAAATAGTAAGTACCATAGTTCATAAGTTAACAAAATACAGATGTAAGAAATGTTATTGTTACTCTTTTATCGAACAAGAAAACTGTATAAAAAATTGCCAGTTCTTGACAAAAAGACTAAAGAAAACACTGATGTAAAGTAAACTACAAATTAGGAGTAAATACTAAGATAAAGAAAGCTTGTGAAGAACAAAGAACAACATGCCAATGAAAATAATGAATAACCGAAAAAAATGAAAATAAGTCAGATACAGATATATATATACATATATAGATATATATAAATATATATAGAGATAGATAGATAAATATATATATATATATATATATATATATATATATATATATATATATATATATATATATATATATATATATATATATATATATATATATATATATATATATATATATATATATATATATATATATATATATAAATGTAACCCATTTTTTATAAAACTCCTTCACAAGGAGAAAACGTCACAGGTAGCAATAATAAAAATGCAGTCAGGCCGACATCGAAGATAACGCAGAAATCTAAATTAAACTTTATTTCAGAGCGGCAACACCGCACATCTAATCTTCTGGACAACATACAATCAAAAGCCACAGAGTTCACCCTGATCGGACAGAAGTGCACCCAAGAGAGATGACCAAAAGAATTTTTCCTCAGTAAAAACAACTTAATAAGCGAATTAAATTCAATATCAGCAAAACGCGAAACGCCAACAGCTGGCAAACTGCTGTATAGACAGAAATATTACAGTTTTATGACAGAAAGGAATGTTAAGTGGAAAATACTTCATTGATTAAACCATTTAGAGGCTGGGAAAGAGATTTAAATGAATTAGAATGGTAGAGAGGAGGTTTTTGAAGAAATATTAGAGTTAATTAATTTTGATA
>CM063510.1:17614795-17615795 GCA_032207245.1 Pardosa pseudoannulata
TTATATTACGTGATTAAAATACTTTGTAATTAAAATTAAGATAAATCTTGTAGAAAGTTATTAAATTTTAAAAAAAAGTTTGGGTTTGAGAGCTATTCATTTTAAAGTCAAAACTAAACTTTATTCAGTGTGCACAGTGATTCTAGATTAGGTACTTTTATTTTAAGGTTTACATTCAGATTAGTGAAGTTTACTCTTAAAAAGCCATATTAAGAGACTGATAAATTTTTAAAGAAGACAAAAATCTAAAAAAATTGTTGAAAATAAACTCTTTATCAAGATACAGCAAGTATAAATACAGATAAATCGAATTAAGCTAAAGGGTCATACTTTATACTTTAAAGTGTATTTTCATCAGAATTATAACAACTTTGATCAAATACATTATACAGTGGATTCCAATTAATGTGATCAGTTTCAGACACCGGGATTTTGATAAAAATAACTGTTGCGTAATTGACGTTAGTTATCTATAGTGCCAAGAGGTATTCCAAGAAAAAGAGGAACAGACTGTTCTAAGGAATGTTGTTTTTTTTTATTTTTAGTTAGTTCTCAGTTATGTAAGTTGTTGTGAGTTCTTTTTTTTGTGTGGTATATGTGTGTTCTTTGTCTAACGGGGAAAAGTGCTAAGTCCCATGTAAATATGTCGTGCTGTGTGTGGAATAAAATATAAAAAGTCCTAGTTTTGAGTTATATATAAGTTTACAGGTGTATATTAAAGGTAGCATCTCTTCAATATTTTTTTCTAAAATGAAGAACAGATGCTTCTCATAATCTGTTTAACCAATATTAGGATAAAAATTGGTTATTTTCTTAATTACATAATGAATCATAAGATTACTCAGCTAAGCTTTAAGTAGACGAGAGCCAATTCAATTTCTCATCACACGAACTTTAAAAATAAAAAAGCAATATTTTGAATAATGTTGTTTAAATCTGATTATATTACGTGATTAAAATACTTTGTAATTAAAATTAAGATAAATCTTGTAGAAAGTTA
>CM063510.1:17615895-17628395 GCA_032207245.1 Pardosa pseudoannulata
TTTAGAGGAATTTTCATTAATATATATATACTTATGTTTTTAAATAAGTAATGAAAAAATGGATAATAAAATAAACATGTATGTTAAAACACATGATACCACAATGATTTATGTGAAATAATTTTAAGCAAAATAAAATATTTTATTCATTTTTCAATATATGATTATTTTATATTTTTGGGGAAAAATATTAAAAAGTTTTAATTACTATCATTTTAAAATATCTTATTACAAAGTTTGAGTTTCAATTAAAAAAAAAAGAAATAATGTAATTTGCATAATTACTGATAACACAGTATTTTGCAAAAAAAAAAAAAAAAAAAAAAAAAAAAAAAAAAAAAAAAAAAAAAAAAAAAAAAAAAAAAAATTAAGTTCTATCTTTTAACACCTTAAAACCACTTATTAAGTTATGACTGATAATTTTCTGAAGAATATCTCAAATTATTTCTATCTCTGAAAAAATTCTTATTAGTTATTAACTTATTTTAAAGATAAAGTTACTCTGCAAATTGTCTTAACATTTTCTTATGAATATCTTCAGATACATGTCATTCACCTTAACATCTTCAAAATATCTGAACAAATTCTTAAGATAATCTTAAGAAAAATTAAATCTCAAAAAAATCTTCACTTTTCTGAAGATTTTCTTAAGAAAATGGCACTTTCTTAAGAAAATCTTCAGATTATTTCTAGTAGGGAAGATAATCACGAGTTTTCAAAATTTTGCTCAATAGAGGCTGAGAAATGTTGCGCTGACTCATTGTTGGTAACATTTCGTAGCCCCACCATAGGTTACCAAAGGAAAAACAGGTCACCAATGGGGATTGTTTACAAATAATATATTTCTTTATTGTCTATAAATCTACTTTTTTGTAAACATGAAATATATTTTTAATGTAACTCTATAAAAAAAAATATGTGTTTAACTTGTATTAAAGAAACAAAAAAAATTAATTAAATTTTCATTAATAAACCATAAAGGATATAAAATGTGTAATAAGAAACAACCATTAATTAATAAATTTAGAGGTTGTTTTCAGAAAATCGTATAAAGAAAGTCATTTGTTTCAATTTTCAATATTAGTACAATTACTTGAAATAAATTTTGATTAAATTTTAAATAAAATACATTTTATACTGAAAACATAATTATCTAGTAGCTATTTTAAATATGAATTTCAATTATTATGCTTGATTAAAAGAGTGCTTATCCTTGGTATTACCAAGTGTTTTGCCAAATTCAGAAGGCTTCTGATCACCATTTCGTAGCCCCACCATAGGTTACCAAAGGAAAACAGGTCACAAATGAGGATTGCTTTCAAATAATATATTTCTTTATTGTCTATAAATCTACTTTTTTGTAAACATGAAATATTTTTTAATGTAACTCTATAAAATAAATATGTGTTTAACTTGTATTAAAGAAACAATAAAAAATCAATTAAATTTTCATTAATAAACCATAAAGGATATAAAATGTGTAATAAGAAACAACCATTAATTAATAAATATTTAGAGGTTGTTTCAGAAAATCGTATAAAGAAAGTCAATTTGTTTCAATTTTCAATATTAATACAATTACTTGAAATAAATTTTGATTAAATTTTAAATAAAAGTACATTTTATACTGAAAACATAATTATCTAGTAGCTATTTAAATATGAATTTCAATTATTATGCTTGATTAAAAGAGTGCTTATCCTTGGTATTACCAAGTGTTTGCCAAATTCAGAAGGCTTCTGATCACCATTTCGTAGCCCCACCATAGGTTACCAAAGGAAAACAGGTCACCAATGGGGATTGTTTACAAATAATATATTTCTTTATTGTCTATAAATCCACTTTTTTTAAACATGAAATATTTTTTAATGTAACTCTATAAAATAAATATGTGTTTAACTTGTATTAAAGAAACAAAAAAAAATCAATTAAATTTTCATTAATAAACCATAAAGGATATAAAATGTGTAATAAGAAACAACCATTAATTAATATTTAGAGGTTGTTTCAGAAAATCGTATAAAGAAAGTCATTTGTTTCAATTTTCAATATTAATACAATTACTTGAAATAAATTTTGATTAAATT
The DNA here is from genome assembly GCA_032207245.1 of Pardosa pseudoannulata. Taxonomy (NCBI): domain Eukaryota; kingdom Metazoa; phylum Arthropoda; class Arachnida; order Araneae; family Lycosidae; genus Pardosa; species Pardosa pseudoannulata. Next base: position 17,617,983 of record CM063510.1, read on the forward strand.
TTAAATTAAAAGTACATTTTATACTGAAAACATAATTATCTAGTAGCTATTTAAATATGAATTTCAATTATTATGCTTGATTAAAAGAGTGCTTATCCTTGGTATTACCAAGTGTTTGCCAAATTCAGAAGGCTTCTGATCACCATTTCGTAGCCCCACTATAGGTTACCAAAGGAAAACAGGTCACCAATGGGGATTGTTTTACAAATAATATATTTCTTTATTGTCTATAAATCTATTTTTTTAAACATGAAATATTTTTTAATGTAACTCTATAAAATAAATATGTGTTTAACGTGTATTAAAAGAAACAAAAAAATTAAATTTTCATTAATAAAACATAAGGGATATAAAATGTGTAATAAGTAACAACCATTAATTAATAAATTTAGAGGTTGTTTCAGAAAATCGTATAACGAAAGTCAGTTATTTCAATTTTCAATATTAGTACAATTATTTGAAATAAATTTTGATTACATTTTAAATAAAAAGTTATTTGTGCACAAAATAACGTGAATGTATTTACTATGAAGTCAAAGCATTAGAATTTAGCCGTCGTCTAACTAAAAAGTAGACTGTGGCACTCACAAATAACAATCACAAATCGTTAGAATAGAATAACTTCTATGGGAGCAAACCTACAAAGAAATTTCCAGAATTGATATGTAAATATGATAATGAGGAATTTTTTGTCAAATAAATTTATGCAAGGTATTGACATTTAAATTTTAAATCATTTTATTATTCAAACAAAAGCATATCCCACTTGTTTTCTTATATAAGCTATTAATTTACTTTCAGAATTTTATTAAATAAAATATTTATTTTGTCAATTTCTATAACAATAAGATCTGATTATCCAGATTTATTTATTTTCCGAAGTGAATATAGGTCTACCGGGGGACACCTCTTCTAAAAAAATAATTATATAACTTTAGGGTGGGATGGAAACGATAGTTTCATCCTTTACTTCCATTAATTACTGTGGTAAAATAATGCGAAGAAACGTAACGATAATTTCTACGTATAAAAGGAAACTTTGAATTATCTTTCTGAATTAATCCAACGTGATTCTAAACTGCATTCACAGTATCTGGAGACTTTAGACGTGTATGAAGATAACGAAAATTTTTAGGTGTACCTGATAATTCTCAGCCAAAAAAAAATGATATTTTTTAGCTGCGTCATAGGGTACTTTACAATTCCGTAAAATTAAAAATTTTACTGATTCCGTCATATGACGGGCTATATGCTAGTCATTAATAACGTTGAATAATAATAGTTACCACTGCATGTGTTCTAAAGATACTTAATATAAAAAAAATAAACCTATTCAAACTATCTGCATTTCAAGTAATTATTCCACATTATTATTTTATAACACTACTTTGTAGCATATGAGGCATTTATTTAATTTCCAGAACTTTATTCAATTTAATATCTTCAGTAATAACGTTAAATAATCGTAGTTTACTATTGTAAGGGCTTAGAACCATAATAGACTTAAAAAAACTACTTTTAGAAATAATTTTGATTAAATTACCTGCATTCAAATTTAAACCCTTAAATTATAAAAAAAAACATAACTTCTTTTCGTAACTTATCAGCTATTCATTTTTATTTTCAGGAATTTAATATATTTAATATCATCATTAATAGTCGCATGATTTTGTGCTCATTGTATTTAAAATATTTTATGAAATATTTTGATGGAATTTGTAGATATATTCAGCTTGTTATGTAGAATAAACTTATGCCTCATATTAATTTGCAGGTTTTATAATTGTATATGAATATTTATGTATACTTTTAAAAAATATTTCTTTCTGTAAATTATCTGAATCATATTAAATAAAAAAAAGTATTAATTTTGTTAAAATGCTCCGGTTTGAGGTATGTTCAAGATACACCATATTCCTTTTTAGTAACAAGTGGAATTTTGTTTCTGGCACCACTATGTTTATTAGAATTGTACGCGGAGGAAGTATAAATAAAATTTTAATTTTAAAATATGAATCAAACTTATCAATATTTTTAGTAATAAAATTTATTTTTTATGATCTGAAAAAAGTATATTTTGTACAGTTCAAGCATTTGTTGGTAAAAATTCTCATTATAATTTGATGCTTATGTGAGATTGAAAAAAAATAATTCGTAACAGCTAAAATTTATCATTCTGCGACAAAGTAAGACTCCTTAAAATCCTTAGTATTGCAATTAATAGGGTTTTCCTGTTATTACCCATGCCTGCAAAGTGTCGAACTACTCTCAACTTGTAAAAATGATTTATCAAATTGATTTTAAAAAAATTATCATTCTGCTACAAAGTAAGACTTCTTAAAGTCCCTAATATCCACAAGTAATTGTGTTTAATATTATTATTCAAGCCTGAAAAGTGTCAAAACACTTTCAACTTGTAAACATTATTTATCAAACGGACTTCAGAAAATTTATCCTTCTGCGACAAAGTAAGATTCCTTAAACTCCTTAATATCTCAAGCAATAGCGTTTTATATTATTACTCATGCCTGAAAAGTGTCAAACTACTTTCAACTTCTAAAAAATGATTTATCAAATGGACTTCAAAGCATTTATCATTCTGCTACAAAGTAAGACTCCTTAAACTCCTTAATATGGCAAGTAATAGTGTTTCATATTATTACTCATGCCTGCAAAGTGTCAAACTACTTTCAACTTGTAAAAATGATTTATCAGACTTAAAAAATGTATCATTCTGCTACAAAAAAAGACTCCTCAAACTCCTTAATATCGTAAATAATAGTGTTTCATATTATTACTCATGCCTGCAAAGTATCAAACTACTTTCAACTTGTAAAAAATGATTTATCAAACAGACTTCAAATTATCTGCATTCAAATTTAAATCTTTAGATTATTAAACAAAAACTTATATCACTACTTTTTTTAACGTATGCACTATTTGTTTTATTTCCAATAATTTACTATATATTCTATGCTATCATTAATATATACGATTGCATTGTTTGAAACTATGTTTAACTTAAGCTGTCTATATCAAATAAACATATACAAATATACAAACTGTCTGCAGTTAATTTAATTCCTTATATTTTTAAATAAAATCATGTATCACTTCTTTTCTTAACGTATAAGATATACATTCTATTTTAAAAACTTACTAACAATTTACTAACGTAATAGCGTTTAATATTAATACTAAGAATTCAAACTAGTCTTTTTGTGAGAAATCAAATAAACTTAGCAGTTTATTTGCAATTAAGTGTAAATCTTTAGATTAGCAAAAAAAATCAATTTTTTTCTTTATGTCTAAACTATTACTTCTTTCTCAGAATATTATAGTATATATTATCAGTAATATCTCTGAATATTAATAGTTATGATTGCATGAGTTCGAAATATGCTCATCTTAAGAAAAGACTCCTGAATTTCTCGAGACCCATAATCCATGAGTCATAGTAAATTGCGTAGTACGGTAGCATATTCAAACGTCGTCAAAAAGTGCTTACAGGCAAATGATTAAATAAATCTCAAAGTGATCTTTTTTCCAGGCAGGGAAAAAATGGTGAAATCAGCAGTGATCCTATCAGTAAGGCGTATTCTATCGCTCGAGAAGAATAAATCAAATAAAAATAGAGCGAGCCGGAGTGACTAATCAAGTATTCTTTTTTTATTTTCTGAGGACAGCATTTTTTACATTTTCACCTGAGTTACCCTTTCCTTTCAAAGAAATTGGACTTCTATTTTCACTTTTGTTTCGTGTTTGTTTATCGTACTAAGGAAAATAGGTAATAAATCGAGCTAGTTTATGGCGCAGACAAAGTCCTTGAGAAAACTTTCTCATTTAATCCGTCAGTTCGTAAACACCACCTATAAAAATTGTTTCTGTATAAAAAGAGTTAAAATGATTTACTTTTTGCTTTCTTTTTCACCAGTACAAAAAATAAAAGCTAATTAGTTGCTTTTAGACTTTTCCATTTTTCTTTGCTGACAATTGTTTCAATATCAGAAATGTATCACCGAATACAGCTATCTCTTAATTCAAAGAAATTGTATTTTTTAGCATATTCCACTTCTTTGGAGGAGGATAGTGGTATTTCTGCTATTTCTTTGTCATTACTAATTTAGCTACTGAACTTGATGAGGCCTTTTCGACGTCCTTTATTTCCACAAATATTGCTCCTTCCATTAGGTCTTATCATTCAATCAGTCACATCTTCAATCATAGCATAGTATTGTAATTTTGATTCCGTAATTTATAAGTTTTTCACTGAAAAGTACACATGTACACTTCTTATGTCCTATTGCTTTTTGACTCTACAAATTTTTGTCAGCCAAAAAGTCTCGATTTTTAGAAAGTTTCATCAACATATATCATCGAGTAATCCAAGTAATTTCATGAAAATGTCCAATAAACGAATTTGCTAAAGGAATATTAACATTTAATTAAATACTTATAAAGAGAATTTCTTACGCTGACCCAGGCTAGTGTGCCCATACAACAGCAGACGAACTGAATAACCAGTCACCACGGCAGCAACCACGACAGCTATAGAGCTGTAGATGACCTACGAGAGATCGGTCATGGTTAGAAGTTTAATGTGGTCGATCCCAGTAAGGAATAAGAACTACAGAGGCAAGTTCTGGTCTACCAGGGAAGACACTAGAATAAGATCACTCAGGTACCCCGGGTTCGTGAAGCCCGTACACTCCTAATGGAGAAATGTTTGGGAACACTAAATACTTATAAAAATAACTCTTCTTAAACCTCTTCTTTCAGTTAATTGATGGTTAAAGGAAAATGAGTCTGACTATAATTATTTTTGTTCCACTGACTTGTCGGCTTAGTAGTTTGCGTGTTTGTTTGTCATGCTGAAAGACCCAAGTTTAAATCCCGCTTAAGGTTTGATTGTTTCCATAAGATTAGATAGGTCATTCAGCTAAAATGTAATGGAGCAAAAATAAAAAGAGACCCGATCAATACGCATGTGTCGTCACTGAAGTTGTATGCGTTAATAATATATAATATATAGCTATCTCAGTGTGTATCATTCCTTTGTGTATATGATGATTACATCTTTAGGTTTAGGGTTAAGGTGAAATGTTTGGCCTAGAAACATTAGTCCCAACATGTAATATCTCTTTTTGTTTTATCACATTGTATGTGTTTCTCTTCCATACTTTAAACAAGGGTTTGGATGAAATACCTGCTCTAGGGACGTTAATTTCATTATGTAATATCTATGTCTCATCACTTTGTAACCGTTTCTCTTTCATACAGCAAACTAAAGCTCATTTGAAATATATGTCCAAGCTACCATTTTTACAATAACAGTAACTTCAAGATGATAGTTAACCCTCCGAGTGGAACACACCGAGGAAAAAAAGTTTTATTGTGTCAGTGACCAAAGTGTTCTATGATTTTTTACTTCACCCTTTGTCGATTAGATTGGAATACGGGAAACCCACCCTCGTTATTGTCCCTTTACTTCCGGTTATAAATAGATATATAAATAGACATTATTGATTGTTAATTTTTAATACACATAAAGCTCGTCAAGTCTTGAAGATCATCTCATAAGAAATAATGGTTTCTAAAAGTACGAATAAAAATACCTTTTAAGAGAAATATTTATATTTTTTTACCAAAGTCATCCAAGATATTTAAGTGGTGCAATTAGAGATACATCTGTTACCGCAAACGAAATACTTCGAAATAGAAATTTACAAAGCCATGAGAAGCTATCAGGGTCTTCGTGCCTCGGGAAATAGGGGTTCATCCCTCAATAAATGTCAGTCAAAGAGGGATGCAGTTCCTAAACAATCGACCTGACCCTCCTACCTCAAAACTCCATGGGGGAAAGCACTGGCAGAAATGTACAATACGTCCATTTTCGGAACGTTTTTGGAGGTCGAAAATTGTACGTGACAACCGGTGGAATTGTACGCGCAAACCGCTTAGATTGTTAAATAAATAAGAAGTGGTCAGAAGCAGAACTGTTGTTCGAATCTCACGTTTAGAAAATCTCTCTAAAGCTATTTGAAATTGTACTATTTCAAAGTTATTACCACTGGTTCTTGAGTACCAAAATATAAAAACACTTACTTCCTAATTGGTAACATAAATGAACTATATAAATCACGTAGCTCAATATCGAGGGATTATATATTATTTCTCTAAAAATAATTTAGATATAATGGCTTATATTTAGAAGATAAACTCAATTTATACTTTAAACTCTAAAGTAGTTAGGAGCTCAAACTCAGCAGTGGAGGTAATTAAAAGGATTGAGGAATTTGTACTGAATTTATAATGGTTAATCTGAATCCAAACATATTAGTCAGGACATTACAATATAACATGTTAAAATACAGTTAAAGAAACTGAAGTCAAAGTAATAAAAGTGCTTTGACTCCTGCTTATTTTGATGGTAATTATATTTTTTAAATGTTAAGATTTGCATTTCATATATTTTGACATTTCTTATTTCTTATTAATTTTAAAGTATTTTATCTGCAAATCTTTTCATCTGCCTTTCGTTAGTAAAAATATACTTTTAAAACAATTGAGAGTTATGTTAATATTTTAAGCAAAAAAATTATTTAATTTTATCAAAGTGATCTGCTGCTTCTCACAAGGCAACAAGCGATGTTATTCAGAAAATAAAATAATTAAATAACCTAAAATAGTTTTATCTGATTTTCTCGCAAGTGTACTATTAGATCGCTAGACTGCATTCAAGTAAAATAGATGATAAATGTAATGCAGCATATTGACAGGTTATCTTGACTCAATAGTGTTAAGGTGTATTATTATTTCCTATATATTATTATATCATATTTTTGTCGAAAATGATATAAAACCAAACCACGGAAATTTGGGAGACATTTTGATTTGGTGGTGAAAATTTATAAATGACATTTCCAAGAAATGAAAGAAGAAATTGGGGAAAAAAACAGCAAAGAAAAAAAGAAGAAAAATATCACACACAAAAAGAAGAGAGCTAAAAGTTTGGCTATAATTCGGGGAAGAGTCTAAGGTAAATCTAACGAAAAAACAAGGGAAACGGAGAGAAGAATATTAAGGGATGCGTTACAAAAAGAACCACAGAAAATTCAAGCCGAAAATATTAAGTATTGTGCTGGTTTGAAAAGTAACTACAAAGCAAGAAAGAAACCAAATATCACTAAAATAAAAAGGAAAAAATAGTCCAGTTTTATAGAAAAGATAATTAAAAGAAAAATCCAAAAAAAAACTTGATAAATATAAGAAAAAAATATGCTGAAAATATAATAATTAAAATCACACTAGTATATTTATATAAGTCCCATCCCCAAATAAAACAGAAATAAAGATATGTCAATTATTATTTCAATGAGATAAGTCAAATATTATTTCTATGTAACATTTAAGGACTGGACAAGAAGTTTCCTTACAGGTAATTGATTTTTTGGAGCATTTTTAAAAATTAAGTCTGTTAGTTCGCTGAGTGGTTGCGATGCTTCTACTTCCGATAGTCAGTCCCACCTTAGTCATTTTGGATATGACTTCGCATGAATCCCGTACAATGAAGCAGGTATGGAGAGGAAATGATCAGATCCGTAGATTATTAAAAACTTAACAACGATTCATTTTGTACCGAGGTACTTTCCCACGGGGATCTGCACATGCATGCACAGCTGTGAGAGGTTTTTCCTAGAGTAATTTAGAACTCCAATTGTGCACGTCTAGTTTAGGGACCCCCGCAGAGAAGGTATAGATCACGGAATGGCAGCGTAACGGTCAAGCTGGCACAGAGATGTAAGAGTGAGTTATGGGAGCAGGGGCTAAAGAGTAATGTCACAAAAGGGGCTACTTTAATGAGCCCACCTGCACTCCCGAAGGAGATGCAGATGTGGGAAAATTTCCCGAAAGCAAGCGATCAGAGAGGAAGAAAAAAGGGGCGTTGGAACCAAGATGAGGTTTTTGGAAACGAAGTTAAGGAGAGCAGTCGAAGTCGGAATTCGAGAGAAGTGGTACAAGGATCCACCAACACCAACTCGTCCCGTGCGCACGGACCGACACCGCCCCGCTCACCATCACCTACTCGTCCTGTGCGCCCTGACCGACACCGGGTGACTAAAGCCCCTACCTGCTCCCCTGTGCCTGTAATGGAGGTAAAGATAAAATAATATTTACAGTCAGTTAGGCCTTTATTAAAGATTTAAGCTTGTAATTGAATAATTAGTTCATTATGAAGAGAATTGTAGTAACCATGCTGTAAATATAAGACATAAATAATTCATGATTATGATATATGCTAAAAAAGGTTCAACTTGTAAATGAATGTACATAATAAATATCTGAATCTCAGTATAAAGTATTATATTTTTACTGTGTTTCCCCCTTGTAACCGAACAATGGTGTAGAGGTTGTAAGTACATTACAACACATTTATTTAACAAAATGGAAACGTTTTAAATATAACAAATCAACCCAATGCAGATGTAACCTATCATCTAGAGAGGAGATCACTATAGATCAACCTGCTCTCTTAAAAGTTCAGCCGGGAATCTGTCCCGCTTCCTTTTTTTCCAAACAGAAAACCTCGGGTTTAGGAGAGATCGACATCCCCCCCTCTTTGACCCTTGTTCTTGGGGTAGCTGAAGTGCCCTAGGCGCTTGGCCGACTCAATCAAAATCGATAAATTCCTTTCTCTGTCGGTGCGTTGACAAACGACACGCTTGACACCTCCTTATTTCAAGAAAACCATTACGTGGACAATGCTGTCATTTTTAATTGTTAAAATGAACAAAAGTTTGCTTGACCACCGACAGAGACCGACGTGACTTTTACAGTCTCTTTATAAAATTTGTATGCATTTTTGGTAAAAGAGTAAATTCTCACCTTTAAATCAATGTATTTTTATACATTGTTAAGTCCTTTACATTTGCGAAAACAGACAAAATAAAATTCTAATTAAAAACTCAGATAAAAAATATTAATGCAAATAGATAAATTTGAAAAGTGAAGTATCTGAAAACATAACACCCAGATAAAATACTAAAGAACAAATTATTAAAAAATAAAGTTTAGCATGGTTTACATTAGAGAGCAAGCTGAAATAACTGAATAACTAAATAGAATAACTGGAGTTTAAAATTACATATATTTGTTTTAAAAATGTGTTGACATAAAGTAAAATATACAAATTAAAATATTTAATAAGAAAATAAAAACACTAACCTGTTAAGTGTAACAAATATCCACCCTCTTTCAGTTCTCATAAAATGAAGAGAAAGAAAAATCAAGTTACCTGTCACAGAAAACACATAAAAATATACTAGATGCTAAAAATCAAGTGGTCGCAGCAAAATATCCGAGCAGTTTAACTCAAGACTAAAGACAAGTCGAGATATTCTTCTCTTAAAGACAGTAAAGGAACGAGAAAAGTTTTCTGGATTTAATGCCGCTTACTCGCCTCACTTGTTAGGGACATCATGACTGATTTGACATAAATAACTAACCGAAAGTAAGTGATTTAAACGAGATCACAACTTTCTTTAAGGGTAAAAAAGGAAAGTAAATTTTGGGAAATGTGTGTTCTGGATCGAAAGTGTGGAAAAATGTTTTATTTAATCCATTGTGAAACTTACTGGAGAGTAAAATATACAGAAAAAATTGGCAAGATTAAATTAAATATTTAAAAATATATACAAATTATTTTACATTATAAATAACTCATTGATTCAAAACTATAATATACAAGCATATAGCCCTTTATATGACAGGATCAGTAAAATTTTTAATTTTCTAGAATTGTGAAGTACCCTATGAGGGAGGCACAAAAATTGTTTTTGGCTGAGAATTATCTGGTACAAGCTCAATAATTTGTTTATCTCTACTGACTGCATGCTAGTTGCCAACTTTAATTTATCTTGTCATTACTTGACAGGATCAACAGCAGATATTTTAGTGTCCACAGTGATTAATTTGCGGTATATATATATATATATATATATATATATATATATATATATATATATATATATATATATATATATATATATATATATATATATATATATATATATATATATGTATATATATATATATGTATATATATATGTATATATATATATATGTATATATATATATATGTATATATATATATGTATATATATATATATATATGTATATATATATATATATGTATATATATATATATATATATATATATATATATATATATATATATATATATATATATATATATGTATATATATATGTATATATATAATATATATATATATATATATATATATATATATATATATATATATATATATATATATATATATATATATATATTTATATATATATGTATATGTGTATGTGTGTGTGTGTGTGTGTGTCAATCATGTCCAAAATTTA
>CM063510.1:17633395-17643395 GCA_032207245.1 Pardosa pseudoannulata
GATGAATAAAGATTACGTTCGGCCACGACGACTATGCGTTTCTTTCCAAGAGACGATTAACGGACTCTTGGCAGCCCAGCATGCCCGGGCTCAGGAAAATAATAGGGGCAAGAAGTATTCAAGTGGAGTTCGGGGCTGGTTTTTCCCCTGAACGATTACATGTATATGTATGTGTATGTATAACAAATGAAAACACTACTACATATTACAAAAGAATTTAATGTAAATGTTCAACTTATAAGGCTATTGTTTTTGAGTTACACGGGATATGTAACCACATTCATTACATACAGACGGCCAATCAAAATTTCTTAAAATTCATTCAGGGTTTGTCGAACTGGATATTTTTTCGAAGTTTCAGCATTCTATTTCTCATTAACTTGACGCAACAAATCCCTGTATGGTCAAAACCTCTTTACGGAAGTAATAAAGATAGTAAAATTTCGCAATAACAATCCTCCTTTTACTTCTTCAAAGAAATTAAAAATTACTAATAATTATGTCACAAAACTGTCAGTTTCGAACGTTTGTCATAGGTTGATGGCAGAGCGAAATTTCTTTCTTTTCCAGTTCATACACGTTTTAGCGATCTAATGGTGTTTACTCAGGGTTTTCGGTCATATTAACACTATCAAAGAACTCGTGCCATTTTATCTAAACGCATGCAAACTCACTCCCTATTTTTCATTTAGAACGTCTTCAATCATTACGGTGTATCAGAAGTGGCTGTCAAACTACCAGTTATTTTCACCTTAATCGAGTATTATTCTTTTTTTCTAGGAGGGGAATCTTTTCTTCTCCTCTCCCCTATCTCTTGCTCCTTCGCGAGAATTATGAGTCATTTATAACGACTGACAAGAAAATGTCACATCCAGGAGGTGGAAATTTTTTTTTGGTATAAGTGAGCAATCTTACGGTAAATGGCATAGTTTTTTGCTTTTTACTTGGGTTTCTTCTATCACCATATATATCCTTCACTCGGCTATTATCCTTTTTTTCCTACATGATGTTAAGTGTGAAGATTAAGAACTTAAAATATATTTAATCTCTTGGGGTTGTATTTTCTGGTAATAAAGAAGTGACAGGGTGATGCTAGTTTAAAAGATATAAATGTAGTTTTTTTATAGTTACTGTTGTCAGTTTCTTTGTGATAAAGTGATTATAATTTATTGTCCATTTCTTAATAAAAGTTGATATGTATAAGTTGTCTGAGTGAACCAATTTAGAGGGAATTATACTTAATTATTATTTAAACTTTGGTATAAGTGAGCAATCTCACGGTAAATGGTATAGTGTTTTGCTTTTTACTTGGGTTTCGTCTATCATCATATATATCCTTCACTTGGCTATTATCCTTTTTTTTCTACACGATGTTAAGTGTGAATATTAAGAACTTATAATATATTTAATCTGTTTGGGTTATATTTTCTGGTAATAAAGAAAAAGACGGGGTGATGATAGTTTGAAAGGTATAAATGTAGTTTTTTTGCAGTTAGTGTTGTCAGTTTCTTTGTGATAAAGTGATTATAAGTTATTGACCCATTCTTAATAAAAGTTGAGGTGTATAAGTTGTATGAAATAACCTGTTAGAGGGAATTATACTTAATTATTATTTAAACATTGGTATAAGGGAGCAATCTCACGTAAATGGCATTAGTGTTTTGCTTTTTACTTGGGTTTCTTCTATCATAATATATATCCTTCACTCGGCTATTATCCTTTTTTTCCCTGAATGATGCTAAGTGTGAAGATTAAAAACTTAAAATATATTTAATCTCTTGGAGTTATATTTTCTGGTAATAAAGAAGTGACAGGGTGATGCTAGTTTAAAAGATATAAATGTAGTATTTTTTACAGTTTGGTTGTCAGTTTCTTTGTGATAATGTGATTATAAGTTATTGCCCCTTTCTTAATAAAAGTTGAAGTGTAAAAGTGGTATGAAAGAACTGAGTTAGAGTGAATTATGCTTAACTATTTTTTATATTTTGGTATCAGGGAACAATCTCATGGTGAATGGCATAGTTTTGTGCTTTTTACTTGGGTTTCTTCTATGACCATATATATTCTTCACTCGGCTATTATGCTTTTTTCCTACATGATGTTAAGTGTGAATATTAAGAATTTAAAATATATTTAATCTGTTGGGGTTATATTTTCTGGTAATAAAGAAGTCACAGGGTGATGCTAGTTTAAAAGATATAAATGTAGTTATTTTTACAGTTAGTGTTGTCAGTTTCTTTGTGATAAAGTGATTATAAGTTATTGTCCCTTTCTTAATTGAAGTTGAAGTGTATGAGTTGTATGAAAGAACTCTGTTAGAGTGAATTATACTTAATTATTATATAAACTTTCGTATATGTGAGCAATCTCACGATAAATGGCATAGTTTTATGCTTTTTACTTGGGTTTCTTCTATCACCATATATATCCTTCACTCGGCTATTATCCTTTTTTTCCTGAATGATGCTAAGTGTGAAGATTAAGAATATAAAATATATTTAATCTCTTGGGGTTATATTTTCTGGTAATAAAGAAGTGACAGGGTGATGCTAGTTTAAAAGATATAAATGCAGTTTTTTTACAGTTGGTGTTGACAGTTTCTTTGTGAGAAAGTGATTATAAGTTATTGTCTATTTCTTAATAAACGTTGAGGTGTATAAGTTGTATCAAAGAACTCTGTAAATGTTAGAGTGAATTATACTTAATTATTATTTAAAATTTATGCACTTTCTTTCATAGAAATCCTGTTTAGAAAAAGAATATTTTTATATATAAGGAAAGAATCTGATTGTAAATGACCTAGATTTTTTTCTTTTTTGAGAATTTAATCTTCAATCAGATACATTTTTTTTTATCACTGCTTGGTGTTAAGTATGACATTAAAAAGTAAAATATGAATCATTTCTAGGGATAGTAGTAATAAAGTAATTGTTAAGTGATAAAGATGAGTTACTTTGAAGAAATGTGGTTATTTTACACTTAGTAATGACAGCTTTTTTACAAAGATATATAAAGGGATTATAAGTTATTGTTTCTTTGTTAAGCAGACAGCGTATATTAGATAATCCATACACTTAGCTTATAATTATCTTTCTTTAATATATATGTTAAAGTGAACTAGGCTTAATTATTATCAAAAGATATTGGTAACTAATAGTAATCATATTTAGAAGGTGGAAATATTTCGATAAAAGAGAGCAGTCTCACGGTACATTACAGTGTAAATATTTTTGTTTTTACTTTTGTAATTCTATAATACTATTTATACCCTTCAATCGGCTACTATTTCTTTTGCTACATGTTGTTACCTGAGTAGATTAAGAATTTAAAATACATTTAATTTTTGGAGATATACTTTATGATAGTAAAATGTGACAGAGTGACATTAGTTTAAAATATATAAATATTATTTTATAAAACAAGTAGTTAGTGATGTAAGTTTCTTTATAATAAATTGTTACATTTTACTCCATCTCTGTAAATGTCAGTTGTGTATATGACAGAACACGGTGAATCTTACAGTCAGTTGGATTAAATTATTATCTCGAATGTATATATTTCAATTAAATTTCTTCTATTATACTTTACATATAATTCACTTGATCATTGTCTCTTTTAGCTACAGTATGTTACTAGTTAAGAATATTCATTGATAACAAACATTCACCAAACTGGATGGTTCAAGATGACAGCAATAAATACAATTAGTCACTGCATCCAGAATTCTAAATTCCATCTATCAAGCCACAAATACGCATGATTCGCAAAAAGAGATCGCTGACTAAAGCTGAAAAAGCCTTTCATTTTTCTGAAACTGTCTGAAGATACCAGATTCATAGGAAGAAATACTAAACAACATCGTGCAATGGCGGCCAGATTGAGTTACAACAGGCAAAAAATATTAATATTTTGCCATTACGGCGAGGAACAACAAACATGTTAAGCTCTTTCGGAACATCTCACACATATATAAATCTGAGTTTCAAGTTTAACTGTTTGCATAAAACTTCATAAGGGACTGATACTTGCAAAAACACATGCTGTTTGTTTCCTGTTCTATTCTATAAGGAGAATCAATTTAGCGTGTTGTAGATATCATAGAGATTGGAGCAGGGATCAGAGGTCGATTGTTCTGACCACTGAAGAAATCTGGTTCATTCTAATCAATGATTCTCAATGATTCTCAACGTTTTTCCATATGGATAGCACCAAGGAACATGCGCTATTATATCCCAAAATTTGACCGTTAGGACATCAACCGATAGGAGGTTTGGTGATCTCAGCAGATAACACGTTGGATGATCATACACCCATTTACGTCTTTGAAAGTGATCTTATTACTACACTCATGTCCATAAATTAAGGATAATGAAATTCAGGCAATAAAAGAGACAAAAGCAAAACAAATTTGACTTATTTGTAAAGTCTATTTATTAAACAAAAGGTAAAGAGCAAAAAACATGCTATATGTTTGACATAATTAATAAATATTGCGATTTTTACTCCCTGGAGCAAATTTCAAAAAAGAACCTATTTTAGCAGTATAATGGTTAGTATGATGGTTAATACGGAGTATGTCTCGATGCAATACAAGCGTTACAACGCCTACGCATGCTGAGTATCAGATTATCAATCTGATCTGGGGAAAATTAAACACTCATCAGCAATGCCCTCCTAGTTGATAGACAATTAATTGACGGGCTGCAATTCGTCGGCCAAGCATGTAAACATGCTCTATTGGATTCAGTACGGTGAATATGCTGGCCAATCCATACGGTTGATATCCTCCGATTGAAGGCATTCGTCTACAATGTTGCACGGTGATATTTGTCATCCATATACAGAAATTCAGGACCCATGGCGCCCCGAAATAAATGTACATTGTTAATGAAATGATAGATGTGGTGTCAGTTACACTCTGAACATGCAGGTCAGTTCTGGAACCAAGAACAATTCCTCTAAACGAGCCATATCACCGTAACGGTCTTTCAATGGTGTTCTCTTGGTGGTATTACCTGGCGCTCTATATGAAAGTCCAGCGAGAATCAGAATGTAAATGAACCTGGATCGTGAAAAATAAAAGACCACTGTTGCGGTGTCCACAATGCATGCTCTCTAGCCCAGCATAATCGCAGGTGACAGTGAGTTGCGGTAAGAGGAACATCTGACAGGCTACGAATACCAATGTTCCTAAGCGTATGTACACGGTTTTTAAACTGTCGTACCGGTAGCTGAAGAGAGCTGACGAGACATGTCTGATGCTGTGCTCCGTCTGTTTCTTTTGGCAGTTAACTGCCAAATACTGGTCATCATTGTAGTAACTCCACTGTGCTGTAACAATACTCACATTACCATCATGTTTGAATCGTTGCCAAAGCTGAGATGACATTCTGGGCGATTCCAAGTTCCTCGGTACTTTAGCTGGGTACGTCCACATTCCAGTCGTCCGATAAATCTACCACGTAAAAAATCATAAATGCTTCCTTTGTGCCATAATCATGCGGTTATTGCACTGAACGGCTTTTAACGCGCTTGTGAACAATTTTATTTTTTGCTACCATTCCTTATATACCCCTTTATACACTCTCGTCATTGTGACGTACTATCCGTGCCATTGGTGGTTTCCTGCAATTTGCATATTCTTCTTCAAGATGTGTGATAATTCTACATGAAATTCTTATTTTAGAGCTCAATTTCTGTCTGATTCTGAATTATCTTATTTATGGACATGAGTGTAGTTTAATATACACAGCCAGATCTTTAAGCAATTTGTTAGCTTTACCATGTATGCATTTTAACCTAATTTAATTCAATTAGGCAATCATGCCCTAATAAAAGCTAATATGATGGAGGGTTTGGAAAAAGTGGAAAGTGTTATTTTTACACCTAAACCCTGAAAAGTATGTCTGGGGAGCAATGGAAAGGGTTATAGCAAGTCAAATCCTACAGGGCCTGAAATCAGCGTTGCTAAGCGACAGAGACTAAGTGACGCAATCAATTATCAAATGTCTTATTAACAGAATGAAATCCCATGTGACATGATGACTTGTATAACTAAAAATAGATAAACCTGATCTAAGTTCTATATATTTGAAATAGGACCAAATTTATAATCCATTTTTTCTCCTATTTCTTACCAACTCTTTCATATTTTACGACTGCAATGAGTATTAAGCCATTCCTGCAATGCCAGTCTCCTGGACAGCTTAAAAATGTGGTCCAGCGGACAGAAAAATGAGCATTTATGCCAGGGTTAATTTGGAAAGACTGGTAAAAAAGAACTTAAATCATAGAACATTTATTTATATCTGACATTACAACTTTGAAATTTGGAATAAAAAATGAGATGTGAAGAAGTAAGGATTTTAGTGTGATATTCTGGGTTTTATTTTTAATATTACATATATATGTTTATATATTTATGTATGCATTTAGATCGGAAAGGTGAGGGAGAAGGAAAAGAAAGTGCGAAGATAGGTAAAATAAAAACATATATGTAGATATAGTTATTTTATGTAAATCACAAGGATTCTAACATCTAAAGTGTTTTTAATTTTGTATTTTAGGTACACCTAGTAAAAGTCAGTGTCATGAAGATTTCACTTATAACTGCCGATTGGCGTTAACGCATCACAGGCTGTATGGAATTCAAATAACTACTGAATCTGTATAGTAAATAATTCCCCTATATAATAATAGCCTAAGTTATCTGTCCATCTGTCCTTCAATTTATGAAGTTGTTGTACCATGGATATAGGCATCCATATTGGATTCTTGATGCGTTAGGGTTAGCCGCGTTCAAAATCCACCTCCCCTCCTTTTTAGCATTTAATGCCGTTATTTCAATCCCTATTTTCCCCGGTTAAGAGTAGCTATTAAATTTATCAATTTGTCACATAAATAGGTAGAAATAACATATGTTTTTAGCATTATGACGTCCTATCTTTAACCATTTTATTTAATCATTTCTTATTTTAAATTATTTAACTATAGTCTGCATTATTTTCATACGTTTTATCACTGAACTTAGATATTACGTAAATAATTTTGTTTTGTAATTTGCTTAAATAATATATTAGGTACATATGTGATAATTTTAAATTTAATCATCCATTATTTTTTGTTGCAATGAAAATTTTATCCCCGTATCAACAACAAATTTTATCTCCCTCCAGGGTATAGTAGAAATGATAGTTTCATTCCTTTACTTCCATTAATTACTGTGATTTGGTTTGGTTTGGAGTGCTACGGTCTACTTTTTGCAACACGAGGGCTAATGAGACCGGGACCTACAGCTTAAAGCCGATTCCGAACGGCTATGAACATCCATGCCACTGTGGGATTCGAACCCACGAAATCCGGTACCGAAGGCCAGCACCCTAACCAATCGGCCATCGTTCGGCTAATTACTGTGGAAAAAGAATTGGGAAGAAATTAACGATAATTTCGATGTATCTAAGAATACTTAGAATTATCTTTCTAAAGGAATTCAACTGCATTCGAAGCATCGGGGGACTTTAGAGGAATATGAAGATAAACAAAGAGTTGAGCGTGTACCAAATAATTCTCAGCCAAAAAACAAACCATATTTTTACCAGCTACTACTTTACATTTCGGGAAATTTAAAAATTTTTTTGATCCCGTTTATATGCGGGCTATATGCTAGTATATAAAGAAAGTTTCAAAAGTTTAAACTTCTGGTCTGCAGCTTCTTAAACTCTTAACTTTGCCAATATATACCTTTTAGAACCTGACCGGCGACTGGGAAGTCATACGACTATGATTATATGTTAAATAATAGGAAGGGTTAAATGCAATGCGATTACTGTGGAATCAATTAATGAAGTTTGACCATAATACTTTCGCAAATACGTGGTTTGTTATGTAATTTGCTAAAGTGTTCGTCATATTGGAATCTCTTAGACAAATGTTCAAGTTAGCTTAAAGATGACGAATATTTATGGATCGTCTGTTTATATTTTTTCAACAAACTTTAAAATCTTAACAGTTCAAATGGACCGTTAAATTATTAAAAAACTGAAAGATTTTAAAATCTAAAATTAAAAGAACTGTTTATCAGAAAGTAAAGAATGTATTAAAAATTTAATTTATTTTAAATCGTTCTCATTTATTGAGTGTGCATCAAACTTTTAATATAGCCACATTTAGAGCTAAAACACTATTTTAGCTTGAATGACGCATTGTGATTTCTTGTGACTTAATTAAAATTTGAGTAAGTATACAAGTTGTAAAGAAGAGAAAGTAAAAATATTTCAATTAGTATATCAGAAAAAAAGAACCTTTAAACCTTTTTTTTGTTGTAAAAAAAATATATGCAATTATAATATCTCATGGTTATTTAAACTTTTTCTCTTGCTTTAGAAGAAATATAAAGAAGTAATTAGAAGAAGAAGTAATTATAATTAGAAGAAGAACTAATTATAATATATCCCCCTTGTTTAAACTTTTTTTAATTATATGTGGTCATTGTTTGAACCTCTTTTTCATTGTTGTAGCAGAAAAATATATGTAATTATAATATATTCTAGTTATTTAAACCTTTTCTTTTGTTTTAGAAGAAAAATGTATGTAATTACAATATATCCTTGTTGTTTAAACCTTTTCTTTTGTTGTAACAGAAAAATATATGTAATTACAATATCTCCTCGTTGTTTAAATCTTTTCTTTTGTTTTAGCAGAAAAATATATGTAATTATAATATCTCTTCGTTGTTTAAACCCTTTCTTTTGTTGTAGCAGAAAAATATATGTAATTATAATACCTCCTCGTTATTTAAAACTTTTCTTTTGTTTTAGGAAAAAAATATATGTAATTATAATATATCCTCGTTGTTTAAACCTTATCTGTTGTTTTAGAAGAAAAATATATGTAATTATAATATCTTCTCGTTGTTTATACCTTTTCTTTTGTTTTGGAAGAAAAATATATGTAATTATAATATATCCTCGTTGTTTAAACATTTTTGTTGCTGTTGAAGCAGACATATATATGTAATTATAATATATGGTCATTGTTTGAACCTTTTTTTCGTTGTTGTAGCAGAAAGATATACGTATTTATAATATCTTCTCCTGGTTTAAACATATTTTTTATGCATTAAGTAAAAGCTAATAAGTAGTTTGCCGTCTGCTAATGGGATATCAAAGCTTTAAGAAATAAATACACTGGTGTGCCAAACTTAAGCAACAGGTGGGTTTTGTTACCATAATCGACGAGAAATCATCTGAGAGACATGATATTCAGAAATGAAGGAGAGTAATATGTACGTAAAGGATGACGAAAGCATTGGAGCTGAAAAAGGAATACAATGCATAAGGTATAGAATCAAACAAAAACAAGCTTTATTGAAAGCATAGTATCGTGACTCATGTTTGTCTATCCAAGAAAAGGAAAAATAAGTAGATGTTCCTTAATATGGTATGCTTTGGGGAGAAGAACTGCACCAAGCTTACACCTTTCAGACAACTCCCAACAACTCAAACAGATGATGTTTGAGAAAAGGCCCTGCTACCCCAAGAAATGTTGGACCAGCTGGTTCTGATTATACGGAGACGGTGCGAAGCCACTATCGCAGTTAGGGGAGGCCATATCCCATATTAAGGAACATCTGCTTGTTATTCTTACTTTTGGATAAACAATGTCACGATACTATGCGTTCAATAAACCTTTTTTTTTTTGTTTGATTCCATATCGTATGTATTGTATTCCTTTTTCAGCGCCGATGCTTTCGTCATCCTTTACGTACATAATACTCTCCTTCATTTCTGAATTTCATGTCTCTCAGATGATTTTTCGTGGAGTTATGGCGAAAAACGTACCTGTTGCTTATGTTTTGCTCACCAGTGTACTTCAAATGTTTTAAAATGACACTTTCTTTTTAGGAACAATATAAGAAATACCATGTTTGATATGTACATAAATGTATGTAATATTTATCCATTATTCCGATTATTTAGTTATGTTTGAACTCAATAGTCTA
>CM063510.1:17648395-17655895 GCA_032207245.1 Pardosa pseudoannulata
TGAGTAATAACTAAAAAGTAGAAAATGTAATTTAAAAAGAGCTTTTAAAGGCTGATAACCACACAATCATTGTTTCTTGTTTAAAGCATGTAATTTAAAAAATAAGGAAAATACGGCTTATGATGTATTGTTTTATGGTAGGTTATTGGCTAGCTTCTTATTTAGACAGCACATCCCTTATATGGACTGTGTTGAAAAGCAAAGAAAATTATCTATTAAGATATAATTTAAAATTTTTGTACATATGCTCTCATTTTACTTATAGCGGGATTCACAGTATCTCAGTCAGCAAATGCATTAAGATCGTGAAAGGATCGATAAAAGCTCGAAGCACGAGTCGTCAAAGACTGTCCAGCTTTCTAATGGCGGCTAGGGCACTTAAAATAGATTCGTGATAATGCACACCAAGTCCAAACGAAACCTTAGGTTGCATGATAAGCCTGTAGGTCTTATGCTTTATCCCTCCTTTCAAGTTACAAGATACCACTTTAAGCTTAAAGTTGATCTTTCACTTCAGCGGTCCTCTTCTAAACGAAAGACTCAAATTTTTGTCTTAAATCATATAAGAGCTGAATTCGTATAAGTGGCATTAGTAACAACAAAGATCGACATCAAGATATTTTTAACAAAACGAAAGGTAGTTACCAAATTCCCATCATAGAAACCAGGATTCAAATTACTATTATACCATCCCTCATGCTTGGGACCAACCCCTTAGATACTAATTGTTGACTTTCCAAGAAAACGATGTAGAACTTTTGGATTTCGCTAATGATTTCCTCATACTCCTGACTGGAGATCACCGTAGAAGTATTAAAACAATAGGCAAACCAGCAATACACTTATTTACTTCTTTGGCTTATAAAAACAAGCTACAAATATCTATGGAAAGAAACCACACAGGTATCTTTTCCTCCTGCCCCCAAATCACTTAAAATATTAAAAGGACTCTCAAATTTAAAATTACCAGGAAAATAATGCCTTAAAAGCCCACACAACAGTACCTTGGAGTGAATTTCAACTACCATTATAAGGATCTGGACTTTATTTCTTTAGGGATTCATAAAGAAGAGGACTACCGAATAAGAAGAACCATAAATAAAAGATTTCAGTTTACCGACTGGCAACATGAGAGGGTAAAAAGAACTGTAGAACTTAGCTGGTGTGATGGTGGAGAGAAAAAACGTAAAAGATAATACACGTGAATGCTTTGTTATTCATTTTATTCTTTGTTTAGTGTTTTGCTAAGTTTTAATAAATGTTCAGTTCGTTTTTAAAAGTATTGTCATTTACCATAAAATTGTTTCATCACTGCCTAACCATTCGCACGATAGGATCAAAAAGTTTTTATTTATCTTTTTCTCATGCGTAAAAATCACTTAAAAGCACTCCCACACTTTAAATTACTAGGAAAACAATACCTTCAAAGCCCACACTAAAGTATTTGGAAGTAACTTTCAACTACAATTTATCATGAATAGCTCAAATTCATAGCTGCGTAAAGAACAAAATATTTGAACAACATAGGTGTCTCCAACGGGTTTCCGGAAGAACATGGAGGTACGAAGAATCCTTCTCAAACTTCTGTAGAAATCAGTGTAGAAAAGTGCATAGCTGCTTTTAAGGAACCCCATCCCCATTTGATAAAGCATTGTCGGAAGTGCAGGTATTAAAGAGGCAAGTCACGACACACCTGCAGGGGATTTTTCCTGTTACCTATCACCCCAAAAATGTCCCTTCCTATCTTTTCCAAATTTACACTGATGGTTACAAAGCGGTGGAGAGAATGGTCTCAGCATTTGCAGTCTACAAAAAGTACATATCCATACCTGAAAAGATCACCTTCGCAATAATAACTGAATTTTTCAGGCTGGGGGTCTTGCAATTTACAAAGCATTATCGTGTCTGAAGGAGCAGAAACCGTTTTGGGGTATGTTCGACTCTGACGGCCAATCATGCTTGTCTATCATAAAAAAATTTAACTACCACAACCCACTAATTCAAAACATCCAATTCTATTTTAACTCTTTAATAAAAGCTAGCTGTAAAATTAAATTAACCCGGATAAAAGCACATATGAGCAATGTAACGACAAAGTGAACACAATAGCTATAGAAGCCACAAGAATCCCACTAACAGACACCAAACCACTTCCTCTTCCACACTCGTACATTAAGATGCATTTTTCAAAAGATCTACATAAGTTGTGGAAGCTAGAATGGGAAAATGACACGACGGGCAGACCTGTTTGAGTTCCTGTCATAAATTTCTAACAAAAGACTGCTTGGCTTACCCGCGGAAAATGTTCTACTGACTGGTCACTTCATCCCGGCTTGCCTTGCAAGATTTTATCTAGCACACCAGGTCTAGTGTGTCTGAGGAGAGGAATGAACGGCAATGCACTATTGGGGCTATTTCTCGTTGACCCATTCAATGCAAGCACTTCCACAAAGACCGGGTCACTGTAGTCTGTAGGCAGGACAAATAAACAGCAAGGTTTGGGTCAGGAATGCAAGGCCTTTGTAATTTAAGAGAAAATTTAGACGTTTCATTAGCACTCTGATTTTTATCTCAGATGATGTAGTAAAGTGTTTTATCTGTATAATTAATCGTAAATAAGATGTTTGTAATGTATTTTCATGTTCAACGATGTTCTTTTCTGAAAATTTTAGTCCTTCTAAAATGAGTGTTGTACATTTAATCATTGAGTCTAGCACAAAATACTAATTTACTGAACAAGATTAATAATCCTTGCTGTTTTCTCTTTTAAGATTAGTAAAATCGGTATGAAAACAAACGGTCAATTTAAGAACACTTGCAGGAGCAGGTAGGAGCCCAGAGCAAGGGCAGGATTCCGCGAGTGGCCCACGAATTACTACTCACTGTATTCCCAACAGGCTTGTAACTAGACTCATCCACAGATCGCGGGGTCTAATGTAGTTTTCTTTTTCATTTTCTTTCTACTTTAATTATTTTATTTTTGTTCTCCTTTTTATTTTATTTTTTATTTTATGTAACTTGTCTAATTTTCATTGTTTAATTGTCATTAAAGGTATACCCATGGTTATACTGATGCTGGGCGATTTGTTGTCCCGCAGTTGCACGCAATGCCTAAGCCACCCGTAAGGTAGGATGGCTGCAATCCGCAGGGTGTTATATTTTATTTCAACAGGTGTGTCTCAAATGGGGTACAGTAAAATAATATCATAATAAAATAATTTTTCAATAAATTGTCTAATGCTTCACCGAGCAGGAAACGACTGCTCTTGATGTATTGACGAGAACTTCTCCGAAGTAAAGTAGGGTAATGTTTTTGATATTTTCTGTACACCCTCATAAGCACGACAAGGCTCCAGCTCTGTCCTATTAAAATGTAAGGAGACTGATATTTTTTATTTAAGGCAAAATATTGAAATATTTATGCAAATCCTTGTAAATTTATATAAACCTTTGTCGTAGTTAACTTATAAAAATATAAGGTTTTTCATAAAAATTATGAATTCTGTTTTGTAAGGAATTTTTGAAAACTATAGAGCTTTAACTTATGAAAGAAACAAATTACCTTAAAATACGATAAAGAATAACTACTAAAAATGTAAGCTTTTGAAATTAATATGTAAAACTATTTTGCGAGTAAATATTTGATTCCAATTTCAAAGTTGAACTTAAAATATTTGCTCATTTTAATTATGTTTCAGAAAAAAACATACTTGATAATCTATGACAAATTCCTTTTTAAAAATAGGTTGTATGCTAAGAACTAAACGTGTTTTTCTTCTTTGTTTACAGTGAGTTGGAAACAAGATATAATATGCATAAACGTAGTAAGAACGCAATTATATTTCAAAGAAAGTTGAAAAAATAATATTGTTCCTCATTAATAATTCTTCAGTTTTTATATCTCTAAGAGAGATATTTTAGATTTGATTTTCATATTTTGTTCCTTTTTTATGTATATCATTTACTTGAAGAAGAAATTTTGTTGTAATTAGTACAATTATGAAAGTATCTTTTTCGAATAATATTACTTATTTATAAAGTAAAATATATCATAAAACAGTTCACTGAAATGAAAAAAAACATATTTGGAGTTGTCATTTTCTATTAAAAGAAATTGCTAAGCAGGTTTTTACAAAGTTTCAAAGATTTTTCTTTTTTAATTGTGTGTGAAAGACGCTGCTAAAGTTTTTGTATTTTATCTAAATCTATATAGTTTATCGTAGATTCTCCAAATATGTCAAAAGCAAACTTCGATACCGCTAAGATTTCACTGTCGATACTGCTAGGTTCACCGTGTGATGAGGCGATTTAGATCAGTTATATAATTGATTCATTCATACAAGAAGTAAAATGCTCGGGATCTAAATCTGACCTCATCACATCTTTTTAAAGAGATGGAGGACCATAAATTTCTATTCAACGGATATTGTTGTCTTGTACGGGGGTCTCGATCGGGGTTCTGATCCCAGTGACAGATTAGAATCCCGTCTCCGTACTTGACATTAAATAAGAATGTACTTTTGTGGAGTATTTATGAGTCCCTAAGGGACAGTGCCTAATTAGAAGGGATAAGGCTTTCCACGTTGGCGGTCTCAAGACGGGGTTTAAGCAGACCAATTAGATTCTTACAACTATCCCGATTGGACGACAAGAAGGAAGAGGGGACAAGGTTGAAATAATTAAATATGAAAAATCTAAAAGAGGAGACGAGGTTCAGAGGTCCCAGAGAAGAGGTTCGGAGGTCCCAAAAGAAGGTGTTCAAAAGTTGGGAGTCCAGTCGGGTGCGACGGAAGTTGTTTTTGAGTCCAGAGGAAAAGGTACTCGATAGTCCAGACTAGGAGAGTCCAGCCAAGTCCGTCAGGAAGTGTTCCTGCACCAAATAGTACGCCCAAAAGACTCAGGAGGAAGCCCCTGACGAGACCAACGGATGATATATAGATTCACTCTCCTGATCAGCCAAAGATACCCTTTAACCAGAAGTGTTCCGGGCCCAACATTTTAGACCCAAAAAAGATACCCCAAATTTACATACATTTCTGAAATTGAGATTAGGTCCTCTATCTATTTACAAAATTTCTTAAGTATATAAATAATTTGTTAGAACTAATTTAGAAGATGTTGACAAAGCTTATTTTATGAAAATTAGCGTCAGTTTTATATGTAAATACATGTATATATTATTATAATAAATTTACTTTTTTTTAATATTAAGCTAGTCTCGGTTGCTGTCAATTTAGCTGCTAGTTTATTTTTATATTTATGTCTGTAGTTTCTCAGAACCTGTGGTTAAATTTAGTACAAAAATACTTAACACAACGCAATTAAAAATGAATCACCCCTATACATTTGATCACAGGTTGATACACAAATATAAGGGAGTACTACATGACACACCGTTTACCTTACCAAGTAATATGACAATATAAGAAACATAAATGTTACCAGTGGGGAACAAAAAGCTGTATATTAGTGCTATTCTTGTAGTTTAACACAGATAAAAAGTATTTCAGCTTATTCGCATTGTTGCATGGTATTTATAACACATACACCAGTGTTCATTCTCAAAGGGGAAACTTAGTAAAATATACGCTATAGAATTAAAAGTAAATGCCTTATATTTAAACGAAAACATTTATTATATACATTTTTTACAGATTAATATATAACATGATTAATATATGACATGGCATTCATTATTGGGTTTGAATATTCATCAATATTTTTAAAATGGTATTCCTTAATCAAAATGCTATGAGACCCAGGTATATATATATATATAAATATAAAGCCTGTTTAACTCCAGGCATTCACAGGAAAGCGGGATGGAGTTCTAGGCAGCTTAAACGTCGGTGCTGGCGTAATAGTCTTCAATTTGTCGATTCAGGATCAGGAAAATATTGCTGGCCCGGGTTCTCTGATTTGCTCACGTGATCTGGATGCACCCGTTTCCTCTGCTTTCCAACCTCGACTCCTTTTCTAACTTTTTTTCCACAACTTTACACATCTGTTCAAAGCCCCCTTTTCTATTTTCTAATCACTTGTTAGTGAAATTTTCCCACATCTGCAACTCTGTTTTCCCACATTTGTGCATTAAAATGGCCCCTTTGGTGAAAATTGACATTATTGCCTAGCCTCTGCTCCCATATCTCACGGCTGCATGTCTGCCTGGGCTTGATGGTTACACTTGTACCTATCAATCAGCTATAACTCCTCCGCAGTTCTCCCCATTAAACATCGAAGATAACAGCTGGGTGTATATTCTTCTAAGAAATTTAGTCCACAGCTGTGGGTACAAGTGCTGACCATCGTGGAAAAGTACATCCATACAAGCATCGTTAAAAACCGTTATTTAACTAAGAAAATATATTCAAAATCTGTTCTTAAATGGTTTCAACTTATAAATATCTTGAAAAACATTAAGTGTCCATATAATTAAAATCTACCTCAGAAACCGTATTTTTGGTGTAAAATTCGGTAACGTTTCTATCTGTGCTACCATCAAAAAAATCAAATTCTTATGTAAAAAATAATAAAACACCGAAATATTCAGGAATGACTTGTAATTCTACTGGATAAGATGTAACATATTCTAGGTGAATTAGATGGAATCTTCTTGTTGTAACTTTAAGAGCAATTGGATTACTGTCACTTAACTCTCTAAGCAGTTCGCACGTACAATTTAGCCAAAACGATGATGTATTCAAAACATACAATGTTGGACCTTCCAAAACGCTTCGAAAATGGATGTAATGTACATTTTCGCTTTAGTGCTCTACCACATATAGTTTTGTGGTAGGAGGGTCAGGTCGGTTGTTTAGGAACTACTTCCCTCTTGGACTAACATTTATTGAGGGATGCACCCCTACCCTCTGAGGCACAAAGACGCTGATAGCTTTTCATGGCTCTGTAAATCTCTATTTCGAAATATTTCGTTTGCGGTAACAGATGTATCTCTAATTGCACCACTTAAATAGCTTGGATGGCTTTCATAAAAAATATAAGTCTCTCAGAGAATACTTTTATTTGTTCTTTTAGAATCCATTATTTCTTATGGTATGATCTTCGAGACTCGACGAGCTTTATGTGTATTAAAAATTTAAATCTATAATATCTATTTATATATGTATAACCTGAAGTAAAGGAACAATAACGAGGCTGGGTATTCCATTCTAGTCAACTAAGGGTTAAGTAAAAAAATCATAGAACGCTTTGGCCCCTGACACAATAAACCTTTATCGTATTTTTGGAGACTTTTTTTTCCTCGATTAGTTCCACAGGGAGGGTTAAAATAATGTGAAAGAAATCTGCCAATTTACGAGTGTTAACAGGGTAACTTTGCTGGTAAATGGTTATCTATATTAAATTCCAATTAAAAGATAATAAAAAAGAGATAACAGATAAATAAATAAAAAGTTAATTACAGATTTGCTAAAGAAAAAATGAACAACGTGTGGTATTTTACGATTTCCTGAAACAGTAAAACGTAAGTACAGTGGCATG
>CM063510.1:17665895-17668395 GCA_032207245.1 Pardosa pseudoannulata
TTCAAATTTTTAAATTTCAATGTAAAAATTTTAATTTTAAAATTTATGTGTTTTTAAATGTTAAAATAGTTATTTAAAAATTATGATAAAAATTTATAAAATTTTTGAACATAAGAAAATGTTTACAATAAAAGTCTAGTTACTTGGAGGATTTTTTACGAAAACATTTGCAATAATTCAAGTATGTCAAAGATAATCAGTATGACATAGGTATGCATCACCGTTTTGGTCTCGAAAATCCGATTAATTTCTACTACTGTTTTGTTTCATTATTCAGTTCCATCATTAAAAATTTGGATTAATAATCATCATTTTTATCTCATATAAGGAATGAACTTATTGAGGAAAGTTTTATAAATATTAGCATGCAATTTTGAGATTGTTGTAAAATATGACGAGCTGCTGTTTTTTCCACTTTGTACAAAAATACTTTGTACAAAATAAAAAAGAAATATAATTTTGAAAAGTTTACTTCTTATAAGAGAAGAAAAGTGTAATTACAAGTTCTATTAATATACATACAGCATTTTAGAGATATATTTTTAACAATTCTTTCATTCACTTCTTTCAGTTAATTTCAAAAATGTAATTTATTCGTATAAATGTATAATTTTTTTTTGCTTTTATTGACACATACGAAATTCAGGAATTTCAGTCTGCAAAATGTCTAAAAAGTAATGTAGAATAATTAAGTAAATTTAGACATTTTGTACACATTTAACCATATTTATTACAAACTACGATTCTAACTACGAGGCTCTTTAATCTATACTCTTCTATATAATTTTTTATAATAGTTTTATCCGAATTTTACCTCCGAGTTATATTATAATCCCTCACGTTTTACTAGGTTAAAAAAGTGCTGGTAGACTCTATCTAGACAAAAACAAGTTTATTTTTTATTCGGGTCCCCTATGAAGATAACATCACGTTCTTCATTTCATATAATAAAAGACTGCTCTTGCCTGTAATTCAACTTCCTTATCCTGCTTACCAATTATTAACAGACCAATACATCGGAGGCATATTGAGATATCTCTAAAATATCTGAGCAGTAATTTTTCACGTTATTGAATGTAATGGTTGACGTGCTCCTAAGTCAAGACATATTTCAAAAATAAGCCACTAAAGGCTAAGGACTCTCCAATTGTTTAAGAAACCAGCTTACAAATAATAGGACATCTATATAAATGATTACACAATTTGAAAAAAGAAAATTAGAGTCATATAGAGGAGTAAAAGTTCAATAAAAACAGTTAATAAAAATATAATGTACAAGATTTAAATATAAAATCCTTTCAGTTCTTATATTTCACTCTATCGACTTAAATGTGTGTGGGTTTGGGTGTATAAATCTATGTATATGAGAATCTGGCTAAGTATGTAGATCATTATTGATACAGGTTGACGTAAAATGATTAAAATACACTTCTAATTTTTTTCCAAAATTTCGGTGTTTTTAAAAAAATGTACTGGTTACAAATATTTTATTACAAATATTTGAGTAAGTGGGAAAATTCTTTCTGTCTTCACTCTTGGGTGCACCTCTGTTCCAAGAGAGTGATTTTTGTATTTTTCCTTTGTCTGTCGTCAAGATGTCCCTTTTAGTAGCTCTAAAATAAAATTTTAATTAAACTTGTGCCGTGCTCTTCAATGTGGCCAGATTGCATCGTTTTTTATTATTTGTAGTTGATTGGTTTCTCCTTTCCTAGTATCCCGGGCAAGTAAAAAGAATAGGGGCTACACGATTATTGTGAATAGAGGAAATAATTTATTACATACGTATATATATATATATATATATATATATATATATATATATATATATATATATATATATATATATATATATATATATATATATATATATATATATATATATATATATATATATATATATATATATATATATATATATATATATATATATATATATATATATATACATACATGTGTGTGTATATATGTATATATGTAATATATCAAAATTAATTAACTGTAATATTTCTTCAAAAGCCTCGTATCTACCCTTCTAATTAATTTAAATCTCTTTCCCAGCATCTAAATGGTTTAATCAACGAAGTATTTTCCACTTAACATTCCTTTCTGCCATAAAACTGTAAACTTTCTGTCTATACAGCAGTTTTCCAGCTGTTGGCGGAACATGGCTTCGAGTTTTGCTGATATTGCATTTAATTCGCCTATTAAGTTGTTTTTTACTGTGGGAAAATTCTTGTTGTCAGCGCTCTTGGGTGCACCTCTGGCAGATTAGCGTGAACTCTGTGGCTTTTGGTTGTCTGATGTTAAGAAGGATAGATATGCGGTGTTGCCGCTGTGAAATAAAGTTTAAATTAGACTTCTGCGCTCTCTCCAATATGAGGCTCGACTGCATTCTCAGTACTTATAGCTGTTGAGCTTTCTCCTTGTCATGGAGTTTTATAAAAAATGGATTACACACACACACACACACACACACACACACACACACACACACATATAT
>CM063510.1:17680895-17683395 GCA_032207245.1 Pardosa pseudoannulata
ACTTGCAACGTAAGCTTGGTTACAGAGTGAACATGTCTGGTTTTGCTAATTAAAAGTAGTAACGTCAATACAAAAACATTTTTCACAAATTATTAGACAAAATATTTTTATTCAAACGATTTCAAAACTTCCGGTGCTATGTTTCCGAGTAAACAGAATCCAAATAATATAAAAGCAAAAATTTTTTTAGTAAAAAAAAATTGAAAATTGGAATATTTTATCAAGTTGTTCTCAGATTTACTGCCGAGAATTACAAATAAAATGCTAGAATCTAGTATCCATTAATATACATGCAATATTAGCTTGGTTTTAGTGAGAACATGTCTGCTTTTGCTAATTAAAAGTAATACCAACAAACATTTTTCACAAATTCTTAGACAAAATATTTTTATTCAATCGATTTCAAAGCGTCCAGTGCAATATTTCCTAGTAATCAGAATAAAAAAATTATAAAATGAAAAGTTTCTTTTTTTTATGAAACAAAATCGAAAATAGGAATATTTTATCAAATTGCTCTCAGATTTACAATCGAGAATGACAAATACAGTGTTAGAATCTAGTATCCATTAATCTACTTGAAGCGTAAACTTGGTTATAGTGTGAACATGTCTGCTTTTGCTAATTAAAAGTAATCCCAACAAAGGAAAAACATTTTTCACAAATTCTTAGACAAAATATTTTTTTTCAAACAATTTCAAAGCTTCCAGTGCAATATTTCCTAGTAATCAGAATCCAAATAATATAAAATCAAAAGTTTTTTTCTAAAACAAAATAGAAAATATTAATATTTATCAAATTGTTCTCAGATTTACTACCGAGAATGAGAAATACAGTGTTAGAATCTAGTATCCATTAATTTACATGCAGCGTAAGCTTGGTGACAGAGTGAACACGTCTGCTTTTGTAAGTCTGAATGTCATTTTATAAATTCCCTTCCGATAGTATAAAATGCTAAACAAGATATCTGAGTTCTTAGGTCTTGATTTTTATAGCCCAACCAAAGGTTTGAAAGTATGTCGTACGGTATGTATGAATATCTCTAGTAGTAATACTAAGCCTAAAAATATCGTTTCAAGGTATGGTACTGGGTTATATGAAAGTGTTATTAAAAGACTTCGGCAAGGCTTCGCAATGATAATGGCCGCATTTAAGAATTTTGAAATGTATCTGCCTTATGTATAAAGCCATCCATTGTGATGAGGCGATTTAGATCAGTTATATAATTGATTCATTCATACAAGAAGTAAAATGCTCGGGATCTAAATCTGACCTCATCACATCTTTGTAAAAACACAGAGGACCATAAAATTATATTCTACGGATATTGTTGTCTTGTACGGTGGTCTCGGGTGGGGTTCTGATCCCAGTCCCAGATTAGAATCCCGTCTCCGTACTTGACAATAAATAAGAATGTACCTTTGTGGAATTATTTATGAGTCCCTAAGGGACAGTACCCTATTATAAGGGATAAGGTTTTCCACGTTGGTGGTCTCAAGGCGGGGTTTAAGCAGACCAATTAGATTCTTACAACTATCTCGATTGGACGATAAGAAGGAAGAGGGGACAACAATGAAATTAATAAAATAAGAAAAATCTAAAAAAAGAGAAGAGGTTCGTGAGTCGAGTCGACTAGACAAGTCTGACGGAAGGTGTTCGGAAGTCCGAGGAAAGGTGTTCGGTAGTCCAGACGAGGAGAGAAGTCCGACGGAACGTGTTCGAAAGTCCAGTCAAGTCCGGGAGGGTGGAGTCTGAGGGGGATTTTAGTCAGTTTTTTAATCTGCTGTGTTAGAGCAATTTTTATTTTATTTTTGACAATTTTGAAACTATTTTTAGGTGTTTTTGTTATATGAAAATTATTGTCAGAATCAGTTGTGTTGTACATATTATTTGTTTATTTTTTGTTTTTTTTTTTTAGTTTTATTTTTTCTTTTTTTTTTTTTTATTTTTAATTCTATATGTAGTTTTAGTTTGGTTATTTTTGGTCTAAAATACTTTTTGACAACTTCAAAATAGTCAATAACTAAACTGTATCAAATATACTAAAACTCGAGGAACGACAAGATAAAATCAATAATATCCAATCCTGATCAATAAATCAATCAAAATTTCAAAACAATTTTTAACTCCCCAAAGAGATTATGTTTATATACATTTTGAAAAATATTAGGTAAAAATCTCTCTCTTATATTTACATAATTACTTGCATTGAAAATTATTGTCAAACTAATTTAGAATTTGATAAAGATATTTTATGAAAATTAGAATCAGTTTGTGTGTACATAGATGTTTATATATTATAATAAATTTACTTTTTTATATTAAGTTAGTTTCAGATGCTTTTTAATTACTATTTTCTCTTCTTTCTGATCCTGAGAATCCTTTGGTTAAATTTAGTACTAAAATACTTTTACACAACTGCTGCTGAGACCCACTACACTTGATACAAATACTCAAATGAGATTACACGACATCCATGTTTAATCAATTAATATCAAGTAAC
>CM063510.1:17693395-17695895 GCA_032207245.1 Pardosa pseudoannulata
ACTAATTATTTATAATTATATTTAATTCATATTTTGATGACTCTACTGGTGAATAGCCAATATTGTGTATAGTTCACCGGTTCGCTTGAAATAATTTTTCATGTTCGATAAAGATAAAACTTTTCATGCTATCGTATCAGATTTGAACGTGTTTTTATTAGCATAGTATTAGTTTTTTATTAGAAGTATTAAAAAATGTATAAAAACTACTATTTTTTGAAATTTGGAATTTCACTAGAAACATTACATTCCTTTAATTGTGAAGCTACTTCTATAATGCAGCAACAGCAAATAGCAAAAAAATGTTATAACCCTACAGTGTACGATTTTTTCTTTTTTAATTACAATTTTTCACACACATATGTATTCCTATACAACGTTTTAAAAGTACTAAAAATTGTTTTGACTAGTTTTTATACATTTTTTATTAATAATTCTAATAAAATAATAATACTATGCTAATAAAAACACGTTCAGATCTGATACGATAGCATGAAATTTTTATCTTTATCGAACATAAAAAATTATTTCAAGAAAATCGGTGAACTATACACAATATTGGCTATTCACCGGTACAGCCATCAAAATATGAATTGAAAATAATTATAAATAATTAGTATTTAATAATATTTTCAGTAAATAGGTGTCAGCGTTGGATTATGGATGAGTTTTCAAAAATTATTTCCATCTAAATTTCTGCCTGTATTTTGTTATCCATGCATTTACTGAAAATATTAAGTACTAATTATTTATAATTATTTTTAATTCATATTTTGATGGCTCTACCGGTGAATAGCCAATATTGTGTATAGTTCACCGGTTCGTTTGAAATAATTTTTCTTGTTCGATAAAGATAAAACTTTTCATGCTATCGTATCAGATCTGAACGTGTTTTTATTAGTTTAGTACAGTTGAACTTCGATAACTCGACTTCCTATAAGTCGAATAATCCGCTAACTCGAACTTTTAATCAAGTCCCGTAATCATTTCTATACTTTTCTATAAAAAACTGTTTCGATAACTCGAAGTAAACATCTTCTAAGTCGAAGTTTTTATGATAGATTTTCCCCGTGAAAAACACAATTCTGTTCAAAACTTCAAATGTCAGTCCATTCGTAACCTTCTAGAAAGCTCAGGACGCTATTTATATTTTACAGCAATACCTGGAGACCACCGAAGGTATAGACAACACCCTATTTAACTCTATTCGTGTTAAAAAATTAGATGACTATGTAAATGGCAACAACCTTAAAAATAATTGCTTTTTTCAAATGAGATTTACATGATATGTATACTAATTAATATGTAATGAATCCAAATTTCTTGAGTTTTAATAAAACTTTTGAACCCATTCTTCTCTTGTATTTTACATAGGCTATTAAAAATTGAAATGCATAAGACTATAGTATTACAGCACATATCAAACTATTTCAACCATGTCGACCCAACATAAGTGCCAGTTGAGAGGAATGGTAGGTAACTTCGATAACTCGAACTTCTTGATAAGTCAAATATTTTTGGTGGTCTCCAGGGATTTCGAGTTATCGAAGTTCGACTGTATTAGTTTTTCATTAGAAGTATTAATAAAAATGTATAAAAATTCCTATTTTTCAATTTTTGCATTTCACTAGAAACGTTACATTATTGACTTTGTTTAATTATGAAGCTACTTCTGTAATGCAGCAACAGCAAATAGCAAAACCATTTTATAACCCTACAGTGTAAGATTTTTTTCTTTTTTAATTACAATTTTTCACACACATATTTATTCCCATACTACGTCTTAAAATTACTAAAAATTGTTTTGAATATTTTTTACTGTTTTCAACAAACATAATACCAGTAAAATATATGATTTAGATACGGCAATATAAAGAATACTGTATGTAACACCTAAATTTCAGATTACACTGAAGGATATAGTACTGAATTATTCCCATCTAGAGAAGAAAATCAGAAGGAAGTGGATAAGAAGATTCATTGATTTACAAACCAATATGAAATAGCAATGCAAATTCTTTCTTCGTATAAGTAGTAAGAAAAACATTGAAGATATTTGATTTATATATGAATTACAATTTTTGTATGGTTAAGTAAAATATATTTCATATCTTGCAAGATATTTTTGAATATCGAGGTATTCCTAGTCCGTATGATCGTAGTCTATTATAATATCATAAATTAATTGCTGGTGTAAATCTGTTTATCCATGAGGGCTAAGAAATTTGGAATTTTACCCTTCGTATTCCTCTGCATGGTTCTGAGTCCTCGTGTAGCAAAAATATAGACTATACCTAAGTATAGGTCTATTTTATTTATTTGAGCTCGGAGAAATATATGAAAAGGTTGTCTCTCCACTCGAAAATATTTTTCATTTTCGATGAAGATAAAGCTTGTTACGCTATCGTATCACATCTGAACGTGCATGTTGGTTAAGAAGTATTAATATATATTTATAAAAATCCTATGTCAGTAGAAGGTAGGAATATCTTAATAAACC
>CM063510.1:17700895-17713395 GCA_032207245.1 Pardosa pseudoannulata
TATTTATTATTCATCGTCCTGAATATTTCCTCGTAAGTTATATATTTAGGTTTATTGGATAGATAGGATTTGAATTTAAATCATAAAAGTTTGAACAACGTTATGATTTAGGATATAAATGTTTTTTTGTAACTTATTAAAGTGCAGGGTAATTTCAAAAGTAATTTATTTTCTTTTCAATCAATATTATATATATATATATATATATATATATATATATATATATATATATATATATATATATATATATATATATATATATAAATATATATATATATATATATATATATATATATATATATATATATTATATATATATATATATATATATATATATATATATATATATATATATATATATATATATATATATTTATTTATATATATATATATATATATATATATATATATATATATATATATATATATATATATATATATATATATATATATATATATATATATATATATATATATATATACATATATATATATATATATATATATATATATATAATATATATATATATATATATATATATATATATATATATATATATATATATATATATATATATATATATATATATATATATATATATATATATATATATATATATATATATATATATATATATATATATATATTATATATTTATATATATATATATATATATATATATATATATATATATATATATATATATATATATATTGTATATATATTGTAACGTACTCAACTCTAAGTGAGCTACAAAAAGGATAGCGGAGGCCTACGTACAGACTAAGGATCTTTATTAGAAACACAAAATGTTAAAGTTATTATGGAGATATAGATGAAAACTGGATGTTATATACAATGAAATAATGATCGTTACAGGAATCAGCTCCTAATCGTCACTGGTCCAAATCTCTGGTTCGGAGATGGTTTAAGTATGGTCGCCTAACATTTTGTCCTGATCTCCCCGCGTCCAAGCAATCTGTATCTATATTATAATTTATATGTTATTTGCATCCAACTCTCCTGGTTTAACTCTTTTCTTATATATTAAAAGTACACAATGCTTAAAAAAATAGATATAACAAACGATTAATGGTTCACTATATGTGATTTTTAATAATATGGCGTTGTCGCGTTTGCAAACTGTTAAGGAATTAATTGCCCATAATATAAATGTTAGGTTTTCAAGTCGTTTTCTTTAATTACGTAGAAGTATATAATGCTTTTACGATATCGCACTGTGCATTAATTAAAGTCGCCAAAAAAGCAAGATATACTATGTTTGGATGGATTACCTATGTTTTTTAGTAAATATCGCCAATATTTTAGCAAAATTTGCCAAGTGAAACCCAATTCTTAAGTAGTCCTCTCAGAAGATTCCATTTCGAACCAACGTTTCCCCTTCTATTAACTTCTAATGTAATTTAGCTTATATTCTATTAATTCTACTTATTTCATTTTATATATTTATTTATTTTAATTTATTTTTTCATTATTTATTTATTTATTTATTTATTTATTTTAAATTCTTAGTCGCTTTTGAGTCTGGCGTAGACTTTTCTCCAGGGCAGCACTTGCAATCAGTACACCCAATACGGTAGGCTGATCCCTAAGGGCAGTTAGATCATAAATTTACCTTATTGAAATAACTGCTACATCAGATGTTGAAGTTTTATGCATCTAAATGCTTTTGATGTATCACGGAGTGATGGCTAAAACATCTAGTACATCTAGTAATCCGAAGGATCTAAAACCCATGTTTTTGTTATACCTTTCCAGGAACTCTATAAGTAGCAATAGGAATTATGGTCAGATAATTACTCTTCTCTTTGAAAACTTGTTTGAACAACATTAAAAATATATTATTCTTTTACATATTATCTACATTACATACTATATAGTACATTACATATTATACTACTATTACATATTATATAGTTTTTTACATATTATCTCTATTTTGAAATATTTCTCAACAATTTTAAACTATATTTTTTTTACAATTGCTCATAAATTGATGTTGACTTTTTTAAAAAATTACAATTTCTCAACAAATATTTCTCTAGAATATTAAAAACATATTACTTTTAGTTCGGTTTTTTACATAAGAAGCAAATTTTGAAATATTTCTCAGATATTAAAACCCATTAAAAAATAGATATAACCATTTATTGTCAATTTCATCACTTTTTAAATCTATTGGTAAATGGTTAAAAAGTAATATATGAAGAACGTATAAAGTAAATCATTTATTATGTAATATATTACATAAATTTCTTTATAATAAAAATTTTCAGTAATAAAAGATTTCATTGCGAGGGAAAAGGACCCAACATCGCAAATTCTGAAAATAGAATATGTCAAGCAAAGTAATGCAACTAAATAAAACGCTTTAACAGTACTTATATGCTTCCGAAATATTTGTTAAGAGTTTAAAATATAGGTGCAATATACCTTCCGTCATTGAGTTACTTTAATTAAATTAATCTTTCTTTGGAAATTTTCAACTTTAGAAGTTTGATCATAAATTTTCGAATGAGTTTGTATGCTGGGAGAAAATACTTTCATTTATTTTGTAAGTTTTATATATTGTTTACAGTTAAGAAGGAGCTTAAAGACACCATTTTATTTCTAGATTACATGTAGGAATTCAGAAACATTGAGTTATCATTCTAAAATAATTTAAGCGGAGAGATATACAATTCAAACAAAATCATTCCATACAAAGTTGAAGAATATGCAATTTATTATCCTAATATTTATATAATTTATGTGTGTATAAAAATATAAATTTTAGAAAAATTCAAATTTATCATTTAGAAGATCAAATGCACTCGGTTAAAAGGCAACGGGGGAAGTGCTTGGCGATTTATCCACCATTCAGTAACATCTTTAGTGTAAAATTAGTGAAAAAATATTTGAGTATATACGGAAAAGAGTTCATAAAAGCTTTTCAACCAGTATTTTCTAAAATGTACTACAATGTAATGTACTAAAATGTAAAAAAACATATAAAGAATAAATTTCACCCGTAATCAGAACTGATTTAGTTGCGAAATAGAGGGAATCACATTGCGATCCTTATCAGGGAAATTTTTGTATATTTAGAATAGCGTATTTAGCTAATATTTGGCCTATAATAAACCGCAATAAAAAGTAAAAATTTCATTAATCTTTCAACCTTTTATTCTGATTCATTATTTTACCTCTAACAGCTTTTTATTTTCTTACACTTCTTTCAGGTCCCTTAGTTATCCAAGCGATATTGGGTAGAAAATAAAATGTAAATGTAGAGAAATTTGAATTTCTTCTCTGCTATACTCAATTAGAAAATTATTTTTAAATGCATTTGTTTTGCTTGTTTTTTAAATACGTTTGGCACTGTCTAATATTTGAATTAAAACCAAAAAACATTGTTTAAATTAATATATCATTGAAGGAGTAGTGTGATTTAAGAGGCTTCATAACAAACTCAATATGGGAAAACTAATTTTTCAATTTTCTAAATAAGCGTGATTTGTTGGACAATCTCAGATCTGTTACGGTGTATCTACTACATGGCTGTACCGTACAAGTATTTTAACACTTTATACACATTGATCTTCCATTGAAAAATAGGTTAAAAAAAGGCCTGAAGG
This sequence comes from Pardosa pseudoannulata, assembly GCA_032207245.1. NCBI lineage: Eukaryota > Metazoa > Arthropoda > Arachnida > Araneae > Lycosidae > Pardosa > Pardosa pseudoannulata. The sequence goes on from CM063510.1 coordinate 17,704,535, forward strand.
AAATTGTGAATAAAAAATGATTTGTGTATGTCTTGTAATCTTCTGGACAGATTAGAAGGGTTTTTTTGCATTATTTAAATTTTGATAAAATCATATTAAAATTTTGCAAAAATGGTGACTCACTAAAATTGGTTGGATTAGTTTCGAGGAGTTGTACTCATTTCGAGTGAAAAGTATATTGTTATTTGAAGTATGGGTAGCAATAATATCAAGTTAGAAAGATGTTGCCCGGATTTAACACATAGGTGTCATGCATTCAAACAGCTAGGACAAGAAAGGTGTTAGTTTATTTTTATTTGTAGAATTTTATTAAAGAATATGCAAGAGAAGACTGTAAGATTTTTCCTGGTTGAAGAAATAAAAAATTGAGTAAAGGACTGTTATCCTAAATTTTCTCTAAAATAAACCATCCATTGTTAATTAGCTTTATGTATCTCCTGCAAGAATTTTGTTGTGTGAACATTTATTGGATTAGCTCGAGTGGAAAAAGAAATTAATATGTTCACATATAGCAACTTTTTAGAATGATTGTTGCTTTGTTCTTTAAATAATGAAGTTTAATAAATGTGTAAAACTGTTCACAATAATTCAGCACATGAATCTAAACAATTTTTACATATATAGCATAAAGTTGTCAATTTCGTTTGCTTTTTAGATTTACACAATGTTTAAGAGAGTGTACAGTCATAGTTTTTCTCAGCGAGGAGAGGAAATGTTAAGTGAAGGAGTGCTATAATTTTCTCCTGAGTTAGCCATTGATGGTAATTAGCTTTTTTCGCTCCTGCAAGAAATGTAGTGTAGAAAATTGGCAGAATAGTCTGTATCAATGGCTGTATCACTTGTTAATGGAAGATTTTTAAATGTACTCATGCATCTACATTTTTTTATATTTGAAATAATTTGAGGAACATTATTGATATTCAGAAGGGACTACAAGCAAAGAATGTAATCAAAAAATGAACTAAAAAATAAACTAAATAGCAGCATATTTCTTTTCCCAAGATGAAAATATTTTTATGCAATTCTGCAAATTCTTATTAGGGTTAAAACAGATACAATGAAACGTATTGCAGAAGGAGTTTTCTTGCCATCTTTCTTTATTTTATGCACTAATTAAATAAATATCAAGCAGAAATTTCACCCTAATACAACTTTTTTTCAGGCATCTACAATTTGAGTATTCGTAAAATATTCCTGATTGTATAATTAATCAATCCAAAAGTTGAATAGTAACTTCATTATTGATACTTTCGGTAACTTTTAAATCTTACCTAATTTAGAAATCACTCGACCTCTAGCACAAAACATTCATATTCTGAAAGAGAAAGATCGTGTACTCCGAAAATGAACTTCTATAGAGTTCTTAAATTACTGAAATTCTCTGAAGAGCCTAGATTCTGAATTTCATTTGCATCAAAATTAATTCATTAATACCAATCGAATTAGTTTTGGGGATTTTTTTCCCAACATAAAAAACATATAATTAAGACACCGTGTCTTTGCAAAGAAAATGCGAGATCCAATCAATGCACATATGGGAATACTTTAAAGTAGAAATTGAAATTTAGTGGTACAAAATTAAAGATGAGTATTTTTACATTATTTATATTATTTCGGAGACAAAATCTACATTATTTGCAGAATTTAATTTGAAATTTTGTGTTTACTTCCTTTTACCAAGTAAATACCCATGATTGTTGTTTTTGAAGGGGTATAGAAATTCTGAATTTTGGTTTTTACAGAACTTGAATTTTAAGTAATTTTATATTACCTTCTTATATAAAGTCAAGAAAGTATTGCAATCGCAAAAAATTCGGTGTTTAGATTTCAACGGAAATACCCATTTTAAATCTTGTTTGAATGAATACTAATGCATTACTTATGCTTGTGTGTAAAAGGAATCCTTAAAACTTTAAACATGTACTTTGACCAATATTGAATGTATTTAGTCTCACCTTGACATATGTATGTGCGTACATATGTATCTCTCGTAATTCAGAATCGATCAGCTTGTCAAGGGTGTAATAACGTCTAGTTTCACACTTCCATTTCTGAATGAAATTTAAACTTTATTTAACGGGAAATTTTATTATGATCAATATATTGTTGTTGTTGTTAATTTGAACGGACCAAACTCATGAGCTGGAAGTACAAAATTTAACCAGTTAACTTGTACGCTCGAGTTAATTCAAGCGCGCTAAAATGCCAAACTGTGCACACTCGAAATAATTCCAGCATCATTGTACTTTATGTTGCTATAATTTTTCACACTCTAATGCAATCGAGAATTGAAAATAACAATGTGAAAGTACAAAAACAAAACCCAATTCTTTTATTGATATTTATCATTTACACGGGATTGTAAGCTTACTTATTCAAGTATAAAATATATATTTTTTTCTACTTATCACTTACGACTTATCTCTTCCTTGTGAGCCGCTTTATGACAGCGTATTTACATTCAGATTCTAATTCGCTCTATTTTCAATATATAATTACGTTCTAAATTGTGTTTTTAACACTACAAAATTGAAATTTTGGCCTGACTTTTCAAAAAAACTATGAATTAAGCTGTTAAAGGCCCCTTTAAATTATGGTCTACTGCAGGAATGGGCCAACTCCGGCCTTCCGGAAGGTTTTATTCGGCCGGCGGATAGAATTTTAAGTTGCCAGTCTGAAGCAAATTAAAAGAAAGTCTGAAGCAAATTAAATATTATATGCCCGAATTTATTATTTCACGTCTAGAAGATCAGCGGATTTTTGCTTCTTATATGTGAACAAGTGTTTTCAACTTTGAACCTTAGAAAGAATAATTTCAGAAGTAGACTGACAGATGAGCATTTAGCATCGTTCCTTAAAATCAGTATATCTCACTTCGAACCTCAGTATAAGGAACTTTTAAAAATGAAATTGTAATTTCATTCATCTCATTAACGTATTTAAACCGTTAGGTACTTGTATATTGTTTTTAAATTTTTAGAAATATTTATCTTGGCCCGCCAAACATAATTTTTTCAATTTTTGGCCAGCGGACGAAAAAGTGTGTCCATCCCTAGTCTACTGCAAGCCATTACCACCGTCTGGAGGGAGTATGGCTTATCGAGGTCGACGATGGAAGACGATAAAATGGCCTTAGAGGAGGATGGCGTCGGAGGCGGTTTTTCTCCAAATATCAAAGCCAGCCTGATGCGCAACTAAAGTGCACAGGAGACCCTGTGGATAAGTCCACGCACTCATTTAGTGGCCCAGTGAGTGGATGCAACCTGTAAACCATCGTTCAAGGTCACCATCAAGAAATGGTGAATAATTCACCAAAATGTGGAGGCTACATAAGAACTAGGATTATACCTTTCGTTTTGAAAAGTAACACTATTGTGAAAGAACGATTTTTAGCTTAAAGTGGACTCTTATTAATTTGTAAACAGAAATCAGGAAAACAATTCCCGGTTTCATGCCACCTCTAGAGTCATTGTGAAATCTGGAGAACCTTTTGACCACTAACCTATTTTATGGTATAGCCACCATAAATAAAAAAGGTGTTTATGACCGGTTCGAGCCATGAACCAACAGCCCTCTTGTTATGAGTTCGATGCTTTTGCCCAAATCGTTAGAGGTGTGATCAAAATGAGTATTTTTGTTAAAATTTGAGCAGTTATTTTTTACCATTTAGAATACGTTATTTACTTCTTTCAAAAGAGTAAACAAACTTCAGTGCATTTATATGACAAATTATTTATTTGTAATATTTCAAACATTTCATTTAAATACTAGCTATAAATAGTATTTCAAAATATGTTGAATTGATGTGAAACATAAACCTTTTAATTATAAACTATCAACTGTTTTAAAGATCTAAATCAAATTTAAAGCCACATATGGTACATATAGATATAAAAGATGGCAATAAATAAAAGTTTTAAACTGGTATAAGAATAGTCACAGTGCGTGGCTATTCGTAATTCCCTCCGGGATTTCAAAAAACTACATTAAAAAGAGAAACACGGAAAAAAAGTATATTTCGCACTACAGAAAAATTCAACTTTTATAGTCACCCCTTTTAGGTTTTTTATGTGCAACCCTGTGATTACAGAAAATTCATCAATATAATAGTCCAATTTTTGCTCAGTTCCATTAAACATGGAGCTAGCGAAACTATAGCCTAGTGGTAGGCCGCTGCTTTTCTGTAGCAAACAGATCGCATCCAAATCCCGTTGCTAGTATGGACGTTTATAGCAGTTCGAAATTGACTTTAAGGAAAATGAATCGGTCTCATTAGCTGTCGTGTTGTAAAAATGTAGACAGTTGCACTTTAAACCAAACCAAAACTAACACAGTACTATCAGAAGCACTTAAAGCACTTGCGATCCCTTTAAATAAAATAAAATTGGGAATTACATGACAAAGATGTTCATTTAAAAATAGATATTTCACATACAACCTCAATAATAATTCTAATTTTATTAAATCGGGTAGGCGCCGGGGACATGGTAAAAAAGTATATCTTCTTCATAACTCGCTAAATCCAAATCTACCTCCATGTTAGTCCCAACTGCTTTCTAAAAATATCTTTAAGTCAAGGCTCTTTTTTGCTGTATTCGTCTTTGTCATTATACTACATCATTTAGAAATACTGTAGGGAATTATGAATAGCCCTATATATTAATAAATTTACGGGTGAATATCTTTCCTGTATATCAATAAATAACAAAATAGCACACTATGCGAGATCTAATAGATCATCTATCAGAGAGATTAATTATTTTATAAGTGAAAATGTATTATCATACTTTACTGAAAAATTGATGCAAGTATTAATTAAAGGCTACCATCTATTATAAAATGTAACTTCCATCGCTTTAATTTTAACCTCAGATCATTAATATTAGTTAAAGGGATTGAATATAGTGTCTTTACAGATTAGTTTTTGAAGAACTTACTGCATAACAATGGATACATGGAAGTCATTAATATATTTATAAGTTTTAACCTAAAAACAATTAAAATTTTATATAATTTACAGAATTATTTAAAATTTTAAATCAAATTGTAAGAATGACCATTTATGACAAAAATTCATCATATGACTATTGAAGAAGTTATTTGATCAAAGTGTTTTTTTTTATTTGGAATCGCAGGGACATCGAGGGAGCGCTTCTCGTTCCCAAGGCATAGGTCCATGATTCGATTCTCGTTCTGGGCAAGGATGACACAGCCATTTATAATTTATGAGGGTTGACAAGCGGATGACCAAGCATTCTTCGGAACCAAATTCTGAAGTTTCCGTCAAGTTTGACCACCTAACCGGGCTATAAACTTTGCACTCTAGGGCCATCTAGGATCGAATATATTGTCTTTACAGATTAGGTTTTAAGAACTTCTTGTATAACAACAGATACATAGAAATAATTAATATATTTATAAATTATAAACTGATAAACAATTAAAAATTTTATAATGTACAGAAATATTTAAAATTTCTCAATTTAAAATTTTTAAATCAAATTATAAGAATGACCATTTATGACAAAAATTCATAATATAACCATTGAAGAAGTTATTTAAACAAATTACTTTTATTTTGGAATCCAAGGGACTTTGAGGAAGAGTTTCTCGTTTCTAAAGCATAGGTGAATGATTCCTCGTGCTGGGAAAGGTTGACTCCACCATTTATCCCTTCAGAGGGTTAACAAGAGGATGACCAAGCATTCTTCGGAACTAAATATTGGGTTTCCGCCAAGTTTGACCACCTAACCGGGATATAAACTTCGCACTCTAGGAACTTTACTCTCGAAAGCGAAAATGGACACCGTGAACTACAGTGCCAGGGAGTTTAGTTACCTCTTTTATTTGACCATGCCAATACTGCCCATAAATTAGTTGTTCTATTAGTTGGGCAAACATTCTAAATATGAAAATACTATAATGTAGATGATCTGAATATTTATTATTTTAAAGGTCATAGTTTTTTAAATAAACAAATTTGTAAGAATTTAAATTTAGCCATGTAAGCACACCAACTGAGTATTTTTATACAGATTTCCTCATTAAATATTTTTGATAAAACATTTTTCTTTATCACTTTCCATCACTTTCACATCAGCCCTTGAAGAGCCTTAGACTCCTTTAAGCCTTTTATTCATTTCACCCAAATAGGTGCTTTTAGTCACCAGTTAGTAATTCCCAATCTCTTTAAATCATCTTCGACCTTAATACATCTATCTATTTTTTGGTCTTCCTCTAAGTCGAGATCCACTGGGGTTTTCTATTAGAAATCGTTTTGTTCTACTAGGCTCCATTCTCTCAACTTGGCCTTAGCCATTGGACTCTTCTTTTATATCTTCTTTTTAGACAATATCTAACTTTTTTATAGTTTTCATACATTTCTCTATTTGTTTTCTAATAGTTCCCAATTTCCATTTTCACATAACACTCCAAAATCTGTTAGCAGTAGTTTTATCTACCATATTTTTAATATGTCTTCCTATCACTTTCTTAGAGCATATTCATATATTTAGATTATTTTATTTACTCTCTATCTTACACACACATACATATATATATATATATATATATATATATATATATATATATATATATATATATATATATATATATATATATATATATATATATATATATATATATATATATAATTTACACTGACATATGTTTGTACTTCAGCTTCAAAGCAATCAATAAATTTATATTCCCGCTAAGCTTTCTAATATTTTGAGCTAGAAATGCTTATTTTGAACAAAAGCTCGCTCAGGACACCAAGAATATAAAGTGTTGATAACTTCGTAAAAGTACACCCAGATGATCTCTAGAATTGATTTTATTTCTATCATCTCTTAATGTAAAATCACATATGAAATCCCAAACAATATCTGAGTGGCAAATTGTTGAGGACTCTGAAAATACTGGTCGCACTTCACTACGCTTTATTTTTCTAGTTTCCTCACATTACTGTTTTAATTCATTTGATATTAAATTATTTTATTGACATATATTGAATCTTTTACGGAATGTTAATAATGCTAACACCAAAATCTTCATTTTGTGCATCTTAGAGTTGAGCACTATATGTTTCATTACTCCCAATTCTCTAATTTTAATTTCAGAAAAATCTCACTTAAAATAAATTTTAATCTACAAATACTTATTTCTTATGAGCTCCTTCATTTAAAGGCAAAGTCTTAATTATATATTTCAAGCAAAATTAATGATTTCTTTTTACTTATCAAATAGGTTGTTAAAGGAAAACTGATATCTTTATGCTAACATTGTTATCATACATCTTTGTATTTTTCATCTATTGTTTTTAAGCTTTTGTTATTACTCTAACCAAAACTAAAATTTCTTTACAATTTCAAGTGAACGAAATATTTGCCTGAAAACCTTTGAGTACACATGTTTGTATGTATGTATATATGTATTTATATATATATATATATATATATATATATATATTTATATATATATATATATATATATATATATATATATATGTATATATATATATATATATATATATATATATATATATATATATATATATATATATATATATATATATATATATATATATATATATTATATATATGTATATATATATATATATGTATATATATATATGTGTATATATATATATATATATATATATATATATATATATATATATATATATATATATATATATATATATATATATATATATATATATATATATATATATATATATGTATATATATATATATATATATATATATATATATATATATATATGTATACATATATATACATACATACATGCATACATACACACACACATATATATATATATATATGTGTGTGTGTGTGTGTGTATGTATATATGTATATATATATCATTGTTATTGTGCAATAAGTAGTGTCTGTAAAAGTAGTTTTTACATTCTTATGACAATTTATTCAACATAAAATTATTATTATTTCTTATGACATAAAATAAAGATAACTAGAAATATATATCATAATTTATTTTCTATTTAATTGTAAAATTATAGTTTCAAATATTAAGACAATTTTAACGCTAAAAATCATATTTGAGTTATTAACCATATTTGCACCCTGAGGTTTTTAAATGCAGTTTGGTATATTAGTTAAGTACTTAATTATTTATGTATGAATATTGTGTATTGATAAGGATTTTCATCTTTCGTCGTAGCTTTGAACGCCGTAGGATTATCATCTCTGAAAAGCAACTAATAATAAGTTTACTGTACAGGCTTTTTCTCGTGTTAATCATTTCACACATCTGTCAGTCGTCCGACTATATTAAAGAATTGACATTTGTTTGAATTGTAACCATACAGTTTATACAGAATTATACTAAAAACTTTAAAAAACCGAAACATCTATCATATAATAATCTGATTTCATCTGCTATAAATATAAAGTTAGATATATAAAAATTTAGTATTCTATTAAATATAAAAATAAGTTTAAAAAACTACCGTATTTTATAGACATATTAATGACATCTTTCTATTCTCACATTTTAAAACGTTTTATAAACTTCCAATACCCGATGACAGGTTCATAAATTTCTTCAATATGCCTTATATTTATCATTCCTGTAAGTCTATACTGAATTCTATCAATCATTTATTTAATTTATAAATCTTTGGCAATAATTTATACCTTTCAAACAAATCGAAAATTCTTAACAAACATGACCCAAATAACTCACACATGCAACTCATACCCGTCATTTATCAAGACACTTAATAAAACATATTAAAAGTTATTTTCGTGAGCGCTTTGCATTCTTTTTTCTACGAACACATTAATGAGATTATAAATTATTTGTCATAAATCAC